>JAWDHB010000481.1:0-216425 GCA_033439405.1 Fusarium sp. NFCCI 5145
TAGGTTATTCCCTCTTTATTAGCAATTTCCTATACTAAAATACCTAATTTATATATTATTATAAACCTTGTTCTTTTATAAGGAGAATAATATAGATTTTGCTATAATTAAGGCATATTTAATAGTAAATAGAATGCAATAAAGTTATGGTATTAATAAAGAGGTTAGACTGAAAGCAGGGTTGGACCCGAAATGTGTCAGAACTTTTGAGCCCCCACTGTACCTACCCTGAATGCATAGAATAGAAATAGACTCGAGCATTATCAAAAGAAATACTGAGAAGCGCCCAAGGATTGCAAGTCCGTAAAGACTCATCCCTCAACAACGCCCAAAATCATCAAGGCAAAGGAAGCTCAGAATGCGTTGACAGACAGATGCTTTGCCCAACACGGAGTGAAATCCCGACTTTCCCGCACATATGGTCAGTCAGGCCCTAAGGCTAGGTATTGAAGGATTGGCAAAAGGTGGAGCTGACATCCATTCTTGTTCTCGAAGCGCACCTCTGTTGTCGATCTCGAGGTTATGAAAGCCCGAGAGTACTCCGAAGTTCATGCGAAACAATCGATAGACTGGTTTCCATTGGGAGCCTTCACCATGAATTTGAGCAGATGCTTAAATGGTTCAGTTCATGACTGATGTCATGTCTAATCGTAATCTTGACCACTAGCTTCCACCTTTTTTTGACAGTGGATGGCGGCACCGGTCCGCGTTTGTCTATCAGCCCCCCTCGCAAACCCAGACCCTCCGATTCGGCCCCACAGATCTACCAGCGGGACCCGGTCCGGGCTCTTAAGAGCTGGTCTGGACCGTAAGCCTCACCGGTATCTGTAAGACTCTTCTAGAGACCAAAGTTTCAGAATTTACTTCCTATAAAAAGCTTGGTTTATCATAATAAATAACAGGATATATATTGTACTAATGATACTGTATTTGGATACTTGATATGGGTACCTACATTGCGGTAAGTAGACAGCGCCACGTTGCCTTTCCATATTATGCCTAGAAGAGTTGACTATGGTTCCAACGTCGCTTATTAAGATGCCTTGTCACAATGCAACAAAGTAAAAAGATAATTGTCCATCATACAACGGGAAATAAGTATCCCGGCGGCAAAACAAGCAAGTCTAAACCCCACAAATATTGCAGGCGACCACTGATAGCTATTCGCGAGGGAAACCAACATTTCCTTGTCTGGGTTCCATGGCGTCATTTCCCTCCACTCTGAATTCAAGATGGCCTTTGAAACGGTTTATTTGAGAGGTTTCTGCCGGTCTTGTTGTGTTCCTTTTCTTTTCGGAACCACCGACTCACAGACGATGGAAATTTCCATGAAAACCATGGCTATGTGAACTCTGGATGGATCCTGATTTATAACACGGAAATCCAAGGCCTATTGCTGCAATGCCAGGGTCCCTGACAATATTTCATAAACCTCAGCAAGAAAACATAACAAGGAAAGAAGTCTATTTAAACCTAATGACCTGGAACTTATTTACCAAGATAATTCATAACTGTATTCAAATTTTTCTTTTACAAAAGACTATTCATAGGTCATCTCCACGCGCCAGTCCCATAGTTTTAGGGTGCTCCCCGATATCCAACCTGTCATTAAACCCAATCTTGTATTTCCTTTCGTAGCCGTATTTCGGTCTTAAGCCTTCTCGATCCGGCAGACGAGGTCTGAACCATCAACAGAATCACCCTCACGAACCTGAAGGTTTGAAACCTTGCCACTATGCGGCGCAGATATTGACATCTCCATCTTCATGGCAGACAGAATGGCAATAGGATCACCCTTCTTGACCTCAGAGCCCTCATGAACACGCAGCTCAACCAGGACACCAGACATAGGCGCGCCGACCTGGCTCGAGTCGTTTGCATCGGCCTTGGGTCGGCTGATGTTCTCAACGGCAGCCTTCTTGTCAACTACAGTGACCTGTCGGACCTCTCCGTTCATCTCGAAGAAGACCTCACGCTGACCGGTGTTCTCAGACAGAGGACCGACAGCAAGGAGCTTCAGGATGAGGACCTTGCCCTTCTCGAGCTCGACGTTGAACTCTTCACCGATCTCGGGGCGAGACAGGAAGTATCGGGTGGGCAGGACGGAAAGATCACCGTACTGCTGGACAAACTTCTTGTAATCCTCAAAAACCTTGGGATACATGACATAAGATGCCACGTCGCACTCAGTAACAGGGGCACCATACTTCTTACCAAGCTCACGCTTGGTCTTAACGAAGTCGACAGGGTCGAGGAAGAGGCCAGGCCGCTTATCGAGCTTGCGTCGGCCGCGAAGAGCATCGGTTCGCAGAGGCTCTGGAAACCCGCCATAAGGCTGACCCATCAGACCCTCGAGGAACTCCAACACGGAGCCGGGGAAATCAAGTTGAGAGGCCTTAGCCTTCACATCCTCAGGAGAGAGACCGTTGGAGACCATGAACTGGGCAAGATCACCGACAACCTTGGAAGTAGGAGTGACCTTGACGATATCGCCAAGAAGCTCGTTGGCATGCTCGTATGCCTTCTTGGTCTCAAGCCACTGAGATCCAAGACCCAGCTGTGAAGCTTGGAACATCATGTTGGTCAACTGACCGCCAGGAATCTCGTGCTCGTAAACCTCGGGATCAGGTCCAGCAAGGTGGGCCTCGAAAGGAGAGTAGAGCAGACGAAGTTGCTGCCAGTAGACGTCGAGAGATCGGACAAGCTTGGGGTCTAGACCGGGGTCGCACTCACTTCCCTCAAGAGAAGCAATGATGGCGTTGATACTGGGCTGCGAGGTCATGCCTGACAAACTGTCGGTGGCAGCATCAACAGCATCCGCGCCGGCCTTGGCACATGCGACCATAGAAGCCACGCCGGTACCAGCAGAGTCGTGGGTGTGAACGTGGATGGGAAGATCGGGGTACTTCTCTCGGATTGAACCGATGAGCAAGGTCGCTGCGTGAGGCTTGAGGACACCAGCCATGTCCTTGATGCCCAGAATATCGATATCAAGCGCAACAAGCTTGTCAACGAGGTCAAGGTAGTACTCAAGGTTGTACTTCTTGCCAGGACGAAGCATGTCACCGCTGTACGAAATTGTCCCTTCAGAGACAGCTCCTGCCTTCTGAACTGCTTTTATTCCGACTTCGAGCTGGTTGATGTCGTTCAGGGCATCGAAGACACGAAAGATATCAACACCGTTCTTCTTCGCCTGGTCGACGAAGTGGTCAATGGCGTTGTCAGGCAGGGAAGAGTAGGCAACACCGTTGGCACCACGGAGAAGCATCTGGAAAGGAATGTTGGGAACAAGCTTTCGCATCTTGCGGAGGCGATCCCAAGGATCCTCGTAGAGGAATCGCATAGCAACATCGAAAGTGGCACCGCCCCAGCACTCGAGAGAGTACAAGTTAGAAAGAGCATGGCTGGTCTCCTTGGCGATACCAAGTAAGTCGACAGTACGAACGCGAGTAGCAAGAAGCGACTGGTGAGCATCGCGCCAGGTAGTATCCATGAGAAGAGTTCCTTTGTACTCGCGGACAGCCTTAGCGAAAGCCTTAGGGCCCTGCTCGAGGATGATGTTTCTCCATCCCTTGGTGCAGGGTAAGGAAGTATCGACCTTCTCTCCAGCAGAGTTAATGAGCTCAGGGACCTGAATCTCACCCTTGAACTTGGGCTCGCCGATCTGGCCCTTGATGCTGCTGCCGTTAACGGCAACATCACCAAGGTAGGCAAGCAGCTTCTGGGCACGGTTCTGGCTGCCAATGAGGTCGAAGAGCTGAGGGGTATCGTCGATGAAAGTAGTCCAGCAGTTTCCATCAATAAAGGTGGGGTGGGTAAGAAGAGAAGCCAGGAAAGGAATGTTGGTTCGGACACCTCGAATACGGAACTCGATCAAGGCTCGGAGAACCTTTCGACGAGCAATTTCGTAGGTAGAACCGTGGCATGTGCACTTTGTAAGCATGGAGTCGTAGTGAGGAGTAATGACAGCACCAGCGAAACCGTTACCAGTATCCAGACGGACACCGTTGCCACCAGAGGATCGGTAAACCTCGATCTTTCCTGTATCGGGGGAGAAACCCTTGGCAGGGTCCTCAGTTGTGATACGGCACTGGATAGCAAAACCGCGGGTTGAGATGCGATCCTGAGTAAGACCAAGCTGGTTCAATGTGGCGCCAGCAGCGATTTGAATCTGAGCGGCAACAATATCAATGCCAGTAATCTCCTCAGTGATTGTGTGCTCGACTTGAATACGAGGGTTGATCTCGATGAAGTAATAGCGGTTCTGCTGGTCAACCAAGAACTCAGCAGTACCGGCATTGCGGTAGCCGGCAGTCTTGGCCAGTCTAACAGCATCGGCGAGAATGTTGTCACGGACCTCGGCGGGGAGATCCTTGGCAGGGGCAATCTCGACAACCTTCTGGTGTCGTCGCTGAACGGAGCAGTCACGCTCGTACAGGTGGACAATGTTGCCGTGGTTATCACCAAGAAGCTGAACTTCAATGTGCTTGGGCTTGTCGAGGAAACGCTCAACGAAGACCGTTCCGTTACCAAAAGCGGTCTTGGCCTCGGAGGTGGCACGCTCAAAGGACTCCTTAAGACTCTCCTGGTCGCGGACTACTCGCATACCACGGCCACCACCACCAAAGGCAGCCTTGATGATGATGGGGAAGCCATACTTGTCGGTGAACTCCTTGACCTCCTCGTACTTCTCAACGGCACCCGGAGTACCAGGTACAACAGGGACGTTGGCAGCGTTGGCGAGCTTTCGGGCAGAGACCTTGTCACCAAGAGAATCAATCACTTCGGGTGAGGGGCCGACGAACTTCTGGGGTTAGTGCACGGACGGAGCGGGAGTGGTGGGGCAAGTTAGACTCACGATGAGGCCGGCCTTCTCGACATTGCGGGCAAACTCGGCGTTCTCGGAGAGGAAACCGTAGCCTAAGAGCAAGGTTAGTGCTGTAAATTCCGGATGCCGAAAGTAAACATACCAGGGTGGATCATTTGTACGCCGTGCTCAACAGCGATTTTGATAATCTCATCACCAGCCAGGTACGCGCCGACAGGGGTGTACTGTCCGCGCTTGCCAATGACGTAGGCTTCATCGGCCTCTGAAGACGTGGTTAGCAAAGGAAGATACTAAGGGGTATGGGTTGGTCGCGTACTCTGTCGGTGCATGCTCAATCGATCTTCATAACTGTCCGAGTTAGTCTATAAGCTCTCGTGCCGCTGGAATCGGAGTTTCAAGTGAGGGGTACCTGAAGACTGCAACAGTGTGCAGTGAAAGCTCGTGAGCCTGTCAACTGTTAGCGCCGTCGTTCAGGTCCATGAGCCGGTCAAAACCAAGGACCAAAACTTACAGTTCTGAAAATCTATTACCAGATCTCAGTGTCAGCATGGCAGTGTCCAAAATGAACGGTCGGGCGGAAGCAATGGGCGGGTAGTCATACACGAATAGCTGTCCACATGTTAGCGATTGCGGGTCTGCGATCGGGAATGAGCTGTTTGACTTACGAATTTCACCACGGTTGGCGACTGTAGGCAAGAGAATCAGGTCAGCGCAAGTCCTCACAATAAGCAGAGGGGGCCATTTGGTTTCCCAGCCAAGCCCTTGGTCGCCTTGAAGAGCGTTGCCAGCTACTCACCAAGGATCTTCTTCACATGCATAATGCTGGAGTTGGCACGGATGTGGTGGACCGTGTTGGCCTCCTTCGGCTCATCGATGTCCTCCTCCTCGAAGACATCGTTGAATGTGAGCGGTTGCTGGGGAACAGTGGGAGCGATTCCAGCCATCTTGAACGATCTGTGTCAGCGACTTCAGGTGATGGAAGAAGTTGAAGTGCGCGAGGACGAGAAGCTCTAGCAAGGAGGGAGCTTTGTCGGGAGCTTAATGGCGGGGTCTATTTGACTTTTGGTGGTGGGGTAGTGAGCACGCTTGTCGGTATGAAGATACCAGGACAGCTCTTCCAGCGCACGAATGGCTGCGATATCACCCAGCAGCACAGAGAATCACAAGCAGAGGGTATACTCGGTAGCGATAGGAAAAGGTTTGAGGGTTAGAAGAGAGAAAATCGAGGGGAAGAGTCAGGCAGGCGGGCGAGGGGATTTTGTAGAGCACTGTAAACCCCAAGCGTGTCCGTCGTCGGTGACACACCCGGCCTCCGGGGGAAAGAGCTATCCAGGACGGGAGGGCGTGTGATTGAGAAAGCGGACGGTGAGGGCGTGTACGTTGGAGAAAGCCCGAAGGGACCAAGGTGTGAGAAGGCGCATCCCATCCCAAGAAACTGGCAGGTACCTACACGGCGGCGCGGGCGGATCTCCCACTCGATCTCCATCAAAACTTTCCAACGAACAGTCAGAACACTGGATCCCACTGAACAGACGACTATGACTCCAACGGATCTGGTTCGGCCTTGGATACGTATCTCCAGGACACTACGAGAGGAAAATAGAAGGGCGGGTTTCTACGAAGAACAAAAGAGACTCGAGACGGTTCCCAACTAACGGCTGAGGTGGAACTTGGCTCGGTTGAGAAGCTACTGGTACCGTACCGCGGTACCTCGCCAACCCAAATTCTTTATCCCCATGTCTCTTTGGTGTACGAATGAACAGCGGTTACTTTCCCGCTGAATGTGATACTCTGTGTGTTTTGGATGCAATCATCTGGCATTCGCGGATCTATGGAGATTTCAGATGCCACTAACCGGCCCGGTCTTGATGATACCACCACCTGCAGTGTACATTGGGGTTACCAACAGTAGCAGAAATAGAAGAAGCAACGATGGCAGAAGAGCGGCTATATGAGTACCAGCGGCAATTGCACCAGTATGGCGGGATGTGCCCCGGAACGCTGGTGAGGAAGATGAGAGGAACGTGGTGGTGGAGCGCCGTAAGGTGCATCGACACAGCATGGTTCTGACAATGAATTTCATCGCGCCTCACCCGGAAACAGACGCAAAAAGAGAACGGGACATGAAGACATGAAGACATGGGGGAGTATGGGGGTGTGAGATTCAAGATCTGGTCCCAAATTCACACAAGTCTCTGTTACGTGGGCTATGATAACACAACAATATTCATTTGTGGTCTTTGAGCCAGGAGGACATACTCACAAGAGCGCCTATCAGATGGCCAAAGACGCACGTCTGGTCGAGTGCCGGTGCTTCGAAACAGAATGATTTAATAATGCACAAATTTTCAATCATGGGCTTTTCTGAGTGGTTTTCTCGGCCCTGTTTGCAACGAACAGCGAGAGGGACGCAACTCATCCCGCCGACACATCTTTGTTCAACCAAACCCATTGACCAATCAACGCTCTCTGATAGTGGCAGGTTTCCCCTCCATGACTTGAGGTTATTATTTGGCTCGAGCTTGGGGCTTTACTATCAGCTCTAGTTATCAGCCTATATCTTGATATTCATCTCCAGAGCTTTCACATAATCTCAACACCCGCCGATCCTCCATTTCAGCCCTCGCGCACTTCACCAGACAACCTCTCGGCAAAAGAAAAGCCTTCTCCTCAACAATCCGGTCTAAAGGTGCTTTGCGCTTCTTTGTGTTTCGTCCACGCACACCGACCAGCGCGCACCTTACCTCTAGGGGTTTTACGCCTTACCTCTAGAGGTGAGGTTGCCGCACCGTCCCTTAACCTCTAGGAGGTTTGTAATGTCCCACCCGCCTGACGCTGGCGTAGGAACGAGCAATCTGCTCGCCTTGTCCATGGGTTGCCATGCCATGGACCAAGGGAAGTCCAGCCAAAGGATCCACGTTCGCATCATACTGGGCCTTCCATAATGCCGAGGATGTTGTCGGCTCTGCAGCGCAATCTCTAGCAAATTTAACCCGGATCCCTGGCCTGAAGCTTTTGCACACTTCAACAGAGCCGCAGAAGTGTCCTCTCACCACATCACAGCCTCCGCAGTATCTCGGGATTTGAGTTGTTGGTGTCACAGCCGCTGTCCACCATAGCACAGCACACCTTCACTAAGGGATCTACCTGACCCCCACCATTGGTTGTACCCTGGCTGCTTTTGTCATCCAAGCTCAAATCTCCATCCGAACCTCGTGCAATCCCCAAGCTTCATCCAGCTCGAGTCCAAGCCCCAGCATAGGTGCATGCGGGGTATTAAGGTGTTGCGAAGCATTTACGCTGCTCGCTGCTCGCCGTTTTATCATGACTTCTTTTTAGGCTGTATTGTTTGTCGGTTTTTCATCGATCACATTATTTCTATTTATAAGAACTTTGCTGGATGAGCAACCGCCCAATGAAAAGGTGGTTGGGGATGCCAATAGTCACTGATCGTGATAAGTCATATTCAGTACATAGCACAAGGACATAGCGAGAACGTCGGTCCACCCAGGTTGACGATCACGCCCAATGTTTTACATATCCTCGTACGTACGCCTTTCAAGGGAATGGCCCAGTCCGTATTTGATTGATTACTTTTCAGAGTCAAGTCAATCTCCTGCTTTAATCATGCGTTTATTCCCACCACATTCCACCCCCACGGAGGTCAAAGACCGGCACCGTGGTTTTAGATAGGATCGAAACAGCCGAGACCCACTTCATACAGCGACCTTGACTTGACGGCAACATGACCTGCCTAAGTTCTAACCACTCCCTCGGTGGATGAAGACCGGCGCATTGCATTCGTTGACTAAAGCGACACTTTCATTGGTGCGCATTTGGGCGCTCTTCGCTCGACATAGGTATCGATTCTGTGAGTCTGTGGCTCTGTACTGCCACTCCAGAGGCTATGAGCTTCCACTGGCGATGAATATTAGTTACGATTTTTTCCTTGTCAAACATACAGGAAGATAGGCAGGCAGGCCATTCGACCCAAATTTGGAACAGAATCGCCAGGTGTCTGTCATGTTTAGCTTGTCTTCAAGAAAGCGAACTAGGTCCGACCTCGGCCTTCGGTGTACCCCTCCGAATAGCTCACTTGGGACATTTTGAAGATTGAACACGATTGAAATTACTACAAGTCGCAGACCGACTCGGGTAGGGCTCAGCAAAAACAGAATCGGAAGACATGCAGTGTTCGAAATAGACCAACTGATGCAAGGTGTGTATCCAGAAAATTGGGCAATCAAGGTTGATGAAGCACAACGTCCTCCCTCACAAATGCCGACATGGAATAAGCAGTTGGAGTTGATCTTGGGCCCTATAACAATGGACGATTTGCAGATGCTTCAATGCGAATCAAGCATTGAGACCTATAACAGCCAGGGGTTCATATGCATAGCCATGCCTTGAGTGCGTAATATTTTTCATTGCCGAACATTCATCACTACGACCCAAACCCGCTCCGCAATAGAGCACTCTCTGAACTTGAACTTCTTTCAGACGCCTCACCAGGAAGTACTGCAGATTATACAGATCATGCGGAATATTAACAAGGGAATCGAAATGATGCCACTCCATAACTTACCGGAAAGACGGCTAGAAAAGGAAACACGCGGATCCGGTAATGATTTGGTAATAAGCGCGTACTTCCCCAGCGTTGCAGGTTGTTCACCGAGGATTCTCGATCAGGGCGAAGATTGATCCCCACGTTCACGGACAGAAGCCGACAAGAACATCACCAGATGATCCAGATCTGCCCAGGCAAAGGCTGGGGTAGGCACCCTAACCTTGCATTTGCTGATCGATGGCAGCTAGCCATCCCTAGTTTCCCCTTCACCTTGACCTTATTCCGTCACTTCGCGGACCCGATGGGGGAAGGCCAGGCACAGGCACGAGAATAGTCGGAAACTTCTATGCAAGATTCGGGAACCAAGGGGCCCACCCCAGCTCAGATCTATGTATCTTGTCCTTTTGGGAGCTACGTACCTTATATACATGGACCTGGCTCATACAGGTTGGTGTATTGGTACGCGTACTGTTTTCATTGAAGCTATCGTCCTCGACTGACCAAGTTATGAGCATGCCAACAAGTGTTTGTATGTATAGCTGGTAAAGATTAAGGACAAACATGCAGCAGGCATGTCTAGAAATGTCAGGCTATCTCTTTAGTTGACGTAAGGCTTGTGAAGCATAGGTACCTTTGTAAATAACATCATAACAACTCCTCAGATCTGAACTAATTGTGTATATAACTTGAGTATCCCCTAAAAGATATTAGCCGCACAAGCTTTACGCCGTCTACAGAAATAGTTATTCGTTGCTTCCAACAGAAAAATCGGGACCCTGTCCGGGAAAGTTCAGTTATATCTCTGTTATGCGGGGGAACCCGTCCTCACCATCACTCGCTCGTAACGCTTTGATGTCGCACTTGGAGACTTGTTTTCTTTGCTCTAACCATATTGATTGATCTAGGGTCCCCCGAAACGCGATCTTCCTCCTCTGGCACCTCTTCGGGCACGAGTACTGCAGGTACCCCGACTTGGGGTACGGTTCTAGGGTTCTAGATGATCGAGGGAACATGTTCTTGTAAAGGTACAAACTTATTGTGTGGTAGCTATATGCTGCCACTCTCCGAATCCCGAGCCCCAGCCCGGGGACACACCTATTATGGACGGTATACAGCCCGATACACCGATCCGATCGGTGACCGTCGGTCTGGCAACCCTCTTTACTTGCTGACAGCGCTCTGTACCTTTCCCTTGGCAGCCTCTGCCGCTTGTGCCAGTTGCTCCTTGGGCATGTTCTCCTTTCCGCCCCAGTAGTGGTAGTTCAGGTATCGGTATCCCTGGGTGAGCTGAGCACCAGCGTTGACGAAATGGCAGGCGAAGAGAAGGTAGTTCTTGGGTGTGACAGCGAGGGAGTATCGCATGAAAGTACCGGCGTAGATGATGAGAGCACCAGTCATCTGTCCCGAGATCCTAGAAGAGGCAGGTCAGTCATGCTTGGTGCCATTTCAACCCGGGGTTGTCATACAATTCAGGGCTCTTCTGTGTGTCCATGATGGCAGCCAAGGGGATACCGAAGTTGGACACGGGACCCCAGAAGTCTGCAAGTACCAAGAGTTAGTTTACGTCTTCACATATTGATTGCCCGAAGCTGCCGTGTTTATGGGGAAGCATTGTACATCAACACAAACTCCTCCAACCCAATTGACATATTGCAAATGAAATCCAGGTCGCTTTGTATCCTTTGAGTGCTTTTGATATGCTTCTATAAGTATTGGATTGGAGTCGTGGTGTTGGTTGTTGAGTCGAGATATCACAAAATTGCGCTTTCGGAGACGAATCGGAGCTCATGCAAAAAGGATGACAGGATAGATAGATGGTTTGAAGAACGTACGGGTCGAGCAGATATAGTCAGTTACCGGGTTCGACCGGATCTTGGCGTTCACAGCCTTGATGAGAGCAGCCATCTTGAATTGTTTTATGAGCGACGTCTCGTGAATTTCGGAGTTGAATTGACCTGTCGTTGGGTTGAGGTTGATGGACTGTTCCCTCGCACTCAAATTCAACGCGGCGAACGGAGATTTCAACGTTGAGGTCACGTGCAGTGCAATAGCCTATCTCTGTTTGCTAACTCAACCATTCCCGTGTAACCATTAAACTCATAGGCCATACAGAAAACACTGTATGATTTTTGCCACATTTTTACGACCTCGCATGTCAATTGTTGATGTAGGATTCAAAATCTGCCCAAGGTGTCGAATTCTCAGCGATACCGAGGCCGTTTCATATAACTCACCGACGGTCTGGGTTGAAGTGCAACTGAAGCATGGGGGACCTTCGGAGGTTGTCCGTCTGTAACAACAATTGTTTTCGAAGGGGCGTGTATTTTAGAGACAGGTCGGCGCCACACTCCTACAGTACTGTACATAGCTCCTCAGTTGTGAAGCTCGTGAGAAGCTATCCTGGGGCTTAGAGTCTATGTCGAGCTCTTCTCCATTTTCCCCACCTGGAGCACCCTTACCCCAGAAGGATATTGGGGGCTCAAAGATTCTGTGTCTGTTCAGTGTTGACGCTGTTCAATCTCCAATTGGGTTTATTTATTCGGGGCATCAAATGCCACAAGGATCATGAAGCTGGAGTGGCCCTGGTTAACGGACTTCCTAAACGTGGTGGCTTCAATGAAACCGTGCTTTAGCTACACGGCCAAGTAAAATGATGGATGCAGCTACCAAACCTACAAGGCAACTTTCTCTCCAGAATATCTGGTTCCTAAACTGGCTTCAAATTGCAATCCGTCGTGAATAGGGTGCTGTGTCTAAGCCAGGGTGTGGAGGTTACCGTACGGACATCCGGAGCCGGCACCGATATCCCGGCCTCTCCCGAGATCTCTTGTCAGCGTGATCAATCTTGTATCGCACACCATGCAGAGATCCATTGAGTGTTCTCTGTTGTGTTCTGTGCATATGCGAATAGGCTAACAAGTTACATACTGCTTGTGCTTTTGTTTGATGTGGAGATGCGCCGGGGCTGTTAAACCCGAGGTGAGCCGCAAAACGTACAAGTGTGATGGATCGGAGTGGATGTGGTGAACAATAACTTTGGCAGGTAGTTCAATGATCACGTTGAGGTCATGAGACATTTTGTCTGGTGAGGATATATTGAATACTGAGAAGACTCTGTGTATGTTTGAGTCTATCATGATATTCTCAAATTCATATGCTTACTTATGCCTGCTTGGTCACTTTTGACCCGAGCTTACTTGATAACCGGCTCCGTGATTTTACCTAAATCTTTTGTAACTTTAGGTGTTCTTTAGCGTATTGTACTAAGACAATGATATCTATAGCTGGTTATTCTAGAAGCACAATGGACATGGTTCTAAAGTGTTTTGACGTCGTAAGAAAACACTTTCTGACTGTGAACCATAAGGAGAATAGAATGCTAAACACTGAGTGATATCCATACAAGTTTATTCAGGAGAGCAGCTACCCTAGGGCTGGCTGATCAAGACGGAAGAGCAAATAGCAAATAGCCTGATTTTTCGTATAATAAGATGCCATGAACACCCCAGAAACGTCGACAGATCTTACAGTCGTAGTCATGCTGAAGCTGTGGCAGATTTCATACTAATGCTTGCTGTTGTTCAACTGTTGTTATGTCGCGCCTCAGGTTCTCCAGCCACAAAACTGTTCATAGGTACCTTGGATTAGTACCTAGGTATGTACGCAATGACCTAGAATTCTAGGCAGAAATGGGACACAGGCTGGTGATTCAACCACAATGACTCTTTTCAGTTACACTAAAGTACATTTCTAGCATAGGTAGATATAAATTCCTGGCCACTGAGATTAAGAATGGTCCAAAAAGGGACGGTCCCAGTCGGTGACTCATTCTGACTGACTATTAAACCAACCAATGCTTGCTGTGTTTGTCATGGTTAGCTTCGCCACACGGAAAGATGCAGTGCTCCACCAGTTTCGTTTCCAACGCCTCTCAAGAATTTGTTGCCAACGCTATTGATATATCATCGAATTCCCTTCCCTCGCCCCTTCTTATTTCAAGCAAATCTCAGCTCCTCTTTCCCCTACCTGAGGCCACACTATTGTGATTAAGCAACTAGCTACCTATTGCTTCACTAGCAACTCCATTGTTCGACAGTGTTCGCTTCCCATTGGTATTGTTTATTTTCCGTTTGAAGACGCTTTATACTACACAGCGCAAGGATTTCCCCACCAACGGCTCCTCAGCTCACGACCGTGGTCTACACCATCATGGCCGAGCAAGAGACTGGCCAAGCCTCTAATCAGGCACCAAATCAATCCCAAAACCGACCTCAGAACGAGGGCCAAGTATCATCATCAGGTTCTCGAGGAGGCTCACGTGGAGGACGTCGTAGGGGACGAGGAGGACGGAATCGTGGCCAAAGACAGAATGCTTCGTCACAAGGCTCTGAGGGTCGCGGAAATGCGCCCCGGACAGAATCTGCCGATGCGAGTATTGTCACACAGTCCACAATCGCGCCCACGGGACCAGCTGCTTCTGCCACCCCTGAAAACTCGGGGGCTTCAAGAGGCAGAAGAAATCGAAGAGGTAACAGAGGCGGCGCTCGTGGGCAAGGAGATCAAGGACGAGGCGCCTTTATGATGGGGCCACGACGTCAATTTGGAGGTCGTTTGACAACCACCGAACAGCCAACAGAGACAGTTCAGGATGCATCTTTGAGCGCCGATGCCCCAGAATTTGTGCCTGGACAGCCTGTGTCTCAGAGAAGGTAGGACTGCCAATCCCAGGGGATCGTAGACTAGATAGATACTGACAGCCACAGCACTCAACAGCAATTACCAACCGCCTCTCAGTCTACAACCCAGGGCCGCTCAAGAAACCGGCCAAGGAATCGAAAGCAGGACAGACCTCGCCAAGAGATTCCCAAGTCTACTGCCTCGGAGCTGTGGCAACGGATCCAGGAAGATATTGCCAATTGGAACTACGAATGCCGTATCTGTACCGAAGAAGTTACCCGCAAAACCGAGGTTTGGTCATGCACTACCTGCTGGACCGTTGTTCATCTCGAATGTGCCCATCAATGGTGGGACACCTCTATGAAGGTCAACGAAGAGAGCGGTGATCGTTCATGGCGTTGCCCTGGATGTAATTCAACTTTGACAGACGAGCCAGGCGATAGTTCGTGCTGGTGTGGCAAAGAAATACATCCCAGCCGGAATAGTATCCTGCCGCCTCATTCCTGTGGGCAGACTTGCTCTAAACCCAGGTCAACATGCTGTCACCCTTGCACTCTCCAGTGCCATCCCGGGCCATGTGCGCCATGCAATGTTTTGAGTCCACCAGAGCCATGCTACTGTGGCAAGCACTCGCAGCGCAAGAACTGTAGGGATACTGATTATTACAACGGATGGAGCTGCCGCGAGCCGTGTAGCGATCTTCTTCCCTGTGGGAAACACGAATGCTCTCAAGTATGCCACCCGGGAGTCTGTGGAACTTGTGAGATGTCAGTGCAAGCCAAGTGTTATTGTGGACGAGTGGAAAATGAGATGCAGTGTTCCAAACAGGACGATCTGTGTGATTCATATGATCCCGTCGACGATTCCTGGTTCGAGGGTTCTTTTAGTTGTCAAAATACTTGCGGCAGAACCTTTGACTGCGATGTTCACCGTTGTGAGACATCCTGTCACCCACAAGACGAGCTTCCAGCTCATTGTCCCTTTTCTCCGGATGTTGTTACTCATTGTCCCTGTGGCAAGACGCCACTCAAGGAACTCATGGACCATCCTCGTCAGTCTTGCGAGGAATTAATCCCTCACTGCGAGAGGATTTGCGAGAAGACGCTGGAATGCGGCCATCTCTGCCAGTCCTTTTGTCACACTGGGGATTGTGACTCTTGCACCCAAACTATGGAAATTGACTGCCGCTGTGGTCGTGTCACAGGCGAGACGATTTGTCATGAGGGAGACATCCAGAACCCCCTGTGCTTCAAGATTTGTCAGGCCACTCGTAACTGTGGAAGACACCGATGCGGAGAGCATTGCTGTCCAGGCGAGAAGAAGGCTTCTCAGCGTCTTTCCCAACAGAAGAAGCAGCGTCTTGGTCCTGATTCACTCCCCGTTGAGGCGGAGCATATCTGTGTTGCCGTGTGTGGAAGGCCGCTCAAATGTGGGAGTCATTTCTGCGAGCAGCTCTGCCACCGTGGAGCTTGTCAAAGCTGCCCTGAGGCAATTTGGAACGAGATCGCGTGTAATTGTGGGCAGACAGTTCTGCATCCCCCTCAGCCTTGCGGAACCCGCCAGCCTTCATGCACAAACAAGTGCCAGAGACAAACTGCCTGTGGACACCCCCCTGTTGATCATCAGTGCCATCCTGATGATGTGTCATGTCCTTCATGCACGTATCTTGTTCAAAAGCGGTGTATATGCGGTAAGACCACTTTCCACAACAAGCCGTGTCATCTTCAAGAGGCCCATTGCGGAGAGCAGTGTGGACAGAAACTCTCTTGCGGGCTCCATACATGTAAGAAGCTTTGTCATCGCCCTGGAGAATGTGGAGATGCCCAGAACAGCTGTGAGCAGATTTGTGGAAAGTCGAAACTGCTCTGCAACCACCCATGCCAGAACGTTTGTCATGGGCAGACTTGTAAGTAGACAACATCCAGCTTCAGGTTCGTTAACTGACATACTTTTTAGCATGCAACGAGTCTACAGCCTGCCAGGTCAAGATTTTTGTCAGCTGCCCTTGTGGGAACTACAAACAGAGCTTCAAATGCCTAGCAAGCACAAATAATCCTATTCCGAATCGTCCGGAGCTTCGATGCGATGAGGAATGTGAACGCCTTGACCGTAATCGTCGCCTGGCTGCAGCTCTCAATATCGACCCTGCTTCCCATACTAATGACCATATCCCGTTCTCCGATAATACGCTCAAGCTTTACAAACAAATGCAAGCCTGGGGTGATGCACAGGAGAGCCAATTCAGGGTTTTCGCTGCTGACAGAGAAGAAGTACGTTTAAGATATGAGCCGATGAGGAATATTTCTCGTCAGTTTCTTCACCTTCTCGCTGATGACTTTGGATTCGAGAGTCAGAGTGAGGATTATGACATCCATCGGTCTGTTTTGGTTTGGAAAACAGACAAGTTTGTCTCGGCTCCAACAAAGACCCTTGCCCAGTGTGTCAAGATTCGGGCAGCTCAAGCAGCTGAAGCAGCGGCAGCGGCAGCACTTCGTCCGCCAAGCCCACCAGTCTTGGAGACTGAGCCCTTCAACGCATTGGTCCTCACCGAGCCTCGCTTTGGCTTGACCATCGAGGAAGTCAATACCGCTCTTGCACCAGACCTTTCTTCACTACAGGGATTCTCCTTTAAGGTTGACTTCTTGAACGAACAAGTCCTCATTAAAGCTACAGTTTCATACTCCGCCTTCCTCACACCTGTACCCATGGAGAAGAGCCTCGAGGCTCTGAAGCCTCGCATCGAGCAGACGATCTGTCGCGAGAAGCTCGCTGAAAGCGTCTTGCTCTGTCATTCAGACATAAACGGTGCCGTCACCCGGCGAGAAGTACCTGTTCGTGCTGGGGCTGGAGGATGGAGCGCTGTGGCTGGACGCGCGGCGTCCAAGCCAACTTCCTCATCTTCAACTCCTGCACCCGAAGAGGCCAAGCCGGGGCGCAGGCTCCTTCTTGGACTCAAGAAGAAGAAGCCGCAGCAGCCAGAGGCAGGAAAGCTGTGGGCCGCTTTTGATGGGGATGTTGAATGTTAGAAGCGCCAACGAGGTGAGGGTGTATGGGTTGACGGGTGAGGCGTTCGGGGATTAGTTGCTAGTCGAGGTAGATTCCGAATTGCCTTCGATTCTAATACTATTATAGCTTAGACTTGAATAAACTTAGGTAGGGTGTTGGTGAGCTAAGAAGTCATGAGACCCTGGAAATAGATAAACTGGCCTAGAACTGGAGGCTAAGAAACCGGGATACTGCGTAAATATTTACCTTGGTTTGCCTTGCCGACTAACGGATACTAAACAAAGTTCTTCATGTTGAGGCCTTTCAATTAAACTTGCATATAAGACATTGATGTAACATCAACACAAGTTTTTTTTAGTTTTTTTTGTATCACGCGGCGTTCAACTTAGAGGAGGGATCACGAGGTGAGAGATGCCCCCACCAAGACCACCACAAACACAAGCAAACAAACTCAAAATGGTTCATCAATGTCTCATAAATGCCAAGTTTCTTTTCTAGTTTCTGGACTCGAGAATACACCATATGCAAACATTGAGTGTGTACGTATATATGTACTAGGGAAGAAAGTGTATGCAAAGGTCTGTTGATACAAAAAAGAAAAAAACAGAAACAAGAAAAACGGATATCGTTCAATCGTGAGTGCTATGCTGGATGCTGTCTGTGTATTTCTCCCCTTTTCACCAAGGCCATGCATGCGTAATTATAATATCAACAACAATGTTACAGAGTTGCTACGGGTGTCTTCTTTTCTGTTGCATTACCCGTTACCTCAGCGATGAAATCTGACATGGCTTCAAAGTAGCCTTCTTCCAGGACACTTGAGTTGTGGTCGCCACCAGGAAGGGGCTTCCACCGCTTGGTGGGTGCGGCGGAGAGGTCGTACAGCTGTTTCATGTGTTTTGGCCTACATAACATTAGCTTCGTATTCCGCTGCATTGTGGCGATTACAAAGAAAGAGGTAACGTTGATCATCAGGGAATATTTGCTTTCATATCAAGACCACGAGGGTGCTTCAACTTTTGTGGGTGATGCAAATTTAATCATCACAGGATCGAGGGTAGTAGTGTAGGGGGTGTAGGAATAACTTACGGCACAATCTCATCCTGCAAGCCACTGATGAAAAGCGTGGGCACCTTTGTGATGTTGGGGAGAACCGACTCACTGGGCCAGACTTGGTGGCATAGCAGAGTAAGGTATTTGGCAGGGGGGATGACAGAAGGGATGAGCTTCCGGATGGAGAGAAATGTGTTCTCTAGAATCAGACCAGCGATATCACCCGCTTCCTGGTTCTTGGACACAAGCTTGATAGCAACGGCGCCGCCCAGACTCTGACCGTAAACCATGAGCTTGTGATCGCGTGTCTCGGCCCGCTGCCGCAGATAGTTGAGCCCTGTCTGCGCGTCAACGTTAAGACCCGACTCGTCAGGTTGGCCCGTCGAGGAGCCGTAGCCTCTATACTCGAGCATAAAGACATTGCAGCCAATGTAGTTTATGATCATTCGGGCGATAGGTAAACGATGGCCGATGTTGCCAGCATTGCCATGGAACATCAAGATGGTGATGTTGGAGTTCTTGTGGCCGCGAGGGCCACGGATGTAGAAAGCTGAGAGCTTCTCGCCATCGTCGGTTGGGATGTAGAGTTCTTCGAAATTTGAGATGCCAAAGTCTGAAGGCTTGGGAACGTCGGAGCGAGAATTTGCGGGAATGTTACTCGGGTAAATAAGAGCCCTAATGCATGCGTTAGCGCGGGGCTCGGCATGATGATGATGCGGGTCAAGCAGCGAGGAGGCTGGTAGAAGAAGATATGAAGAGGCGGAGGAGAGAATAGCGGTGATATACGGACTTTTGTTTAAAGTACAGCAACGAGGTGAGGACGGCGGCGAGACCCTAGAAAATGCGCATTGACGTTAGTATATATTATGGCTGCAGACAAGGCTATTTTGTCAGCCAAGCTGCACAGTAGTGGACGTACCGTTGAAGCCAGAGCAGGCAGACGCATGTAGCTGGCGACCGAGCTCAATACCGAGACGGTCTGCTCAACGTAGCTGTTGGAGGTTTGCGAAGTGGGAGAGTTTGACCCGGACATGGTTGCTTTGGCTGGTTTGCTGGACATTACAAACAATCTGGCTGCCGACGCAGTGCAGTAGAGGTGCAGGTAGACAAACAGTGTCTATCTACTGACCTAGGCTGTACTGACTGTTGGTGCTGTACGGGGAGATGGAACCCCCGACAGTGATTGACGGCGGAGACTGGAGACAGTAGCAAGGGGTAGGTAGTATGGTATCCGTCCGTATAAATTGTAGGCGGTCGCCAATTGCGAGGGTCGAAAAGCGGTGACCCGAGTGAAGTTCCCGAACAATCGACTTCGTCTGACGATTTCGAGATGCGAGAGATGTCGTCTGCAGGAAGATGTCGAGGATATGTCTCGTAAGGTTTGTTGAAGGAAGAAAGAATATAGCACGGAACAGATAACAAAAAGGGCTGATGACCGAATGATATCAATAGTCACCGAGGTAAGGCAGGTAGATATTCCGTGCCTCTTGAATTCTCTAGACCTTAAGGCAACAAGCCCCAGGTGAATTGGATATTTGTTGAAGATGCCCCTGGCGACTTTCTTCGGCCGCGATCCCACTTACGGAAGTATCACGCACGAGGATGACATGGGAAGATACCGAGGTTGACAAGGACGAGGAAGTGTAGAAAAGAATGGGACGATGTGAAAGGATTACAACAATGTAGAAGACAAGAAAGGGATATCAAAGAAACAGAACTCTAACAAAGGAGCGGGATGTTAGGTCGGTCAAGGTGGAGTTGAAGGTGTTATGAGGAGAAACAGAAGAGAAGTCAAACAAAATTCTAGAAGAAGTGTCACAGCCAACCTGCTAAGGTAAGTGCCCAGGTAAGTACTGTAGGTAGTCTAGTTTACCAGGCTATTAGGCAGTCTATCCTCAGGCTTTGGATACAGCAATTGTATCTAGCAGTTGGCACCTCAACAATCGAGCTGCCTGGAAATCATCATCCATGTCTAGACAAGAACCAATATCGATAACCTCAGGACTCAATAGAAGAGAGATTCCATGAGTGGCCGATGGTGGGGCACAACTGATCTCAGCTTGGAGAGGTGGAGAGAAAGGTAAATGAAGATACACCTCTCATCCGGCCAGCCCAGGTAACGCTCAACGCTAATTTAGCGGAGTCTGTACTTGGAGGCGCAATCCTTTCAGGTACCCGCGAGCCTCCTGGCTTACTCTCACCAATGAAGCTGATACACCCGACGAAACACACAGATCAGCAGAGACAACGAGACCAAGGGGGCGGTATACTTTAGTTATATGTCATTGCGAAGATGCATGGAAGCGATAGAATGAAATTTAAGTCAGATGTCAAGTATTTGTATCGACAAGGCGTCCTTGACTCTCATCAAAGATAAACCACATGACTGACAGCCAGGCCAAGGGGTTCGTTCATACGATGATGTCGGTGGAAATGAGCTCAACGCAGCGCAACCGACTTAACTACGCTAGGAAGCTTCTAAGAAGAAACGAAAGAGCTTCTCCACGCCACAAAACGACAACAACAGCATGACCATGTCAATAACAGTACATAGGCTGCTGGTTCAATCTCGCCAATTGTTGATCCGGGAAGATCTCGACATACGGCCCGTAACTATCGTAATTCATGCCCTGATCCTGAAATTTGTTCAATAAAAAAAGCTTCTTGTGTTATGCAAACAGATGTATGCTGAAGAGTCAAGATGAACTGCCAGACATTGAAGACTTGGCAAGCTGTGACACCTGAGCCACAGGCATTATCACAAGCTGGTTCCTGGCTAACGGATCGACCATATCTATGGCCTGCATAAGACCAGCCCAGACAGTAGCCAGGTCCGAGACGCTGGAAAGACTGATGCGATGTGATTAGATGTGATATGTGCCTGGCTATCAAATTGTGACAGAAGGGGTTACTTTTCTTAGCTGATGAAACAATATCTCGCATCCTCTGCGACAGGCTTTTCATAAACTCTGTGTGGGGGTTTCTTCCGTACCAGCCGTGTCTAAGATCTTCTCATCTGAACCATCACCATCATTGAAGGTTTATCATTCTTTATTCCATGATACATATGAGGAATGTGGATGAAGAAGTTTATATGCTTCAAACTCCTCGTCTCGGCCCATTCACGTTTTTTTCTTCTTCTTCTTCTTCATGATCTTCCCGTAGGTTGGTTGAGTCTCCATTCCTCAGCTTCGTAAGATGCTCTGACTGCAGTTATGCTGATCCAGGGATATCCCCTGAGACATGCCTCGTCTTGGCTGTTCTGCGCCCACCGTCACGGTGATTTAGCCTCTTTATGTCATCAGCTAGATAAATAGAGGTATAGCTTGACGAGCTAGACAGACCACGAGACACTCTTGAAATAAAGGCGCATTTTGATAACCCACTCAAGATGGAATATGTCGATAATGTGAGGCGAGCGAAGTTGAACTTGAGGGACAGTCTTGCAGTCAATCTTGCTTTATGTACAGAGAAGGTAAACAAATGAGGACCGTATGTACCTGGTAGTAGCTGTAGGAGGTATGTATCTTGCTTGGGTCCTTGGTGGGGTCAGATTCCGTAGCTCAATGACGGGCAGCGACATAACCTCGTGGGCCTGGCGGGATAGTTCATAGGCGAATGATAAATAGGTAGTATGTACTCCGTATAAACAAACATACCAGCCAGAGGGAGAGTTTTATGCAAGGGCCCACGGCATCTACAGTACGGGCCTGAACCTAATTTTCTCTACACCACCGACATGGAAATTATGGGGGGGGTTTTTTTTTCTTTCTTTTTTACTTTCCCTTTTTCTTTTGAATCAAAGGAGCCAACAGCTGTGCACATACTGTATCTCACCACCATTGGAGTGCTTCCATGCAGACTACGGGCATAGGCCGGCGGTTATGAATCATGGTGTCGGGGGTTGGAGTCTGTCGAGCATAAACCGGAAGAAACGATTGAACAACGCATAACTCTTATCAGGCGCAGAAATATCGTCTTTTATTCCCCTCGTGCTGTCTTTGTGCCCCCGCAGTAGGATGGGTTGATGTCGTAGAAGCTTTTCAAAGTGGGCAAAGAACCCTTGGAAGTGAATGATGAGTCCCTCTTTCGTTCGGGGATCAGTTCAACGCTGCCGCTCTGAGGCCCGTTCTTTGCTCTATTATGCGCATGGCATTTCTTGGGCATGTTACAGACAAATCAGGGCGTTTGACATGGCACGCCAAGAAAGCATGTTAGAAAAGCCGTCCATCCACAGCTCAGGTACGGACACACTATCGAACAGCGAAACATGCATCTCGATGGCGCATTGCTCCTCTGCTGATCGTCAATACTGGATTGTGCAAGCGTCCAGCCCCTTTGAAACGAGTGCCAGTTATGAAATAAGCGCGCTACGACCCAGGGCGAGGGGAAGATGCTGTGCCCTTCGACTCTGACACGCCTGGCACGAACTCCTAACACCATCGCAACGCTCTCTAACAAGTGATAGATGATGAACATTAGACAGGCGCGAAGTGTCTCCAATCAAGGCCCAATGTATCGACTGGGCGGCACTGCATTGATAAGTGCCCCTGTCCCGGTGTTATCTCAGCCAATGGTAACCAGAAGTTCAAAGGAATGCCGGGCTGTACTAGCGTTCTGATGAGCGACAAAACAGTCCAGGGCGAGCGGCTTCAGGGTTGGTTCGGAGGTGTGCATCATCATCCTCATCATGAGCACCCAATATCAGGGTTTCTGCTAATAATGGATGAGCATCCAATCATTTCCTGCAGGCGTCGCCGTAGCAGCGGGCTCTCACACACTGATAGGCTGAGACAGGAAGGATGCTGGAGGCATGCTTTGGCTGGCTGGCTGGGCTGGGCTGGACTGAACTGGTTCTCATACTATTTTGAGGGTTGCTAATGTTGGTTGTTGATTGTTGATGATATTGATAATGATGATGGTTGCTTGGGTGTACAGGCAGGCAACGAACCCCCCAAACGATGGCGTGAGATAGATTGCATTGAGTTAGGTTCTTCATTATGTACGTATGTATCTCCTGTTTTATTGTCACTATTCCTGTTCCTGTTTGTTGCAGTCGTTACTGCAGTTGCCCTTTTTCAGGGCGTTTGTTACAGCGGGTTGGTGCTGTAGTTTCATCTGCTGCATCCACTTTGATCAATGAACTGCCCTCTTTTTCTCGTTTATTTTCCCCCCCTTCCACAACATCCACTTTAACCACCCAACAACAACTCTCTTTTTCATCAGCGCGCGCGTGCACTTAACTCTTGTCTTATCCTTAACAAAAAGACCATCGTTCTACTGATATTCATCCCTCCATCTCATTTTTGGAGCCCTCCTAATTTAAATCTTGGGATCACACGCCACCCTTCCCGCCCACTACCCGCGCCTCCATCATCAATCACGCTACGCTACGTGATCCTCAGGAGCTGGAGCCCGTCGCAAGAACCGTGCTTTTCGGAGGCTCAGACTCAATCTCAGGCTTGAACCGGACCCTGGTCTCGAAGGACCCCTCCACCTGACTCTGCTCTCAATCTCGTCTGCTGGGCCCGCTGCTGCTTGCCATCTCTGCTTTGTCCCGCCCGCCCCTCCATCAAATCTCGTGCTATCGTCAACATCCAACTTTGTTTCCGCCTTTTCAATTTTCACTTGGTCGACGCGAAGCATTCCTCCGGGCTCACAACTGACTCTCGGACTGCCTCACTTTTCTTACCTCTAATCGCATTTCAAGCTTATGCTGCCCAAGTCGTGCCCAAGCAACACCCAACGCAACCTTAGGCCAGCTAGTCTTTTGCGCCTGTCATATCAGCAACCTCGTCCAGACCATACAGAACTCTGAAAACAACACTGCCCCCGGTTTTATTTTTGCTTCGAGTGCCTCAAAATCTTCCCTCGGCCGAATCATTTCGTCCCCTGGCCCTTGCGCCCCTCCACTCAGCTTCTTGGAAACCAGCAGTTCTGCAGTCTCTTCAAGACGTTGATTCTGAGTTGTCTCCCGTTAAATACCGAGGGTCTCTCAGAACTGCACTGTTGTGCAGGTTTACTTCTCTTCTCTGCACAGCAGCACAACCCAGCTTAACCATCGACACTCGAGTGTCATCTCCTGAGCAGCCATGGTTTCCTTTTCATGTGAGGTACGTTATGCTGTGAAATCCATTCTCTCTCCATCTTTCGCCTACGCGTTCGCCAAGTCTCGACTGTTTATCCATTCCCATGGATAGTTATGCTGCTATTGAATCCTACAGCCGCTCAAGCCATATTCATATCCTATCCCCCTCCGTTTCCATATCTCTCTCACAAGTGCCCCTTCACTCCCGTCACGTCAATGCCAGTGTCAATGCCAATGCCAATGCCACTCCAATGCCCACCCCCCTGAACAAACCTCATACACGCCTGACATCACTCCCACCACACCATTCTTGTCACGAACTGCCTCCCTCAAGGGACACCCCTTCTTCCCCATGCCGATCTCCTGGCCCACCACAACCGTCTTGCCATGCTCTCGCCTCCCCTGGTATTCCTCAAATATCCCAGTACACCACCCCGCCGCATCGAACGAGTCTCCATTGTCTTGCATCCCACTTATACCCTTCATGCCGTAGTCCATTATCATCTTCGACCTTTGTTATACTAACCTATATATTCCATACAGGCCTGCGGCGACGTTCTCACCAAGAAGAAACTTGATCCTCATCGCAACCGCTGCCGCGGCGCTACCTTCACCTGCATTGATTGTATGGTATATTTCCCTGGTGTCCAATACCGATCACATACCGTATGTACTACAGCTGCCCGGGAGCCATGACCCATATCCCCTGATTCTGTACAATCATCTGACATCATATAGAGTTGCATGACCGAAGACCAAAAGTATCAAGGCGCTCTCTACAAGGACAAGAAGAACAAGAAACAGAAACACAGTCACCCCAACGATAACCAGCAACATTACACTCAAGACCAAGCTATGACCGAAATCCAAACTCTCCCCAACAACGCTGGAGCTATGAGCCACTACGCCTATGTCGAGGATGTTCCAGAGGATCAGTTCGGCTGGGCCGAGTACGAAGAGAGCAGCGATGATGAATCCCCCGACGGCCCCCCTCCCGAGGCTCCTACACCACCGTCTGCTGCCCCAGAACCGCACGTTGATGTTTTTGAATTCCTCGTTGGAACGGGCCAGACCCCCAATGCCTCCAACATGAACCTAGATGCCGAGCCAAGCAACTCGCTGGTACGATACGAGCCCAAGGAAAAGAACGACGACTACACTTTCATGGAGGACGATGACGATGAACCTGCAGTTGAATATGGAAGTGCACCTGTGCCAGCCGCTGAGTTTGTCACGCCAGCCCCAAAATCCGAGAGACGCAAGAGCCGAACCAGCACTGAGAAGAAGGACAAGAAGCGCAAGCGATTACACATTGATGTTCCCAGCGACCAGGTCATGACTGATGCCCCACCGGTTTTGCACTCGGGACTCACTGGCGGCATCAACCGTATGATGCGCCCTGTCTTTCCTCCATCCCCTGACTACTCTGGTGGTGATGCTCCTGAAGTCTCTCCCACGAGCCCCTTGAAGAAGTCAAAGCACTCGAAACATTCCAAACACTCAAAGCATGCCTCTACCGGTCATAGCATCTTTGGCATGATTGCTGGTAGCAAGACGAAGTCTAAGTCCAAGACCAAGACTAAGTCATCATCCCAGTCGAAGAAGAGCACCTCCTCATCCAAGAAGCCCCACAAGGAAAAGAAGTCTCAGCAGCTCATTGAGTATCGTCCTCAGAGCAAGGACGGCAAGGCCGACCCCAGTGCTGGCCAAGTCGTTCTCTATAAGCCTCGTGCCGATGTGTTCCTCAGCTTTGTCGACAAGGGCCCCGAGAGCGAGAAGGGTGTCAGCTTGAACAAGGTTCTCAAGCGCTTCCACCGAGAGCGCGAGGCTACTGGCAGCGAGCTGGGCAAGGGCAAGGAAGAGAAGGAACTTTGGAGATCACTCCGGCTCCGACAGAACGAGCAAGGCGAGGTCGTCTTGTTCTCTGTCGAGTAAGTCTTCAATTACAACAAACAAAGAAAAAACAAAACAAAAGCCACAAAAAGAGTAACAACAGCGGATAATCATGCCGTAAAATCGGACAGACACCGGACATGGGATTAAAGGAGTTATGAGGTCGCTGATGCATTGAAGCAGCGTTTTTTCCACGATACCTTTATGGAGAAGCTTTCATTCTGTGTACAAGTTTTCCGGGACAGATGGGGTCGGAGGGTTCAGCTGGCTCGCCAGGTGTGTATCTGGCGGTTGCGAGTGTTAGGACCTCCGAATCTCTATCAATAATTGTGTATAAGTATGTATACAAGGGAGCGGATGGGCGATCCTTGCTTGAAGCAGGGACGAGCCCTTTTTCTAGGTGTCGAGATTTATTCTTTCAAAGACTATGTTTTGGGAAGCCAAACGGCGGATAATTGGCGGTTGGTGCATTGGGTGGACCGGATTGGGATGGCAAGGATACCACAAGAGGATTGGAGCGTTTTATTTAGCAGCAATAGCTGCTCTGATGATACCCATGGGCGCCGAGCCTCGGTATCTCTTTGTTTTGTCTTTAGCATCTGGCATTGAGGATGCGATTGAGCATATCAATATTTGTTCATCTGAATTGGATATCTTTGCAATCAAATATAAATAAGTTACATTACACGCAATGGTAGAATATGTTGGGCCATGGCTTCACGACGACATAATGGGCATTCTGGCTTTTCCCTTACCCAGTCTCCTATGCACTCCCAGCAAAAAACATGGCCGCATTGTGTTGCTGACGGATCTTTCATCTCTTCCAGACAAAGCGTGCACTTTCTTTGTTGTCTGCCTTTAATGTAGCCCATAGCCTTATCGTCAGTTAACTGAATTCGTGGTACAGCTGCCGCCGGGGTATGTGTAGCAGCGAAGATGTCGACTTTTCCCTTGGAGTTTGGAGCACCTGTGGTGGGTAGCAGCAGGTTATTATCACCATTATAAGCTCCATCATGGTTGAGAGAAATCTCATCAGAACCACCGAAAGCAGAGCGTTCACGAGCTGCCGACTCGGTAATTGTAGAGCGAATATGCGTATAACCCTGTACAGCAAGCTGAACAACTAGCAGCACACCGAGGAGTTCGTATCCTGCACGGTCAGGGGTATCAGGAATAGTACGCGTGAAGACGTATCGTAGCGAAAGAAGTCGCTTGGATAGCTGGTAATAGGTGCCGCTGAAGTAGAAAAAGGACAGAATAACGGCCTGAAAAGGCGCACCCGATGTAAAAGAGCCCAGATGTTGGTCCAAGTAAGACCATATGCGCGCCTCACGTCCTGTAGCCGAGCCATCATCCCGTTTCCGGAGGCTTTCCAGTCGGCGCTGTAGCATCTTGCGCACCCGAGCGCGCAATCCGGGTAGTATCCGGGCAGCGATATAGGGGAGCAGAATGCTAGCAGCTACGTAGCCAGCGCGACGACCAATAGCGGGAAGTTGACCATCTCGTGCATCAATCTGCACAAGATCGCAGTATTCCTCGCCGAGAGTACGATTGCCGGGTATGGTGGTGAGAGCAAAGTAGGCGAGTGCTGCGAGGGTCTGGATCTCGGGTGCGCGGGCGTGTGTTAGACGGGCGCCGCGAAGGCGACGATGCAGGTCACTGAGGATCAGTGTGAGGTGGCCAGTGAAGTATGCATCCTTTTGGTGAGAGCGGATGATATCGGGGGCGGTGGCGAAGGGATATGGTGATGATGATGTTGAAGAGGAGGACATCGTGTTTATGATCGGCGAAGGAGAGCTCGCACGCGCATGTGCGGGTTGTTGTGGGTGGGAGTGTCGATCTAGGTCTGATACGTGAGGCGATAATAAGAAGAGGAAAAAGAAGAAGGAGCGAATAAAGAACTCTGCCCGCTGGTGGTTGTCAGAGACGAGAGAGACATTTGGTGGTGATGAATGTTAAGCTAAGCTGAACCTCGGTCGGGACAATGTTAAGTTGAGGAAGACGCTAACACTAACACATCGGTCTTCGGTAAGTATTCCCCGCGTTCCTTCCGTGCGTGTGCCATGTGAGTGCCGTTTTCCTTCTTTCGAAAAGGTTTGGTGCCCAATCAGTTTCAGCCTTTTAATATCAAAACGCAAGGCAAATTTATATTGATAAAGATGCGACGTAACGAAGACAAAAATCAAAGAAAGCTGATGGGCACTGAGAGACTATGCTCCCGCCAGGGCTTGAACCTGAGACCTTGCCCGAAAATTGTGCCCGAAAATTGAGGTTCTCACTCCTTTCAGGGATGAGAACCTCAATTTGAGAGACGAGAGGCTTTACTTTACATAGGAGGTAAGAGCACTTTCATTGCAGATAAATGGAAGCAGCAAGTAGGTTAAATTAGGTAAATGTTCTTTTTACTCCCTACTATCAAGGTACTAAGGTATAAAAGTTGTAGGATACATATTCTGTAGAACCATACCTTGATATCCAACTTGACCTTGGAGCCTGAGCAGCATTTGTTAACAGTTTACGAAGTCCTGTGCATTCTCCTGAACGCCTATGTTGAGTATAATAACTAGCCAAGTCTTCTAAGTACTTCTTTACTAGCTTCGCAGCTGCTCTATCTTACTTATCCTCTAAATATCCGTCGATCTTTTCCCTACTGAGGCCCCAAAGGCGGCTGATTAAAGTCAAACGGCGCCATCACTCCTTGCTCAGAGCCCTGAAGTTGCATACTCAAAAACTCATCCGTGACAAGCGTGCCGAGCTCTTCACCCCATTGAGCCATGAGCTCCGCCGTAACGTTGTGGCCCAGTTCCAGACCGTTCATGAGATCTGGTCCAATTAGGGGATCTTCGGGAGGGATCACAACCTGTGCATTACGTGCCCGCACGACGTAATCTTTTATCTCGCCCATGCATGGCCAAGTGTTCTGTACTTCCTCCATCGCTTCAATAACGGTTGAGAGTGATCGTGCAATGTCAGAGTCCTCCCATGAGGCGCCCTGGAAGAACCGCTTCATCATGATGGTGCCCGCTGCGGTAGAGAGAGTCTGTACAAAGTCAAGTGGCAGCGAGCGGAACCGATAATGTCGTGAATATGTTCTCATCAAACGAAGAATAGCCTGCAATGACTCATAGCAGATCTCAACATCTTCGCTCTCTGCAATGCCCTGTTTCTCGTACATATGCGAAGGCGGCCGATGCAGGATAATCATGATGGTATGGAACAGCATGCTGTAGCTTGTTAGTAACAAAAGATGACGCGTCTCGTCTTGAGAGACAACTCACTGCATACGAAGCACAGATGGTTGCACCACGCCCACCGTCCATTGGTTCCAGTGAAGAGTACCGGGAAGACTCGATAGCCACTTTGTGAGCGACACGTGTATTTGCCGTGAACGAGCTGCAGCTACTGTCGCATCTACGTTGCCTCGACGATTCTCGAAGAGATCTGTAATCATAAGATGAGCAATCTTGCATAGTTCTGCCTGGTAGATGAAGGACCCAACGAGGGCAACACCGTCTTCGAATTCTGTTGCTGAGGCGCCTTTGCAAATGTATGTATCGAGCAGACCCTCCCAATCTGGAGGGTACTGCAATCTGATGGTGTTGCGGACGTCTGATTCGCTGGGGTGCAGAGCTGGGGGTCTTCCAAAGTAGAGGCTCAGTTGCTTATCGGCGATGAATATGGCCCAGTAGACTCGTCTGAGAATCTCGGTGTCGCGGTTTGAAGTCCCCTCTGTTGAAGCGTCCCAGTTATTCGGGTCAAGATGAAGACCCATCTCATGGGCAAGACGGAAGGCCATGCCAGCAAAAAGCCAGCCCTTTGAAGTATGGCCTACGCCAATCTCACGATATCCCAATAGGGCTAGCGCTTGTAGAGTGGTGAGTTCCGGGCTGTCAAGGGCTGCGTAGATGAGTTGCTGAGCCTGGTGGGCAAAGATATCGGACACAGACCGAGAGTCGTCGAGCTGCATGGCACCGAGGGAGCATATAGCAAAGAGCAAAGCATCCGAGTAGTATCGGCCTGAGCCAACATCGTAGTCTCGCAAGAAGTATTCTCTGTAGATGAGCATATGAAACTGGTATTGATACTTGAAGTAGGCAGCCATGCATGTCTGAGAAGTCTCGTCGTGAGGTGCATATACAAAGCTCGGATCCCTCGGGCTGCTAGTCGCGCTCGTCTCTGTTATGTTCAACATGAGTGGTGTAGAGTTAGGTTCAAGGTGAGGAGACATCTCATCTGGCGATAATGAAACTTCTTGGGAGAGATGAATGTGAAAGGCGCTGGTACCGCCAAAGAACTGGGTTGCATTGCTCGATCGAGGCCGCCTCAGCTGTCCAGAACGGACCTGGGCGGCGACAACTTTAGGGTCAGTGTTAGACTTGGCATGATCTATTTGTGACTTTTGTGAAATGTCAAGTGAAGCTGGTGGTGAGAGGGCGATCTCTGATAGCATGTCATCCCTCTCTGCACTATCAGCAACGGCGAGTTTTCGGAGCAATAACTCGAGAGAGGCCACTTGACCTTCAAGAGCCTGGACATAGCCTTTCGATATCGGTCTGTTTGAGTGAGTGGTAGTTGATGATGGATGGATGGGCCGTACGTACCGTTGCTTCTCTCCGCTACCGCTGAGAATACATTCTGTGCCGGCCTTGACACAGCGTGAGCATGGTCGTTTACGGTCACATTTTATCTACTTCAATTGTCAGTTCTGGCGTTATCTTCAAGTTCAGGGAGAAGGATATCTATCGCACCTTGCGGCGACGACATCGCTCACAACTGCAGTCATTCGAGTCAGCGCATAAGAGTGGAGTTCGCTTTGATGAGGGGATCACTCACGAAATCTTGATAGACTCGCCCATTGGCGTTTCCTCCATGATGACAAGTGTGGGGAGTATTGAGAGGCTTGTTGCAAAGTATCTCGAAGCCGTGTTGTACTATTTTAGAGATCATTAATGGTCGTACCGTCGGTGAGTGGTCATGTATCTTTCTTTGGTGGTGGAAATGGTTCGTTCAGGCGCCAAGGATAATAAGCCCCCCCCTACCACTGCCCCTGTGCTTTTTAGCGGCCCGTCACTTGACCTTAGCACTACGCATTCATCTTCATGGTACTTACTATGAGACTCAAGTGTTCTCAACATATAAAGCGTATTACTAAAGGGAGAGACAGTCGAGAAATGCTTGCTAAGATTAAGGCATTCATTCTTTTGCTGAATCGAAAGTTGGTGTAGAAGATCGTCTCACCTGCTTGACATGATGGTCCAGGGTAAACACAGCATAGTGTCCCATGTAACTACAGGTTGCTACGAAATATCTCGTCCCTTGGTTGCTCGGGTGCCTTGCAGATATGGAGCCCCGGAGACCAAGTAGTATAAGCCACATCCGTTGGCAAGGATGCAAATCTTGATTAAAGCCTGACCAAAAGATATGCTGCAGGTACTGGGTCCGGACTTTGCTGGGATAATCTCTGCAGATCCGGATGTTCCACTGTTGGTGACTAGAGTTCATACATACGTTTTTACTATTGGAGTTATTGCATCACGATGCACTTCTAAGTCGACTAACATCTGCTAAGATAGATTTATAGATAAAACGATGAGCTATGCACCTCTGAACAAACAAAACTCAAAATCATATCGTCTGCAGAAGAGCCACGCCTATTGTGTAGATAAAACATGGTTGTATTAAGGCCTTAAGCCAGTAAACCCTTGCAAGCCTAAATATAATATGCTTAATATAGAAAACCTCGGGCGGTACGGGACGGCCGGGGATAGCAAGGAATACGGCGGCCACATGGAACTTTTGGTGACAACAGTGCGTGCCTAGAGCTGAGGGAAGGAGATAGTGAGTGAGTCTTGGCATGAAAGCGTGCAGGGGTAATAAGACTCGGAGACAGATACGGAGACAGACAGATACGGAGAGATCAAATCTGTATCTGTTTGTAGAGGTCGAGTGCTGTCTGGGGCGACTCTTGGTCAATGAGCCAAACCCACCCATATATTCGAGAGCGATATTGATTATGATGACCTGTCCCATCTTGTCACAATGATGATGAGCTCGTTATTGACTGCGATATTCTCAGCCTTGCCGCAATATATGTATGTCTACGACGGGTTGAGATAACTTTGTTTGTTTGTTTGTTTGTTTGTTTACGATTCAAGGACTCTCACTCTCACTCAGTCTCTCACTCAATCTCTTTGAGCCTTGCTGTGGTCGAATTGCCTCCAAAAAGTCTCGAGTGCCAAGGATTTGTTGGTAGTTAGCTCCATCGTCTGCGCCACAATCTGGAACGACTTGGTTCATTGATGTCTTTTTCGCATGATTGAAATAGTGGATTTGGGTGCCTACACGCTAGGTAGGTTGGTGCAGTCTCGACGTCGGACTCGCTCCACTGCGATTCTAAACAGTATCGGCCGAGCAGGGCAGTCCAGGGGGAGGGTGATTTGGCCTGGTTCCTACAGTAGCGTTGAAACTTGGCCAGTGATGGCTGCCACGCTTTTTTGTGTCCTGTAACTTAGTATCCTGATATCACCAATAAACGGCATGAAGAATTAATTAAAGCACTGCAATTTCATGTTGGGAATGGCTACACAGCCTTCGCTTATCTGAATTGACCAATAATGTCTCGACTTTCAAGGCTGTTCCTGGGCATAAGCCTCCCCAAATCTTGGCTCTTGGCTTAGCCGAAAGCCTGTACTTAATCACTCACCCTAGCCGCCCGCAAATTGCATGTACCTAAAGCCTCATGCACGGGTGTGGCGGTCGGCTAACACTGACACTAAAAAAAAAACAAGGGTCTAAAAACGGGTTCTTAAGGTAACCTCTTCTCTTACATAGGGCCAACAGTCGATAACTACTAAAGTCTTGGTATTCCATTCCTGCTATTAAAAGTCCACCATGTCAGCTCAATTATGGAGTAGCCAGCCCTTTTCTTTGTCTCGCGTTTCGCGTCTTTGTGTGCATGGCATCCAATGCCTATGACCCCATAACTTAATCGCTGGTACTTCCTATATATATGGCTCGTGGTAACCTGACTCGTCTAACCTCCCTTGTTATTGAGCCCAGCCTTGAAACTCTCGCCCTTAAGAGATAGGCTCATCGTCTCTACTATAATGACAACCTCTCCAAAGCCGTCGGATCCAGCCTCCGAAGAAGACTATGTACATACATCCAACGACCTGACTAACGTCCCTAATGAAGTGACAACAAAGAAACAGCCTAGTCGGAGAAAATGGTTCATAATTGGTGCAATTGTGTTTCTCATAGTACTGGTGTTGAGTTTAACACTGGGATTGCATTTTGGGCTTAACAAGGTAAGCTGCAACCGTCCTTGACTTTACCTACTAGGTACCTATCTTATCTACCGTACTCTTTGGTGGCCTTGTAAGAAACAAAACAAAAAAACAGTTAAAAGCGCGAATAAAACTGTGTTTTCAAAAGGAGCACAATGCCGTCGATAAAAGCGCTGCCAAAGACAACAACAACTCGAATGATAGTGATAATAACAAAGACAAGGGCAAAAATTCACATGACGACGACGACGACGAAAATAAACCTGCAGAAAAGAAAGATGGGCCGTTTGTGGACTTGGGCTACTCGAAATACGAGGGCAATGTCCTCAGTAGCGATATTCATGAGTATCTCGGCATACGCTTTGCTCAAGCCCCTACGGGCGATCTACGATGGAGGGCGCCTGTTAAGCCAGAGCATACGACTGGAACTCTGAAGGCCCAAGAGGTAAATCAAATTTCCCACTTTTGTATCAAGCAAGTTGCTCATTCTTCCTCTCATCTTAGTTCGCCCCCTATTGCCCAGGAGTCAACGATGGTCTCAGCTCACGCATCGACGAAGACTGCCTCTTCGTAAACATCTGGACCCCAGCAAACGCCACATCGGATTCAAAACTCCCAGTCATGGTATTCTTCCAATCCGGAGGCTATATCAGAAACGCATCTCCCTACGTAAATGGCACTCAACTCGTCACCGCTTCAAACAACAACATTATCTTTGTCAACTTCAACTACCGCGTGGGCATGTTTGGATTCCTTGCTTCAAAACAAGTTAAAGACGACGGCGATCTTAACGCTGGTTTGCTGGACCAGAGATTTCTCCTCCAATGGATTCAGGAGCACATTGGAGAGTTTGGAGGTGACCCTGAGCATGTGATTCTTCATGGTGAATCTGCGGGTGCGGGATCTGTGGCTCTCCAATTAGTTGCTTATGGCGGGAAAGATGACGGTCTTTTTGCGGGTGCCATCGCTGAGTCGACATTTATGCCTGGTCTTCCTGAACCCGATGACCTTCAGTATCAGTTTGATCGAGTCGTCAACTCGACGGAATGCTCTGATGATGCCGATAACGCATTGAAATGTCTCCGTGGTATGAAATCACCCGACCTTCAGCTTCATAACGCAAAGGCCCCTTTCGACGGCCGTGCCTATCGATCATACTTCTATTGGGCTCCCACCACGGACGGCGATATGTTCCCGGATTTTCCATCTAAGCTCTATGAGAAGGGAGACTTTGTCAAGGTGCCGCTTCTCTCTGGCTCTTGTACAAATGGCATGTATCTCAGCTCTTTTCTTATTCTATGCAGCACTAATTCAATATCTAGAGGGTTCCAACTACGCCGTCAACGCAGGCAGCTCAACCCAATTCATCCGCTACATGCAGAACGAATACCCCTATCTCACAAACGAAGACACTAAAACCATTCTGGACCTCTATCCAAAGGAGCCCAAGATCCCAAAGCACGATCCCTGGTTCCCCTCAGCCTCTCGCGCCTACGCCGAGGTCACCTTCATCTGTCCTACCAACAACATGCTCAACGCCTTTGCCGAACACGCCGATCCCAAGACTCTCTGGTCTTATCGCTATAACGTTGCAATCACAGAGTTCACTAACGACGGCTATGGTGTCCCCCACGTCTCCAACGCACCAGCAGTCTTTGGTCCTGATATGACCGCCGCCAAAGCTGGCCCCAGCTATCGCACCTACAACGCGCCCATGATACCTATTGTTCAGAATTACTGGATCAGTTTCGTCCGCAGCTTCGATCCCAACACCCACCGTGCTGAAGATGCTCCTCGCTGGGAGACCTGGGGTGATGACCAACGCCGTCTGGTCTTCGAGTTGAACAATAACACTATGGAGAGCGTTGACAAGGGCCAGAGGGAGCGTTGCCAAGCTTGGCTGGATATGAGTGGTTCCACCAAGCAGTAACGATCTTTACGACTTTGATTTCATAATGATCTGCAAGCATTTTTTTATTGTAATATAGTTGATACCCTTGGTATATAGATGAAGTACATAATACAACTACTCGCATTTATTTACTCGCATTTATTCTTATTTTTTCCCCTTTCGCATAAACCAACACCTGATCGATACATGTCCTCGTCCCTATGAATACCCCATCAAGTAATTGCAGATTACATTACTAGTACTAATTCTGTGCCAAGTTGCTTAACACATCTATTTATGCTTCAAGCACAATCCCATCACACTGCACGTTATCACAATACCTAGACTCCAAGTTCTCCACCTAATACTGAAGCCATCCATCTTCTAGTATGAATAACCTAGCCTAACTAGTTTGTTTCAAGATACTCTCACCACGTTAACACTCCGAGTCCGAAGACTGAGATAAGTTAAGTGTTCTTCTCATTAACGCCTGCACTGCCCGTTTTGCTCCTGCTGCCCAGAGCCTCACTCGTCGTGTTTTGTTGCGTAGCCGTTGTGGCAGCATTACATCAACCTGGCTGGGTGCCAAGAGAGAACCGTCGAAAGAGCTATCCTGAGTAATTTCGGAACGTAATGGTGTTGGATCGCTCCTGTTTGATGTGAACTTTCGCTTTCTTCGTCTTGCTGTTGGTATACCTCTGAGTTGAAGAAGAGACGACATCTTCCTTGTGGGTTTGAGATAGGTTATCCTGCCAGAGTCTCGCCGTCGGTCGAACAACCCCAACTCACTATCAAACTTTGGCTGAGTCACTAGCTCTGCTGTTACTATGCTCTTATTTAAAGGGGGGTATGGAATGTCGAACTGGTCAGATAGCTGCCTCGAAGGCCCTCGGGTGGTTCTTTCATCAATATTGGAAAGTCGTTTATCGGCACCGAGTTCAGCAAATTGTTGTTCGAGTGCTTCTCTAAAGCTGGATCGATTTGTTGAGACATCTCTTTGAGGGAAGTTCTTCAATTCCAGGAGTGAGTTGCACTGCCGAACGGGGCTGTTGCGTACAATTGTTCCACCTGGACCCATCAGCTTGTTGCTCATTCTGTTTCGAGATACCTTGAGTCTGAGTCTCGGCTTGATAGGGTTGCTGGAGCTTCTCTCAGGGATGTCTGAAGATTCAACACTCCACTTGCTGTGAAGTCCAGAGCGAGATGACCTCAACCGGACTTTGAAACGGGACGAATCGGCCTGGATTTGATGATGATATGACTTTGCCGAGTCGTTACCGCAAGACATGGGTTTCGAAGACACCATGCCCGTACCTGCTTTGAACTCCCTGGGTCCAGCAGTATTGGCCGGACTGCTGGCATACATCGAATGTGTAGGAACCGCAACATCCCTAGATAAAGTCCCGCGTGGAAGTCCAGAATGGTATCGAGCTTCATCGGGTAACGGCGGTAAAGCTTTCATCAGTTGTGGAATACTGTTTGTCACCCTAAGCTGATGTGCTGGTGAGATCGGGTTGGGTGAAAGAATCGCAGTATCGACATTTGCGTTCTGTACAACCTGTTTAGACTCGGCCATATTGTTCTCATCCTGGACCGTGACGTTTGTATTGGCGGGGGTACGTCGATGGTGTGCCCTATAAGCATTTGGCTTTGCTGCTGCATCCTCTTCTTCCATTTGGAACCGTGGTCTCTCGAGGCATGTGGTTTTCATCTCAGGCGGACTGTGAGGAACGCTCCGAACCGTTTCGCATTCGGTAGTCTCTTTCTCGTTCTCACTACCTCCCCAAACCCATTCGTCTTCGCTCGTCCCGATAGATAGCGCAGAAGAGCCACGCTGAGCGATAGTGGAAACCATACGATGGTTTTCTTTGAGCTGTTCCACCCTGGGCTTTATAGCTAAGTCGCATACCGCTGCCTCAGCACCAAAGGCCTTTGAGCTGTAACAGGGCTCGGGAAGACCTGTAAGACCCCCATTGTAAGCATCTGGCAGCTTTTTCTAAAAGTGGTTGGCTTCAAGCTTCTCTGCTAATGGCTGCATACAGACTGGCGGCGTTGAAGATGATTGCGGTTTTTTGATGGAAATTGAAGTTTGCTTGTGACCAAGGCCACCATCAGTTTCCTCAATTACTTGCCGTTGAGGGCTAGATGAAGGTAAGTTATAATAAACCGGCTCTTCAGCTAGTTCACACTCCTTGTCGTTATAGAAAGCATTTTCTCCGTAGGGCTCTGGATACTTACCAGCTCCTTGCAACTCATTATCAGAAACCAGGCCTTTGAAGCCTGCTGAAAGGGCAACACCTATAGGTTCTATTCCGTCTCGGCTCGGAATGCCTGTAGTCTTCCCCCGGGTAGGAGCGCACTGGGGAATATACTCTAATTCGTCTGGAGTTTCCTTGCCAAACTCTTCGGTGTAGTCGTAGTAAAACGAGCCGGGCGATCGTAGAGGTTGCATAACAGCGTCTGGAGTTCTTCTATGATACATGTCCACGATAGAAGTCAAGCTGGCCGAGCGAATACTCTGATCACCTGGCATATGCTGAAGACATGGAGATTTGGATGGTGCATATCGCATGCTGCTGGGTCTTCTTGAGGAGCCAGCCCTTGAACCGTAATAAGGTGCCGATGATGAGCGCGGAGGTAATGAAGACATTGATCGACTGTATTCAGGCCTCAAAGATAACGGAGGGTGTTGTCGGTGTTTGCGATGGCCTCTGTGAACATGGGGACCATGGGCTGCACGCTAGTCGATGTCAAATTGAATCCATTGCAAGAATAGAAGGGAAGTTACCAACATGGGAAGATCTGTCAATCTCAGTCATTCTCCTGAAATCAATGATACCATTATCTGTCATTGCTGGAGAGGAAGGCCGGATCCCAGGCCGCCTCAGGCGTACGGGATATGGAAATGGTGAACGAGGACGCTGAAAACCATTGTTGCTTTGTTGACTGTGAAAGGTCCCAGAGGATTTGAAGGACGGGACCCGTCTTGAACTGCACGTTGTCAAAGAATGTGTTCGGTGGCCTTCTGATGCGGGGGAAAAAGGCCTGGAAAGAGGAGGAACTCCTGGAGAGCCATATAATGAAATGATCTCTGAAGTGGCGTCTCGATATGAGGGCAGCGAGCTGCGGTCATCCCGAACTGGACCATCCTCAAGTTCATCATAACAAGGGCGAAAAGGTCGCCTCGCCTTTCCATGACTGGCTCTTGAACGAGGGGGTCGGCGAGGCGTATTCGAAGGTGCAGAATTGATAGAATAGATACCAAGATCTCCCGTTTCTGTTGTCGTCTTGAGCATACTCTGCAAAGGTCCAGGGGAGCGGAGGAGAGCAGAAGTCTCGTTCAAGTTCTGAAAGGGTAGCCGTGGCTGAGAAGGAGACCTTAGTCTCGGGGTAGTTGAACGCCTTCCATGAGATTGATAGGCGCTGTGAAGCGAGGTTTGGCTGACTGCTCTTTGCCTGAAATTATCGAGCTCCATAGTCGTGATCGCTCAACTCAACAACAACTTGGCGGTGCAAATGCAAATGGGAGGAATAAGATAGCACAAGGAATATTCATCTGATCATTGGGCGATCAGGGAACCAAGAAGACCAAGAAATTCGTAGTAGGCGATTACGGCCAAAATGACAATAGTCACTCACAGGCAAATGGTGGACGCATTCTCGAGAGAATGAATAATTAGCAGTGAAGACCAAGTATTGAGAAGCTGAGGTCATCAATTGGGATGGACCCCTTCCCTTTGGCAGGAAGACTTGCCCATGAAGTCACCTAACTTTGGGCATCCTTCTTGATACATATCGCACTCGCACTCGCACTTGCGCTTGTTATTTTTCAATGAGACCTTGCTATCGGGTTGATGAGCATAGGGAAGGAGATGGGTTAATGTGGTCAACAACGTTGGAGCCCTAGGTAGGTACAGCCTGTAGCTACGCCATACCGACCATACCCGGCAACCGGTGTTTCCAGGCCGGTGATATGTCCTTCCACGTGACAAAGCCAGCCTTTGGCGCCAGAAGAAGCCATTGCCAGATCGCCCATTTATTGTTGAGTTGTCGTGTGCTTGTGAAGATCAAGACCCGCCCTTCAGGAACAGTGTTAACAACGGCGCAAAGATCGACAACACTATCACCCTCTATACAACTCTAATAACATGGATCCTAAGTCAATACGTAGTAGAATGAAACGCCATAAAATGAAAGTTGATGAGCATTTATTCTCTACATGGCAAGGCTTGGGGCAGGCCTCTATGAATAACGTGATAAGAACTACTCAAATCTAACGTGAATCTATGACAACTTGAAGTATTCTTGGACTGATTTTAGCCCGGCAATCCTTGCGCCGTCCATAAAGAGAGACGCGTAAACTTTTGGCTGTTATGCAAATAAGATAAATTACATATTGATTAATACAAATCGACGCGAGTGGCGGCTCTCCTCCTTCGCAAACCGCAGCATTGGGCGTCAAAATTTATGCCAACGCATTGACTGACTGATACGAACTGGTTCGTCTCTGATGTGTTTGTTGCCAATAAAGCAACTTGACTGCGTCTGTGCGATAAACTAAACCTCTCGGTCATCTTCACCGCTGATAAGGGCTCACTTGCATTACGAGTCCATATTAGGGACCTGTCACGAGTTTCTATTATTGTCACGCGAGTTGTTTTGGAGATTAAGCCGTAAAAGTCAAGCATGAGTAAATAGACAGGTTTCTCCGAGCCATCTCCGTCATCGGTATCCCAAGTCCAGACAATTTCATGCCATTGACCTGGTTTATAATAGGTGTCCTGTGTGTAGCGTGACTCACCACCATGTCCAAACACAAAGTGGTTGTCAACCCTTTGCAGGGGACCTGGTCCTGGACCCGGGAATGTGAGGACGGGACCGGAACCCCGTACCGAAAACGGGCTGCCGCATAGAGTCTACTGTAACTCAAACATCTGACTCGGCAACAGGGTTTTAATTAGGTTGACATGGGGCCGGTGGCTCTTTGAGAAGTGTTTCCTACCAAAAGCGTCAACTCGATGCCCAGATGTGGCTGTGGACCCCCAGCTTTGGCCAATGGGTTTTAATACTGGATCAAGAGCGAGGCGATGTTTGAAGAGATAGGTATTTGCAGATCATTGACGAGGAAACAACAAAGTCTAAGGCTCGAGGATAACCAAACTCTGAGTAAAATTTTATCGAGATATCATCTAGTCCTAATGATTTAAGCCTAAAACGTAAGTGGAAAGCTAGATGTTCCTATTGTTACTCTTAGTGTGCATTCTATTATTACAACTCAATTGCCTCGGTCACCCTTCAAGATTTTCCGTCCTTGTGGACTACTCTAGCCGACGAGTCTGGCAGTCTCTGTCTTTCAACTGGCCACCGCACCATCCCCGCAGTCTGTGCAGCCCACTTGACTGGCTCCACGATTGCTTGTCCAAGCCTAGTCAGGGGTCTATTGCACACTCGGAGCGCCTTCATCCTGTTCGAGGTCAAGCTAATGTCGGATGCACATGTTCATCAACGGGTCTTGAATTTGGACAAAAGGGAACCCTCACCCGGCTCCGGGAAAGTCAACAAACCATCAACGATAAGCAAGTACCTTCTTTCATCTCTCTGCTTGGAGGTCATCGAAAGCTCTTCGGTCTTCTTCCCGATTTCCATATCGGACTTGGGCCTTTTCTTATAACAGTGCCTCAACATTGATACCTTCGACACCCCGTCTCACCACATCAACAAAACAAAACATTCAGTGCCGAAAACAGCTTGTCTCGCCCCCAATGGCAGATCGAAGGCCTGTTCTCACTCTACCGCTCCCAGCCCGAGATCCATATGAAGCTTCACGACCTGGGTCCTCGATTCAAAGTCCATCAATACGCAGCCCCCGATTTCGTGAAGACTTCGATGCACCATTCTCATTGGATATCATGAACGCCTCGAGAACAACTCTCGCAACCGATACAATGAGCTATCCTTCAACTGGCACAGCTAGCCGCAACAGTTTCGGATGTGATGGTGACCGACCATCACCCCTTCAATTCCGCAATGCCTCTTGGGAGTCAGAGACCAAGCGTCGGTCAAAGGTCAATGATCGCATCCTGGAGTGGGCAAAGAGGTCGTGGGGCGCTGTCCGAAGTCGTTCCAACTCCAAAGATTATTACTTCGAAGGCCACACAGCCCAGAGCCCAACAAGTGATAGAATGTCACCTTCTTCAGATAACATCACACCGTCGGAGCCCGATGGTAACCGGACAATCCTTGACCATAACCGAGCAGTTGATACCACTGAGATACCAAACTCATGAGCAGGATCAAAGTGATGGGTCGGATTGAACTCCCAAATACCCTTATCTAATTGCTAATGAGGCTGGACACGGCTAGTGACGAATAATGTCGGCGTTTGGAGGTACTTTTTTCCCTGCTCGGCTCGAAATGACCGATCGCAAGACACAACGTCTTGAATTTTAGGATTAACGAGGAACCAGACCTCAATAGGAGGCATGTCCTCAGAATACACCGCCGCCAATAATGAAAAGGCGTTCTTCTTCCCTCTTGGCCCATTGTATGATCTTGTTCGCTCCCTGTGTTATGGTTGCTCTTGATACGTTAGGCCCTGCCACACAATAGAACTCGAATACAGGCGTAGTCCATGCCAGTGACGTGGCATCATCTCCGACGGCGTGCAGCACCTTGAGATGCGAGTGTTTCCCATGAATGGATGCGTGCAGCTCGTGGTAAGTTGTCATCAATCTCCTACGCTCAACAAGGCCGGTGAAATGTGGTTCTAATGACGCCATACAGAACTGGACATTGGCCCGCGACTTGTAAAGGAAGTGGCTGACTTGGCTCCCGGGGGCGATTTCGTGTATCTTTGGGCGACCAAGACGAGTGGCATTCTGAATAACTGCCAGCGTCCCATTCTTAGCAAGCTGCTGAGCAACACTGTCGCGCATCTGCTTCAGTTCAAAGAAGCTCTCACGATCGGTGCTCACAAGGATCATTGCAATTTCTTCTTCCGATGAGCGTCCTTGTGCCGCAGCAGGAGAGCTAGCTTGCCCCCCCGAAGTTCCCTCAAAGAAACTGACGTACATGTACAGATAACCTTTGTTGTTGAAAGCGGGAAGACAAATAGGAACCCAGTTTTCTCCGCCGCCGCCCTTGATGCCGTCACTCTCAAAGAGCATATTGAAAATGAGCTGTAGGTCGCTGGGATGAAGAGAATGACGACGTGGTCGAATGACGCTGACAAGTTTCCCTCCAGCCACAATTAGGCCGTACAGCAGTTTGTCGGCCCGTAGTTTCAAGAAAGTGTTATTGATAGCGTGTCTTTGAGACTTCCGAAGTCGGAGACACTCTAGCGATCCAAGTAGAGCCGAGGCTGAGCCCTTTGTGAATGTATCGGCCAGAGACGATAGAAGACCCTCAGTCCCCTGAAGAGGCTTCCGTAAATCCGTTGATGGTCGATTCTCAAAGATATGAGTTAGTCTGGGCAAGGTCAGTGTTGACAGGATCTGCATATATAATGCATCTAATTGCGCCTGTATTTGCGAGTCACTTTCACCCAACTTGCTAATAGCGACAAAATAGAGCGGGCCTTTGGTCGAGATAACAAACCGAGTTTCCCCAGCGGAAAAGGCTTGAAGGGGGTTCTTGGCACCTTCATAGAATGAAATGATGGTTTGAACCACACCCATGGAGGAATTGATAAGGCTAAGGTCTCCATAACGGCTCCAAATGGGCTTTCCGGCTGATGACAGAATCAAATAATGTTTCAGTTTCGACTTCCACAGGTGTAGAATGTCAGACTCGACATCTTCGTCATAGTCCTCTGGTAGGGGACCGAACTCATGGTGAAACTCTGCAAATCGGTCGTCTGGACCTATTCTGCCTTTCTCAAAAGGCATCACGGTAGCTGACTGGCTACGCAGCATTTTCCAAGCCGGACTCTTCTTATGCAATTCTCCAACAAGGAGGCTAGCAATATCGCCAGCAGGTCGCATCGTCGGCGCAAATGTCATGATGCTGGCTGTCTCATCTGCTTCACCGCTGCCACTGCTTTCCTGTTGATTTGGGGAAGCATGGCCGCTCTCAGCGGGGCTCGGGAGAGAGTCGGGGCCAGGAGTGGGAAATGTGCCTCGAGATCCATCAGGAAAAGAAAGTGTTTGTATTTCAACAGGAGTTATTGCTGTAGTAGCCTGAGCTTGTAAAGATGCTGGATCGGTAGCGTTTGTAGATGGTCGAGGCGGCAGAGGAGGGCGATAATCTTCGTCCGCGGGAGATATTAGCTTCGGGGTCATCTCGTTGGACTCCATGATTGCGGATAGCTCGCTTGTTGCATTTCTTGGCGGATCAGCCAGTTATAGGAAGAAAGGATAGGGAATGTATTTTTGCCAGAATCATACGACCTGGGAATCTTCTGTAAGTATCAAGTGAGGCCATTATGCCATCTTGAAAGAAGATGAAGACGAAGATGATTAAGAAATGATGATAACGAAATGGAAGGAAAGAGGAGGTCAAGACTGGAGGTTCATGGAGCATGACGCGCCGGAAGGGCCGTTGCAGCCTTGCGCTAAAGACTAAAGGTATCAGGCTTGGAAGCTTAAGCCAACCAGACGGGAGCCCTGCGCACGCATATAGCTCCGCTACATTTCAGGGTGTCTTCAGTGGGTGCAGTTGAAGTTACCTGTATGCTCCACGTAGCCTTCTGATTGGAATTGGTGCGCTTGCTTGATTACCACGATTCATAAACGAGCTTTTAGACAACTTGTCACGACCTTTCATCCCTAGCGATGGTTCTTGTTGCTGTCGCTATACGATAAACTACCCGATGTGCTTAATTTCACCTTCAACCGCAGTATTCAGCAGCCATGGCTCTTGAGCCCGGATCCGGCCGTCGCTCAGTTTCCCCCGAGAGCTCGGGACGAGAATCACCTATTCCACGACAATGGAGGAGCCAGCTGGGCGAAGGTGGGTGTGCGCTTGAGCCCAAGAGTAATCGAGACAATTCCTAACTCAAAAGTAGAAGATTATGCCATTAAGGATAAGTCTTATCGCAAATATGCCCATGGAGTTGACAGGGCACTTGTCTTATTCGAGACGGCCTTGGAGGAATGGGCAGACTACATTTCCTTCTTAAACAAGCTTCTCAAAGTATGATGCAATCGCAACTTACAGCTTTCTAGCATGTGCCAGCTGACATACCACAGGCTCTGCAAGCTCGTCCAAAGTCGATTCATGCGATCCCCTCCAAAGCGATTATTGCGAAACGACTCTCACAATGCCTCAATCCCTCCCTTCCATCCGGTGTCCACCAAAAGGCTCTCGAGTTATACAGCTTGGTATTCTCCGTCATTGGAAAAGATGGCCTATCCAGAGACCTTCCTCTATATCTGCCGGGATTGGCCACAGTCCTCTCATTTGCTTCGTTGTCAGTACGAGCACCATATCTTGATCTCCTGGAACAGCACTTCCTCGGTATCGACCCCCGATCACTCCGCCCAGCGATGAAATCTATAATTCTTGCCCTGCTTCCTGGCCTAGAAGAAGAGACAAGCGAAGATTTCGACCGGACGTTGCGCCTAGTTGAGAGTTTCAAGCATGCAATTAGACCATCATACAGCGAGGAAATCACCAACCAGCATTCTTCAGGCGACGCCTTCTTCTGGCAATGCTTCTTCCTAACCTCAATAACTAGCCAGAGTCGTCGCTCAGGTGCTCTCGCATACTTGATACGGTCTTTACCACCGTTGGGCCCACGTGGTGCCCGTGGCCCGAACGAGTCGGCGACATCACAAAGTGATGACGATGAAGACGTTAAGAACAAACTTGCGGAAATCGTTACATCTCCTGAGCCGGGTCTCTTGTTGCGCTGCTTTGCAAGTGGTCTCTCGGATGAACAGCTACTAATTCAGCGTGGATTCTTGGATCTCCTAGTTTCCCATCTCCCACTAAATGCGCATGTTATCCAGTCCCGAGTGAAACCAGACGATCTTGAACTACTCCTAAAAGCCGCCGTTGGTGTAGTCACTCGGCGCGATATGAGCTTGAACCGACGCTTATGGGCGTGGCTTCTTGGGCCGGAACCAGCAGCTGAACATGACAATAGCGGCGAGAATCCATTAAGCCCCCCTGCTGATCAGCATGCTTTCTTGTCTTCAAAGACCAACTATTTCGAAGAATTCGGTTTGCACCCCCTGATTAAGGCCATCCTGCAAATGATTGAGACTAGCTCTCAAAATACAGCCAGTGAACGCGCCAAGCCTTACAGAATATGTCTGTCTTTGATGGATAGGTGGGAAATTGGTGGCCTGGTTGTCCCCGAGGTCTTTCTTCCTATTATCGAAAGCGTGCGTCGATTCAAAGATGACGCCTTAAGCAAGGTGGAGTTTAACGAAGTCTTGCGGAGTGCCAGTGTCTTCTTTGACGGCATAGAAAGCGGTCTCATCTATGGTGAAATTGCTGCGCTTCTTGCACAGGCTCTAGGTCCCGGAACGCTCAGCCCACACGAGCGCAGTGACAAGCTTTCTCTGGTTAGCTTCATATTGGCCAATTTCAACGTCCGAGAAGAGGAGATGATTACGATTCATGCACCTTTATGCTGTTTAACAGCTTTGGCTATGCTCGAAGATTTCAAGGGGCGTGTCTCAACCCACAACAACTCAGATCCACAGCTACTTTCGCTATCCAGCAGGGCCCAGAGCGTTGCCCTTTCACTGTTTGATCTTGTTCCAGAGAGAGTCTTCCCTGAAAATACGGAAGAGTCAGAAAAACGAGGCGGAAACTCGACCTTGCCCTCTAATGTGGAGGTTTTGAAAAAGTCGCAGAGATTTTACGTAAACGAGCAGGGCAATATCGAGGCGTCTGTCTCTCCCTTTGATGCTTTGACTATAGGGCGGACAATACTGGAGAAAACTGCTCAATTTGTCTGTCAAGACCTCGGAGCGTCTGAGATTGACCTGAATACTTGCGTTCGACTACTCGTTCTCGCAGTTCACAAGACTCCAAAGACATATGAAGTCAAGGAGAAGCAGCTGCTTAAACTCATGCATGATCTTCTTGAACATCAAGATACCATTGCATTTCCATCCTTCTCGGCCATATTGCAATTATCAACCCAACTTTACTTCGCTGAGAGGATTGATTCAGCACAATTGTCGAGCTTGGTTCCCCTTTTAGTCCGGCATGCTTGGACTTACTTATCAGCGTCCGAGCCGAAATACCACGTAGAAGCAGTTCGAGGTCTGTGGCAGCTGCAATCGGCTCTTTCCACGTCCAACCGTGATATTGAGGCAGCGTTGTCCAGTCTTATCATCTCACAGGATATCGCTCGACTTGGCGCTATTGAGCCAGTAGACAAAGGCCGTGCTTTGAGTGTGTTATGGTCGCATACCCTACAAGACAACGTCTCGCCCGAGCGTCGAGGCTCCAAAACCCCGATACAGGATGTGAGGGGTCTCCCACGACTTGCTGGGGCAGATAACTACGAAGTTGTGCTCACACAGCCCGTATTTCTCATCCTTGACGCCCTGCAAGATGACCGGACCCAGCTCTATATGACAGTGAAGGCATGGCTGAACACTATGCTGGGCATAGATCGGTAAATATCAATTCTTAGAACAAGGACATTTTGACTGACCAGTATCAGTCTTTTCTTACTATTCGTTTCCAGGCTATCCGAGATACCCTTCTTACAGACCCTGACGCAAAGCGATAGGAAGACAGACCAAAAACCAGTGTCGTTCTCCGAGGACGAAGACCTGGATCTGTCTCTTTACTACTTACGAACGCTGTCAAACATTTTGATGTGCGCTGGGGATATTTCCTGGACTGTGCTGTCATCCAAACACGTCTCTTTCCACGGTCAGCATATGCAAATCAGCTGTAAGAGGCCCATTGATACATTATGCAAGTTAACTCTAATCAAATGATAGCCGGGGGCGAAGAACATGAGATGACGCTACAAGAGTTTTTTGTCCATGTGTGCATGAGGTGCATAACAGTTAACGCCGTCGAAAATGCCACCAAGGAGTTTGAGAATCGCGTCAACCAGCTCTATCGATATGCACTCAGTCTCCTCCACAAATTTCTCCTTAGTCCTTTCGCCGCGCCTCTCTCAGCTCAACATCTTGAGAACGTACTCATTGAGAGACTTGAAAGGTCTCTTCGAGGTTCTGATGCATACGTGCAGGTTCTTTTGCTCGACGTTGTTTATGACACACTCAAGCTTCGAGATGTTGCGCCGGCTGATGCCCCCCCTTCCCCTATATCTGAACGAAGGCCATCATCATTCGATCCTCGGGGAAGTCGGCCATCGCTTTCAGTACCAGAAGTCCGACCAATTACACCACCGCCGGCTCAGCTTCTCCAATGCCTTCAAGATGGTCTTAGCTCACCTAGCAGCCGGCCTGTCCTTGATAGCTGGGTTGGCTTCATGTCCGAGTGTTTGCCATTGTACTCGGATTCAATCTTCCAGGTACTCATTCCTCTAGTCGAGACTCTTTGTAGAGAAATCGGCACCACATTTACCAACTTAAGAGAGACATTCTGCTCCAATGCTCTATCTCTTAACAGCGGGAAGTCATCGCCTGAGTCTACGCTTATTTTCCTTCTCAATGGTCTTGAGCAAGTCCTGGCACGAGCACACCAACAGCTTCTAAGCGAAGAGGCTCGGACACAGGTAGTCAAGAGCCCAGACCAGCCTCAATCCCTCTTTGGAAGCATGGTGTCAAATGTGTGGCAGTCAGATGCTCCTCAATCTCGCAGTGTTACGGCGAATGACCGGCTGACGGTCCATCTGGCCTTCCAGGATGCTGTTCGCATCTGCTACAAGATCTGGACCTGGGGTCAAGGGAACGACTCAAGCAAACAAGACCAAGGCTCTTTTGGGTCGTTCAACTATACATCCCTGCGCATGCGTAATCGCGCTAGGAGGTTGCTAGAGCACCTTTTTGCTGCAGAGAATCTCCAGTGTCTCGAGACGGTGATTGCTATTTGGAAGCAATCGGTTGACGAGACAGAGTCAACCCAGGTTTTTAACATGCTTTCTGCACTAGAGGCATGTCGACCAAAGCACTGCATGCCAGCCTTGTTCAATGCTATCTACCGAAGAACGAGTGCCGGTGCCGTCGATCCTGCCTCCAAATCGACAATGACAATATCCTTGCAAGATACTGATCTCGTTTGGTTCCTCGTGGAGTATACAAGAACTTTGGATGATGATGCCATGGATGAAATCTGGCAGGACTGCATGATTTTCCTCAAAGACCTTCTAACAAACCCATTCCCACATCGACAAACACTACCGAACCTGCTAGAATTTGCTGCTCTTCTAGGAGAGAAGGTTGACAATACCAACTTTGGAGAGCAAAGGAGGATGCGGAAGGAATTAGGGGTACGGTTCTATCTTATGGATTTAGTTGGATTGTTCACTGACATCGCTTTAGGACACTTTTATCCGCCTGCTTGCTGCCCTCTTCACCACAAGGCCTATGGCATTCACAGATTCAACAACATCAAGCAGCGGTATTCCTAAGTCTGATTCTGGCAACTCTCTCAACGGAGTTGGTGAAGGGCCAGATGATATTGTCTCGATCCTGGCATCTATCGTTCCAAAACTGGCCAAGATCCTGGTTGAGCCTGACAGAGTGCTTTCGGCCTCAGCGACTATCTCGACCAATGTCATTGGACCGACTCTCAGGGCCAAGGGTTTCCCTGACATAGTGTCCAAAGGCACCATGCGCCTTCTCCACGAGTTGTCGAAAGTCCATAACAACCAGAAGAACTGGAAAAAAGATGTTGGCGACGCTTTCAACGACTCCAAATTTTTCGCCATGGACTTAGACTTGGCAAAAGATGACTGGCTGCCGTTGTTAAGACAATGGACTCTTGCAGACAAGGAAAAGATGCCAGAGATTGTTGGCCGAATCAGCGCCCCCTCGACGGCTGGTATTGTGTTTGGTGTTGGAGCAACGTCAGCCCGTCTCGAGGCTGATCGCAAGACGCAACTCAACCTTCGAAGAATCGCAACCTTGATCCTTGCAAGCTCAGAAGATGCATTTGTTTCCGACCTATCAGACATATTTGGCAAACTGGCTGAGCTTCTGGGTGCTTCATCAACATCTTCGCCATCATCAACTACACGAGCGGATATATACATGGTCTTCCGTGCTCTCGCTTTAAGGACCAGCGCTGTCCACCTAGGCATGTTATGGCCAGTTGTAAACGCCGAGATCCATGCGGCTATCTCGTCCGTTGCTGCGCCCGACAACAGCGCTGCCTCTGACACTTACACTAACGCCTCGCTACTGCAGGCCTGTAAGCTCCTGGATCTTCTCATCTGCGTGGCACCGGACGATTTCCAGCTTCATGAATGGCTCTTTATCACCGACACTATCGATGCAGTGCACAGGCCATCCACCTACCAGCCTGTTGCTCTTGTTGATGAACTCTCGGATGACCTTGGTGCTTCAGTACACAACACCGGGTTCCAATCTTTTTCGGTGGTTAACCCAGTGGCGCGTGGATCATCGCGGCGACCGCTACTCGGACCGGGTGGTATCAACGACGATGTTGGCCTTGAGAGAAAAGACGAATTGGTCGCCAAGGTTCTCCGGCCCTTCTTTGGACAGCTGAGCATCTTTGCTTTTGAGTCTACATATGCAATGGGCCAAGTAGACAGGGAAGTCTGCGCTTCGAGCTTATTGAAGGATCTTTTCGACGAGAGAAGTATAGTAAGGGCACTATAGATATAGAATTCGTGTATCATAGGTGGGAAATGGATTTGACAGAGTGGATATTCTCTAGCGACCTGTGTGCTCAAAATTATATTCTCCGAACAAAAGAAAGAACCCATGCCCACAAGCCTTGTGCCACCTTGACGAGACAGATTCACAAAGATCCAATGATAGTCCTAACTCCATGATCGGCGAAACCCACAGAAGGGTGTAAAACAGCCCTTGATACTCTAGACCCGCCATGAGATATCTGATGTTTGCGCCTTGAAGTACTCAGTTTCATCCTCATCCAGCCGTTCGAAATGCATAGAAAACCGATACAAAGAGGCTAAAGCTTCGTAGTTAAACCGATTCATTCGCCTCAACTCTGGGCATATCCCACAAATCCTGGTGAATTGATGAAAGTGTTACACTGTGTACCCGACATCCGAGCAATATCGCAAACGCTGCCCATAGGCGGGTCAAGAATTGCTGCAGCCATCGCCTCTTCAAGAGTACCAGCATACACCCTCGCTACAACACTCTCAAAGGCATCTCTCTCCATAACAGCTCCAAACTCAAGACACTTGGACACGCCCATGAGTTCAGCGCCCAGCAAGTCTAGTCTTTCAAGTAGTAGACTTTTGTCGAAGCGTGACGATAGCTCGAACCAGGCTTGCACAGGCGTGATCTCCAAGTCGCCGGGGTTAAGGCTCTGAGCTAGACCGTAGAGGGATGATAGGGATATTCGTGGGGATGGCCATTCTAGATATACGGGGGGTACGTAGGGATCTAAGCCGAGAGTGCGACGGTTGTGGCATGACGATGCTGACGAGACGAGTTTGCGGCCGTCGAAAACATCGAGAGGTGCATTGGCCATGCAAAGCGAGGAGGCCATGAGACAATGACCTTTAGGTTCGTCGTTGGAGAGGTGAGAGTGAGAAGGGTAATCACCAACGAAAAAATGATCCCAGCAGATATGCTCAAGGCTGTGAGATGTTAGTGTCTCCTTCAGTAATCAAATATAGAGAATAACTTACGAGAGAATAAAGTTGACAGCCTTCTGCTCCTCATCAGGGGTGAGGTTTAGATCGGGCAATGGCGGCGGCGGACTCGTCCCATTGCTGCTCGATTCATTGGATCGGATACTGAAAGCAGGCGTCTCCATTGAATCATCCTTTTTCAGAGTAACAATGATATCGTCAACGTTGATATCGGCGAATATCTCAGCGCCGTCTTGATCATATGCACATAAAGTGGGATCTTCAGTCCTTAGTTTCACGCCCATCATGGCATCAACCCAACCATCATTCTCTCCAGTGACAATCTCCTTGGTGAGACGAGGACGTATAGAGCAGGCACCAGACTTGCATCTTGGAATAGCAATGCCCTTGCTAGTGAGCAGAGCCTTGATAGAGTTATTATCTTTCTTGAGCTGTTCTGACTCAAACTCAGTTAGGGCGATGAGTTCACGGAAGTGAGTGATGTCGAGCTCAAGTTGTTTCTGATACTCTGCTTTGCGCTGACGATGCTGGATCTGAGCACGTCGGACTTGAGTGCGGCGAAGTTTGGCTTTCTCAGTGGCTGTGAGAGACTTGCGAGATTTCTGTGGCGATGTTTCACTGCTGTTTTCAGGAGCTGGGGAATGTTAGTTGTGTGCTGGTGATTGATATATGGATGTCTTGCATGGGTGAGTGTCTTGGATTCTCGGTTGAAGACTGACTAGTGAGTGGCTCGACCGGAACTACGCGGAACACAAGGTAACGAAGATATTGGCTCAAATATGAAGTAAAAAGAAAGAAAGAAAGAAAGAAAAAGATAGACTCAATACTTACATTCACTGCTCACTGCCACACTCCCTCTGCTCCTCCTCCCCCGCCGCTGCGGCGTAGCGCACTCGGGGCCCTCACATGGCGTCCCAGCTACCTTCTGCTTCGTTTTTTTAAGAAACTCTGTAAAAGAAGGCCTCTCGTCTGCAGTAGCCATGATGTGATACGGCAATTTGCTGTTGGAGGCTTTTGTATGTAAGTTCGAGAATGAGTCCACTTTAATGACTGAGTCTCCAAGTTTAATTAAGTGGGTTCGTTTGAGTTTCGAGTTACGTTGAGTTAATAAGCGTGGGCGGATTAAATCTGTCAATCTCGGATACTGTCTGACCTGCCTGGTTTAAGCGGAATGTACCGCCCGGCTTCGGCAGATGAAATGGAAGAAAGAGAAGGCAAGCAAGGGTGACTAAAAATAGCACAATATACATAAAACAGTCCAAGGAGGAATAAAAAAAAGGTTGAAATAAATATATTATTAAACACAAGAAAAGGAAAAAGAGGAAGAATAAAAAGCGAAGGAGAAGCTGATTATGACAAGATGGATGCATATGCGAGTCGAGTCACGAGCTGGATCGGAGTTTTTCTGCCTACTACCTACATACTACCTACCTAGGTACTAAGGTACTGTGCCTAACTCCATACCAAGCTATTCCGAGGGGACTTCGGCTATAGTAAGTACCTATGGAGGTTTGTACTGCAAGTAACGTTAGTACCAATATCTCGGGCAAGTATTGGATATCAAAATTCAAAAGACAAAAGGGCCTTTTGCAGCCCACCCGCTGACAGTTTCTATCTCCTACGTCACATACCCTCATTGTTTCCGCGGAGATGGTATCAACAAACTGCAGGGTGATTACAAACGCCATCTATCAAGAATAGCACAAAATAGCTGGAGGCAGAGGCAGATGTATGTTGTAAACTTTTCAATTTCAGCTCATTGTCTATAAGAGTTAATGTTTATTCCATAACTCGCAGCAACTGAGACCCTTTCACACACCAACCATACCGCTGAAATCCGAACCCTCGGGTATAGATAGTCCAAAGTCTTTTTTGAAATCAAACAAATTCCCCAACGCCTTGCTGAGTAAAATCACAAATCCATGCTTTCTTCGTAAATGGTCCCATGTCCATTCTACTCGTAGTCTTCGCCGTCACTGTCTGTCGCGGTCCCTTCCTCGATCTCATCGTCAAGGTCGTCATCGATGTCATCGCTGTCATCCTCGTCTTCAGCATTCAGTCCTTGCACCGCCTTCCAATGCACATAATCATTCTCAAGCCACCGCTTGCTAACCGGGAGCTGGTACGGGTCGAAGGGGAAGTATGGGTCTAGCTGGTGAAAGCTCTCGTCCTGTGTTTCGTACCCTGCGTCTCGAAGTGCTCCTCCCGTCGAATAGGTTGCCGAGAGGTATTGGGTCAAGCGAACACGCTTGTTGCTCTCTATCAACGGGTAGATGTACATGAAATTTAGACGATGTGAAATCTTGGCAAATTCCTCGACGATGACAGGCGCGCAGACCTTGAGAGGGTTGAGTTTGCCAAAAATCTGAATGGAAAGATCCTTTCTGCAGGTTCCCATCCACTCCATCTCCTGACCGATGTACGACGCAGGGTCCTCAGGATCCACAAACTCCGGTGTCGAAACGATCAAGTCTTGCCAGCGGAAGCAGAAGATGTAGAGTGTCGCTTGGACGAGGCTATAGTAAGGAAGGAATCGATTCAGATCTGGTCCTCGGCACAAGGGTTCGTACTTCTTGCGGTACTGCTCCAGGTGATGTAAAAGGAGTCCAAAGATACTTCGGATCAAGCTGCCTGGTAGATGGGCACCGCGAGCCACAAAACTGGCGAGGTATGCTGCGGCAGCTTGTTTGAGTACGTTTGGAGTGTTGCCCTGGAACGCAGTGGCAATGAGCTGACCGCAGAATGCATCCGTAAGGCGCCCGTCCATTTGAGCGAAATGGAAAATGAGGAATTGGGTGTGCCGGGATTTATAAGTACACAGCACCATTTGCTCAAACTCGCGTAGCAGGACAGTAAACATGTCAAATGACGTGTCCGAGCCAGGATTTGTGAAGTGAGGCGTGTATACGCGGAAGAGGGTGTCCAGGATAGCGTCCATCTTCTCAACGCTTCCCTTGATCGACTTGATTCTCTCGACATCTTGGTCGAAATCCGGATCGTCGCTGTCGACTGATTCTGTATCGCTGTCGTCATCGCCGTCGTTTTCCCATTCGTCTCCCTCTGCGTGATCTCGGAGTGCGTACATGACAGCGGCAGTCACATCGTCATCCAGGTCTTCTAGGTCAGTTTGCATCTGAGAGTCCATCTTGACGACACGTTCGAGAATGAGATCAAGCACTTCGTCGCGTAAATCGGGCACGGATTCCTTGATACGGAGCAGGTTGTCCACGTAAGCCATATGGGCACGCATGGACTCCTTGGGAAACGGGAACTTGTCCGGGAGGAGTGTCTCTAGCACAGGAACAGCGGATGGGAACATCTGGAGCATATACTGCAGGGTACCGTGCAATCTATCGCGCATAGTCTCGCGGCTAACCTCAGGGAAGTCTGGGACGCTCCATACTGAAGGTCGACTGTCGGAGAATTTCTCCACCATCATCGCTAGAACAGGTGATAGGTACGAACCCTGGGCGCTTACTAGAGCGGCCAAGAAATGAGTAAAGACCTTGACGAAGGCATCGTCTCGTCCAAGCCAGGAGCAGTTCAGGATAGTCTTGACGAGGCCATTGCAAAGCTTGTTCTTGAGAATGGGGACGCATCCAGTAAGAGCCACCACGTAGACCTGGAGCTCATGTGGCTTCAGGGTGTCGTCTTCCTCTCCAACGACAGGCGGTAGGTATCGCTGCTTGTCGCTGGCAAAAAGCTCTTTGAGTGTGTCATACTGACTATCGTTTCCTCTCAGGTGCTCTTCGAGAGCAGTCCTGACTTCGAGCTTTACCTCGTCCATGCTCCTCCGTCCAACCTCGTACGTCACGTTTCGAATGTCGTCGAACAAGACTTTGCGGCGCTTCGTGGGGCTCTCGGGTGCGTCGATTGGATCACTTAGTCCAGCATGCTCTGCCTTTCTCCTCCCCAAGACGGACGCGGGCTTGAGGATAGAGCGGACAGGCGTGGAGCTCTTGGGAACGGGACCAGAAAAGTTCCTGGTCGTAGGAGTAAAAGGCCGCATGGATATAACTCGTGTTGAAGAGTTGGTGATGTCTTGTTTCGTTGTGCGCTGTCGCTCGATGGTTCACTTCAAGTGATGATGGCGGGCGTCTCTTAGGCAACAGAGGGGGGTTCGGGTGAGTGTTCAGGGTATAATCATGGATTGAAGGGTAGGCTGAGAGATTGATTGAAGAGAATCAGCGGGCAGTCATAATAAGCAACTTATCAACAGCACAAGTGCTGGTCGATAAGTAGATAAAAGCCCTTGCTTGTTTTTCCTGCCTTGCCTGAACCCAAAGGTAGTGTAAGAAGTGTCAGTGTCAGTGCTAAGCGCTTGTGGGCATTGGAACTTTTTTTTTTTTTCCAATCTCTGAGAGGGCCCCAATTTTGATGATTTTCAGTGGGGACCACACGTGCCTCTTGCTGTCTCGATACCTTCTAGACTAGGTAGGAAAGGTGTCTTTTAGATTTCTGCTCCACCTTTCTTTGATATTGCGTCACTTGATATAAATCAACCTCACCTCACAATATATCAATCTATAGGCTTGCGAGGCAAACATCTGTCATTGAATACGGTACTTAGACTTGTGAACAAAGTTAGGTAAGGTTAGGCGAGGTTTGAGTCGTTCTCATGATGCTATTCACAGAGGTCAGCCTACAAGTCTTATGCCGTCCAAATAGATAGAGTTAGATTCTCATACTTCTTCACAGGTCCTGAGGGTTTCAGAGACCTATTTGAGATGCCTAATCTTTGCACGAGACTATCAAGTACGATTTTGATTCGTCCAAGATCATAAATTTGCTTACATGAATAACTGTCTGTCCCTTGAGATTTCCGATTCAGACGCAATGTTTATCAAGCAGGTGGACCACAGTGAAAACAATACAATATGCAGCTCCTTCCAAGGTTCATACCTCCGCTCTCCGAATGGTTGCAGAGCATTAGAAAAACACAAAACTGGTTTTACGTGTTCATTTATGAAACTACTGCTTCAGAACGCGGCAGGACTCGATTCATATCTGTTGGTCTGCATATCAAGTCCCATCTGACTGTCGAAATAACTCAAGTCAATTTGGGACTGCTCCCAAACCTGCACAAAGAAAAACACACTAATAGAATTTCTATCTCCGAACACCGCCCGAATTTAATACCTTCTCCTCCTTCTCCCTAACCCCATGTCGAATTCCTCCTCGTACAATGTACACTTGTTTCCATTTCTCAAATCCATGTTCTCTTCTCGGGTGGTTCCTTCTCGTGTTGGAAACTATACACATATCGATGAGGTTCGGTATTTACAATATTCCAGCGTTCTGTGGTGGGTGGGTTGATGCAAGTTAGTTGAGCTGATACTCATAGCCCTTATGATGAGCCTATCCTGCTCATAAGAGGTATACTGCCAATGTTAAGGAGAGCTGCCGGGTGAGCCATTGGTATGATTGTCGTTCAATCCAGGTGCTCGTCCGCGAATGGTGAGGATTTGGCCGTTGTCGTTGCTGTCTGTTTGCTGTCTGGGTTCACCCGTGAGCGCATCCACCATTGCAGACAACTGCTGGTCGTCCTGTGGATTGGGTCCGCTAACAGACTGCTGAGCAGGCTGCTCATGAGTGTGACGAGCATCGGGAGGCTGGTGAGAAGATCGAGAAAATTGAGCAGGGTCCTGCTAGTAACCCTCGGCAGCATTGCCATTGTGGCCAGGCTGCGATGCATACATGTAGTTCGGATCAGCACCAGCCTCGACGCTGTTGCCTTCTTGTCCAAACTCGCCCACGGCGCCGGCTTCTGCCTTGGCATCGCCCATCATCGATCCGGCTTGCCATTGTCCATTGTCCAAGCCGACTCTGTCTCGGTTGGTTTGATTCTGTTGCTATTTGTGGGTCAGTAAGTGAACGGTGCTGCATACAGCGTAAAAAACACCATCAACTGACCTCGCGATATTTGCTAAGATAAACCTTAAGGGCCTCCGCGTAGTTTTCAAAACCAAGAGACGTCATGGCGAAAAGAATGTCTTCACCGTTGACTGTCTTGCGCTTTTCCTGTTGGCACTTCTCCGAGGCTGTATAGGTTAGCATTCTGCGTATCAGAGACATGACTCGGGTTCGATATGCTGAAAGTCTCAAGTGGGATAATTTATTACTCACCCTCACTGGTGATGAACGAGATAAACTCGCTAACACATTCTTGCATACACTCCTTCGCCTCCTTCGCAATCTTCGCATTTTCTGGGAGTGCATTTTTCATGATCCGTGCCACTGGAGCAAAGTTTCGAATGTTAGCATCAAGCTCATCAGCTCTGTCGGCCTTGGAGGCGCGAGGCGCCTTGGGTGATTTGGAGAACGAATCGCAAGACATGAGAGGGATCCAGATATGCACGGCTGGGCGGGCTGAGACGTCAAACAGCTCGCGCAGAAAGGAACGAACAAATCATATCAAGATGCCTCTGGAGATAGATAACTTACCATTGGCTATTGGGAGCCATCGATCTTGTTCCTTTACACCCTCATACTCGTAACCCGCGGTGTTTGCGGCTTGTGGGTCTTGTTGCTCATTCATTTGTGCTTCGTCGTCGGGTGACGGTGCACCTTGGTCAACCTCCTTGGGAGCGGATTGGGGGGAATCCGACATATTTGGCTACCTGCAGCGGCTGCTAGCGTCCTTTGTCAAAGGATATTTCGGGCTCGCACAGCTGGGCCTTGCGATGATGTGTCCCCTGGCCACGTCGCAGATGGTAGGGCTTGCAAGCGTTGGGGTGTGCAAGAGAGGAAGAGGGGTCTTGGTTCTGCAGTGCTGCGCAATGTCAATCAAGAGTACTGTACCGATGAGGGTTCTTAGGTAGTCACTAATGCAAGCGGTCCCTGGCCCGGGATCTGGGGCTATGACGCTGTCCGCTTGGGGAATTTTGGGGCGTGTGCGTGAGGGACAAGGAGTGGTTGATGTGGATGTGGATTGTCAAGGCAAGGCAAGGTGAGGTGAGGTGAGGTGAGGTGAGGTGAGGTGAAGTGAGGTAACTGAGATAGGTAGACATTACACGGAGCGGAGCATGAGCATGAGCAGAAGCAGAGGCAGGAGCAGCAGGAAGAGGGGGGTGGGTCCTTCCGGAGTAAAGCCAAGGAAAGAGAAGGCGGAGACCAAGGCTTCGAGGTCCAAAAGAGAGTTGAAGGCACGGTATGGGAGTGAGATAGAGGCCGTGATGCGGCGATGAGAGTTGGTACGTACAAGTGCGTCTGTATCCAGTAGAGACTGGCGAATGCAAATCAAAGTAGACAATCGCGCGAGCGAGGTTGCGGCGAAAGCTTGCACTGTCCTGTAATTGGCCTTGAGACGGCTGATAGATACAAATCAAGGGCTAGGGCCGACGCGCGCAGGGCAAAGCTGTAGTACACGCGTTGAAGGGTGAAGGATACGCGCAGCCAAGTGAATTACGCGCAGGACGCAGGACGCAGGGCAACAGCGATGGCGATGTAGCTTGAGCTTAGCAAGTGACGTCGCCGGGAACCGTCTCAGATTTGACGGGACGGAGCGGCGCAGATTCGGGTCGCGATTTAGCTAGAGACTAACGGCGAATTGCACGGGAGTGCGAAGATTCTACCGGGTACGGAGCTTGAAGACTGGGTTACACGAGGATACCAAGCGTCTCGTTCGTCAATGCCAGTTCCAATGTGCCGCGGGGGTTCTACCAAATCGCGTCAGAATCAGAGCCAGAGGACGATAGCGCGGGAGGCCAGAGAAGACGAGGACGAGAAAGGGGACGGGGCGTGTAGATTCGAACAGATGACTGATTGATGATGGAGCGCGATGGGATGGGGTTGAACAGGGGAAAGCGAAGAACTCTGTGGCGATGGAGGCGAGGCTAGAGTGAGTGAGAGTGCGAAGAACAGCGAGAGGGTGTCTGAGTTGTTCGCTTGTGGTCGCAGTTGAGGTGCATATGTGGAGTGCAGCAACGGACGTGGGGTTATATTTTGAAAAGGAGACTTACAATTAATTGATTGAGTGCTACTGCTATTAAGCAAAGCAAGACAAATGAGATAGGCAGTCAGTGTGAATATGCGGTCAAGACGCGATCCAATGAGTTGATGTGTCTTGATCAAGTTTGGTAAAGTGAAGTGAGGTTGAGTAAGCTTGGATGAATGCAAGTGGAAGTGAGGTTGGATGTTTCGTTTCCATGGCGCGCCTGCACCAACAACAGCCGGGCCAAGGCTGAAAGCCCCCAGCAACAACTTAGTACCTAGCTAGGTACTGTGTCAGTGAACGGAGCACCTACCTAAGGTGCTAGGGTAACTAAAAAACCCACAGGGAAGTTAGACCCTGGTTGCTAAGGTTATTTTTCTTAGGCTCTTGAGCAGGCTTTACAGGGCAGTTTGGACTGACAATTTGGACCTCTGTTATCGATAACAATCGGGCCGCTTCCTTCTAACCCTTTTAGGTAAGCTCTCAGTAGGTATCCGTACCTAAGCACCTGAGACATCAACCCACCAACCAAGTAGACACCAAAACTTATACCGTGTTGATCTCATATTAAACATGGGATACTCAAGGTTTTCTCTATTCACCAAGGTAATGTTTCCCAAGACTTGACACCGCCAGATCAATCCGACTAATCCGGACAAGGAACACTCGCTCGATGGATCATCCATCTGTTCGTTTCCTTGATTCCCTCAGCCGCTAAAGCCAAAGCCCAGGGCTTGTCTCGGTTGCTGCAAACACTCCCCAAGGGTACACACGAACATGGCCCCAGGCGGTGTGTCGCAAACTCTGTTCCTTTGGGGCACCATGGTACGAAAAAAGAACCCGTGTTTCCAGTAGTACTGTCCTGTCCTGTACTGGCCGAGAAAACGTGTGAGATATGTATTCAGGTAATACACCCAATATCAGTCCTGTTATAGCTGTCCTGCAACGAGGCCTTCTCCTGCACTGCTTTTGCAATCAGGATATCTTGACAAACAAATCTCTGCAAATATGACCCCATCCCCAATGTCTCCTCAAAATGACGTCCAGACACTTACTCTCAGGCACTTGACCGGTCACGATCAAGTCCACCTGGGCGGTAACGGGAGGGGGGGGCGACCAAGGTTCCTTATTTGACAATAGGCATGCTTCATCAACAAGCCCCCCATCAAATCTGTCTTCCACACTTTCCTTACTGTGGGTTGGTTGGGCTGAGTTGGGGTAGCCCGTAGCCTATTCTGGGCCTCATTTATACGTCGCGGCCTGTGAGCTCCCGCGAAGCATGCCTCAAACGCAAGCCAACAGCTTACAGTAGCCACAAGTTCTCAGCCTGACTTGAAAACTGCAATCCAATCAGCAGTTCAGTCACTTGGTAAACATAGCCAACGACTGGTACAGTACCTGCAAGGACCCGAAAAGCTGGGGCCCAGTTTCATCTCAGTTACGGCTTGATCCTACCAATGAGAAGATTGAGCACTTTGCAAACCATTGTTCGCAAAACTAACTGCTGGACACTTTTCTTCAGCCAAGGCATGCTCGAATAACTCGATCCTCAAAAAATGTCCAATGGAGGCATAATGACGTCCATGTTACCTTTGAGGCACCTCATGATTGGAACCCAACGCATGCATCCAAAAGTCCGTACGAGATTTTGGTCAACTCAGCCAAGCCACAAACATATCCAGAACTTCTGCTACAGTATATCTGGAGAACAATCACCTATTTACCCTATCAGAGTTACTGCTGACTGGTCTCTTCGCACATTCGATGTGAAGGCCGATAATGTGCGTGAACAACCGACTTTGCGGTATACCACAAAAGTGATAGATCCTTTATTGGCACATTATAATGAGAGTCCCTGAAGATCTTATACCCTGTTAGTTACCATTTGGTAGTAGTTAGATGAACCATGCGTCAGCAGTTCTAACAATAAAAAACCATGTAAGGACTCGATAGATGCAAGTAAGCCATTATCATCGGTCATTCCGATCTTCTGGGCCGATTGGGCTCGCATACATCAACGCTGTTCCAAAAGACATCTTTCGAGGGATCAACCAGCATACTACAGAGCGTTAGAACGACCACTGTGCCGCAAGGCCTCCATTTAGAGAGGGGATGTGGGCGCAGTAGCGGCCAGTCAGATGTACATATCATGGCTTCTGCATGTCAACAACCGATCTATTGTTGTCTGAGCGAAATACACTAGCCCCCACAAGATTGATTATGATCATGTTGTTATGTTAGTCTGAGTGATGATGGTGGTAGATGTGGTAAGGAAAGTTGTAGCTGATGACTTGCAGTTCATGCCCCATAACGATCAGACTCTTTTTAGATCTCGGTGAAGATCAATGAGACAGGAAACCTGTGTTGACGTTACATACGTATGAGAAGACGCCAGTTGTCAATCATACTATCTATAGCATCGTTTGGCTCTGTATATTCTACGCAGTTCGCCCCGAGATGCATAACCCTACATTTGAGGCATTAAAGATGATGAAACTCATGGATGCATCATGAGCTTTGGACAAATTGACTAGACAAATATGGCCTATTGTCTCCTCAAAAGATGTCCGACATAAAAGATATGTATAGTTAATGCAACCGGTGGGCAAGCCTCGTCAATCGGAGCGTTTTTGTCCATACAGACGGATGCCCACCTTTTAGGTCTCGCACCGTTACATTACATGACATGAAATTGTACCTTCTATGCCATGCATGTCAAAAACTCTGATGTTTCTGGGGCCTCAATACGGTTGGGCGTGTAGACGCTTTTGCCGCCATAACCCCACAGCAAGCAGCAGATGTACAACGCATCAACACCATCTTTCATTTCTTCCGTCGTGTTTGCTTGTTCAGGCTGAAAGGCAGATAACCTCAAAGTAAGCAAGCGCTGAGAGTCCGCCCTATCCGTTGAAGTGAGGCTGAAGTGGGAAAGTATTGGGAGATCCGACGGAGAAACCTTGGAAGGTGTTGTTCTCGATTTGTCGTTGTGGTGAAATTTTCAAGTGAGGATGTATTCAACACTTTTCACATCCAGGTTCAAGAACGTAGGCAACTAGTTCTCTGGCAGCTTTGATGGTCCCAAGGTCTCTTTTGCGGCACAAATACAAATATTTTGTTTTATTTTGTCTTCATAATCTCATTATTGCTGTACAACCTGAACATTGTTCTTCTTCTGTAAGAAATAGGTCAGTATCGACTTTACTACCGAAGCACGACGCAAAAAGTCAATGTTTCACTTACCTTCCACTTCTCAAGATCATCCTGCTTCGTTTTGTATTGTTTCACCAGATCATCCAGCACTTTGCGAAGTCCTTCTTGGTTAGTCTTGAGGGCTGGCACAACATCCTTGACAGTCCTCTCGACAAGCACTCCATTGATGAGACGGAAGCACTTTCGGTCTTCTGAAAGAGGCTCTAGAGTTTCCAAAACAAGTCTGGGAGAGTTAGAGTCAGAATGAGCGGTGAGATGGTTGATGATGGCATGAGTTTGACTACACCGACGTCATGGCGTAGCTAGATGAGGGGTGACATTGGCGATAGTGGCAGGGAGAGGGTGGTTCGTACTTGTGCTCTTCGGCTTCTTGCTCGATATCGCCAATTCTCTGGGCTATTTGCTGGAGAGTGTTCTTGTAGTTGGAGTAGGTGACTTGGAGATCTGGTATATTGTGAGTGAAAGATCGCAGAGATGAGGAGGAGTTGGTAGAGAGACTGACCCTGCTGCTTCTTAGCAGGAGCCTGAGCTGCCGAAGACATTTCGAAGAGAGCAGGGTATTGACTCTATTGCTTCTCTGCTGGTGTAGGTATTGATTTATCGTCTCGCTTGGTGGAAATAGAAGTCAACCTAATGCAAATGAAATGCCAAATGCCCCTCCAAAGCCCATGCAACCTCCCGCCTGGTCCGTGCACTCATGCCCCAATCTTCATTCTCGTCAGCCGGGCAGTGGCGTGGCGATCAATGGATTTCTTTCAGGGTCCTGCAACTGCAACTTCAGTAACAAGATCTCGGCATAATCATGCATCCTCATCTCCATACAAAGAATGCTTTGGGTACGCCAATCAACTCTCAATCAACCGCATACATTGATTGATTCGCTTCTGACACCAATTACAGCATGCGAAGAAGTCATTGCTGCCCTCGAGCAATGCCATGCCCAAGGTTTCATGCACAAGGCTGTAGGCAGCTGCAACGATGCCAAAGAGAAGGTCAACGAATGCCTAAAGCTCGAGCGATCGAAGATTCAAGCCGAGAACCGAAATGCTGCTAGGGCGAAACGCGACAAGATCAAAGAGCAGCAGCGTGAGCTGGGATTGTAACTGGGAGATGCCTCACGATGCGATACCGATGCAATACGAAGCGAATTGGTTGGCGATTGAGTGTATTCGGTTTGTATACTAGAAATACCTGGATTGGCGTTTTTTTGGACAATCAATTCATAATAAGGACCATCAACTCGACAATGTACAATACCAATCATCACACGACCCAACTTCAATTGCCTAGTTGCTCTTTTCCACGACGAGGAGCTCGCTTACATATACTGGCTCGCGTTTTGCCTGCAGGGTGACTTATCCATTCTGCCTCACCATACGCAGTTGAAGTCTGAAAGATCAGATCAAATTAACATGAATGACATTACACTTATCTACTATCTGTGTGTTATTAAGAGAGAAGCGAAGATGGGAAAGGAGAAGAGAAATTTGCTGAGTCTCGACGACTCAAATGGATCCTCACAAAAGAAAAACAAGTCCAGCCACGAAGAAAGTCGTCATCAATATCCCCTCCATCGTTTTCACTTCAGCCCCTGAGACCACCATAATGGGGGCATCGGGAGATGCAGGCGCCGACGGTGTAGAAACTGGGCCCGGTCTGCGGTGAAATGTTGGTTTCGGAGATTCAGGTTGGTCATTTGTTCCCACCGGTACAGGCTTTGACGCAGCCTTGGTCACCACAGCTGGCTCCTCTGGCTCATGGGCGCTCTCCACAGCAGCTGGTCTGGTGTGGTAAGGCTTAGGTTGATCGAGCTGATATCGTCCAGCGCCCTCATATGCCTTGTTGCCAGCTGCAGGAGATGGATTTTGTGGTCGAGGCCTTTGCCAAGGTTGAGCACCTGTCTCATCTGGTGGAGATTTCTGCCCCCACTGGTTGGGCTCATGATATTGTACTCTGTGAGTTTTATGGGCAAAGTGAATCATTGTGGGAGCTGCTATGACTGCGCCCGCAGGAACATCCAGAATAATGGTGTTTTCACCATAGTGGCCACAAGCATTGCAGCCAACTTTGATGGTCGTCATCTCCACAGTTGGCGGCTTCTGATACTGACAGTGACGGCATGGAGGAGATGTCAAGGTGGTGCAAAACTCGGTGACGGTTAGCTGGGACGGATTATTGGGGTTAACGACGGTGTATGTTATAGTGGTGATCATAGGTGCTGCAGCTTCAGTTCTCGTGAAGTTACCTGCATTGTACGAAACTGTTGTTGGATAGGGAGGAATGATGGGCCTTTCGCCTTGCGATTTGGTGATGGGGATTGAAGGCTCAAGAGTGATAACGGAGTCAATGAAAGATTCTGTGCTTGAAGGAAGGGAAATGGGAATGGTAGAGATACTGGTAGGGAAGTCAGATGATTCTGTGGTCAAGATAGGTAAGACAGAATTGTCTGCAGACTTTGTGAGAGGAGAGGTAGTGATGGGGGCGTCGACAGTGCCGGTTTCTGATGTGCTGAGAATATCGGAAGTCGTCAAAGAACCAGAAATGGCTTCAATCGCCACGTATAAGGTGAGTAGGATGCCTGGGGGGGCATCTCGGCGGCTGAGGCGTCTATGAGACTTGAAGCTCGATTCGGGGGTTGACTTTGTTTGGGCTCTTCCGCCACAGAATAGGCCTGGGTCACCAGGACACATCAGATCACACTGACCGTCCGCCACTTGCTCTGTAGAGTCCAACGTATCCGCTGCGTAGCAGGATCTAGACGAGGTAAGTTGTGTATACTTGGCGTTGGTGACTTGGAACTTACCTCAAGTAGATACCGACGTAAACATGTCCTTTTCCCAGTCTTGCGCATTCTGTGGTGGTCATGTCGGGTCCCTCACCGATTAATTCAAACGTGGGGTAGCTATCTGGAGATCCAAGACAGCCAAAGAACTTGAATGTTTCAATCAATGCCAGGTTGGATGGCATAGCAGAAGAGGTAGCAACTGTCCATGTTGCTAGAGTCGGCGTGTCCTCGGCTGTCGAAGGTATGGCTGATGAGAATAGGAAGTCAGATACAGTGTCTAGAGAGGCGGCGAAAGAATATTGATTCAAGGGAAAGAGACCAGAATGCTGATTAAAAAAATTCACGTCTATATGGTTGGAAGGAACTTACCAGCATTAGAACTTGTTCCATCCACGATCCCTGCGGAGGATGGGCTGGTTATGTCAGTCGAAGACTCGGTCTGGACTGCGGTGGTTTCCAGGGACTCTGTTTTCGTCGTCGTCCCAGGTTTGGAAGCTGGTTCTAATGTGCGTACCGAGCTCGTTACAGTTGTTGATGTTGCGGATGGCTCCCGGGTAGAACTTGTAATGGCCGGCAGATTGTCTGTAGCTGTCTGGGCTCTTGTAGTGGCTACCTCAGACGTTGACTCAGTAGTTGACTCGGTTGCAAGAGCTGAAGACTCTGTTGTTGTATCGCTTGCCGCAAGAGTTTTTGTATCTACTGTTGTCGTAGTGTTTGTGGCTGAGAGTTCTTCTGAAGATGTGACTGTATGACTGGCCACGGGTGATATTTCAGTAGTTCCCTCTGTGGTAGTGTCTAGAGCAGTGATGGTTCTAGGCTCGTCACTGGTTTTCTCAGTAGATGACTCTGAAGTAATGGAACTGCTTTCATAGATAGTAGTTGTTGTTGTCTCCGCAGCGGCGGTAGCAGTAGTTGTTTCTTGGGTAGTGGTCACTGTGGTGGTAGTGGCATCTCCAGTGGTAGTTTCAGTCTCTTTAGTAGTAGTGGTTGTCTCTCCTGCAGTGGTTGTCGTTGTCTCTTCTGCAGCGGTTATTGTTGTCTCTTCCGTAGTGGTTGTCGTTGTCTCTTCTGTAGCAGTTGTTGTTGTCTCTTCCGCAGTGGTTGTCGTTGTCTCTTCTGCAGCGGTTGTCGTTGTCTCTTCCGCAGTGGTTGTCGTTGTCTCTTCTGCAGCGGTTGTCGTGGTAGGCTCTACAGTGGTGGTGGTAGTCGTATCTGCTGTTACGCCGATCTTGATTGTACCAGACACAGTCCCGGAAGCCTTGGTCGTAGAGGTAAAGGTCGTTTCGCCCGCTGCTACTGTCGTCGTGGTCGTCACATAGGCGAGGCGGACATCAGTGTCGCAATCTGTGCAGCCTCGGGCGTTGAGGAGAAGCCCCGAGTCCCACTCTGAATCCCCTTTGTCACAAATGGCAAATACCATGGTCTGTGTACCAGAGGTGAGAATATCAATCCAGAGGGGAGGCGATGAGCCAGGATATGAGGTTACGCTGTTAGGCGGTGTGATGACAATAGGCTGCGAAAGATAAGGGCTGACCGCGGTTATCCTATTTCCGCCGGAGTCCACGGCATATTGTGTGCCTCCAAGAAAGACTCCTATCGGATCGGAAGAGCCGCTGGGCATTATCAGTTGGCTGGCTGGTTCCCGTTTACTAGAGAGTGCAACTTACCCTTCTTCCTCCGACGCAAGAATAATCTCAACCCTGATACCACTGTAGGTGGGATCAAGGAGGATGTCAACAGACAATATAGCTGCATTAAAAGTGCTTGGGCCGCAATAAGTGCTCGAACCAGGTTGTCCATTGTTAACATAGTGGTCACCGTTGGGTAGAGCTCCAACAGCAGATCCACTCGTGAGTATTGCACCGCTTCCGATACCAAAGGGTCCTTCGGTAAAGGTTCCAGAACTCACTGCTGCACCTGTGAACGATGCCTGAATGATGGTTACACCCTGGCCGAAGATCGCTGCGGCCAGAGTGTTTGCATCATTAGATGCTGTGATGCTGAATGCCTGGGAAGCCGGCAGGAGTAACGCAGAGGCAATGAACTGGAGGCCTGATATCTGGAACCTCATTCTGAGCAAGGTAGTTAGTTCACTTGATCTAAAAGGATGTAAGCCCGGCTTTCCTATAATTGCTAGTTGAAGAGCTCAGCAACAGGTATGCCAAACCAGGTCTATATATACCACCTATCTACTACTATACTTTGTCTTGTAAGTCGACGCAAGGTAGAGTCTTTCATACGACTAACAGGGCTATCTCAAACATTCCCCGTGTTGTCAGAATTGTGCCCGTGATAACATATGTATCAGACTATGATGTTGGTCTGGGTTAGGTAGTTCGTGGCTAGTGCAATGCATTTTGTCTTTCATATTCCTTCTCGGAGTTTCTTATTCGCTTAGACGCTTGTTTTGCATTCTTGTCCTGACTAAACTCCTCGACTATCGGCAGTATGAAAGTAGTTCAGACAAGTTTAAAATACAGGCCTCCATCATAGGTGACATGCTCTGCTACCCAGGGAAACGTTAGGATTTCTATCGCCGTTCGAGACCTGCAAAGCTCGAACATCTTCATTCCATGAAGACTTGGGTTTACGATCAAGCTGCGGGAATATACCGACCGAGAATGCGTTCGAGTCATGTGCGGATGGCTGCCACCTTCTCAACTGCCAACGACCCTGTGACGCTCGGAAGATGGATGTGTTGTGTGTTGTTCAACTCTCAGCCCAATTCAGAAACTTCAGCACCATACGCGGATGACACATCTTGGTAATTGTGCCTCCGCCCGACATTCTCGGTATATCTGTCAGGGTTAAGGACGTTCGAAAACTTGGTGCGGTAGTAATACACAACTGGAATGAGATCTCGATCCGCAACTTCACAACTAGACTTCGGAAAACTCAGCCCTTCAGTTAGTGATCCTCCCCGAAACTGCGCAGGCCATTTGAGAAGAGTCAGAAGAAGGGCATTGTGCGAATATGAAACCCCCACTAAGCAAGATTCATGGTTAGCCGTTAGACTGACCTTGGTATGATGGCATGATGCAAACTAGGTGTTACTGGCTACTATAAGACAAGGGCAAGAATGTCTAGATCTAATTATTTAGCTCATCACAATAAATATGCAGATGTCTGAGATCAATCTCAGGCCACTGAATTTCGACCACTGACTGACTAAGTTCATCATTTCAGCTGAGGCACGCAATATTCCGCTCGGATTTATCGCCCACTAAATCCCCTTTATCTGACAGTTGTCTCAAACCTTCCTTCGAAGAGCAGTGCCATAAGTGAAGAGGCCAAATGCCGAAATTACACTAAGAAGGATTGGAACAGGCTTCCTCAGGCGAATAGCTCGAGGGAAGGCTGAGCCTCCCAGTATAACCGAGGCAAGAAGACCAAGCTCAACTCCGTAAGGCTGCTCGTTTTGGATCCGATAGCCACCGAGGGCATCTATAAGCAAGCGTTAACATCTCAACTCAACAGAGCGAAGGGAAGTGGAATAAAATCGAGGCTTACACAAGAATCCAACGGCACAGCCAGCAACGATAGAAGGAACAGACCGTGTTCGTGCGTATCCCATGATGCCGCCTCCTGCGGTCACAGCGCCGAGGATATAGGCGGGAAGCTCAAGATCGTGGTAGTTGACGGTGGCCTATTGTTTGTAAGCGAGTGAATTGCGACTGAACAAAGAGTCCCACTTACCATTGTTGGTGGTGGTATTTCAATTGGATGGTTTTTTTAATTGATTCTGCAAGTTTAATGATCAAACAGCAAGTTGTTATTCTGCTATGCTGTTTAAGATAAACTTGCGGAGGTCTCGGCCATTGACGACATAGGTACTACTATGCAAGGTACGTACCTAGCGGCTTGTGGTGGGTGGGTCTGACCCCCGGATTCTAGGTTTCGGCCAGCCAATCAAGCTCTATCGACCTTGGAGCTTTCGTGTCCAGAGGAAGCTCCCGTTCCTCTGGCTGCATCTCGAACTAACCAAAACCACCAACACCAGAAATCCATCACCTAATCCTCACGATATCGACCGAATCTAACCCTCACATGCAAACCGACCAGCACAATTTACTCGAGTAACACATCTAAACCATGGCGGCAAAGAAGAATGTTCGCGATATAACCCCCTCAGCTGCTGCCACCAGCCAAGCCAGCACCACCAGCGCCAGCGCCGGCTCCGTCCCTCCTCAGCCTCAGCAGCCTCAGCCCAGGCCCGTCGTGGCCAAGAGGGAAGTCAAGGGCGAAGTTCAGTGGAACAAAGTCGTTCAGAACCTCTACGAGCACTACATCAACAATACTCCTCAGCGCATCAAGTTGGTTGATGCCTTTATGGTCTTCCTTGTTGTCGTCGGTGTTCTTCAATTCATCAATTGCGCCCTCGCTGGCACTTTTGTACGTCTTGTAGGGTCTATGTGCAATGATCAGAAGCTAACGATACCACAGCCTTTCAACGCTTTCCTTTCTGGTTTCTGTGTGACGGTTGGACAGTTTGTATTGACTGGTACGTTGCGATAACCAGCGACCTATGAAGAGTATAAGGACTGACGAATACCCAGCTTCGCTACGAGTCCAAACAAACGAGGCTGCCAAGACCGATTGCCCTTCAGTGTCTCCCGAGAGGTTTGTTCCATCCAACTCCAGTAGAGATTTGTCCACTAACCTTGATCCAGAGCATTCGCCGACTACGTCGTCTGCAGTTTGATCCTGCATTTCTTCGCCATCAACTTCATCAACTAGACGGCCAGGTGGATAATCTTGCCCTGGTCGAATGGGGACCTCCTGGGAGTATGTCGGGGCCCTTCAGACAATGTACAATGAAAAGCGACAATTTACGATATCCTTTTAAAAGCTTGGCCAGTAGAGCGAGGTATAGAACAATCAACAAGGGGGAATCGTTTACATTTGCTATTTTGCCATCGACTCATTCTGCTTCTCCACCACTGGCCTGGGTCTCGGGCTTGGGCGAGTCTCTAGGAGGGCCTCCTTTTGGCGGGGGAGGGGCTGGTGAGTTCCTAGCGGATGGCGCATTATCCACAGCCCGACTCTTCTCCTCCTCTTCTTTAAAATAGTCATCCATCAACCTGTTGGGATTGTGACCATGACGTTCCTTCTTCTTTCCTCCTCTTGGTGGTGCGCTCACAGAAGCATTGTCAATCATCTGTGCGGGCACCAAGAAGTCTCCTGAAGGAGGCGGGGGCTCCAAGCCAGCAGCAGCGGGAACAAATACATCCTCAGTCGTCTCGTTGGTGGCTCCGTCAAACATAGTCTCGCCAGGGGCATCAACGGGCTCGCTCAACGGAGGAGGTATCCTGTGAAGGGCACCATATCCAAGTACGCATCCCAGCGCACCCTGGCCACCCCAGTCCCGACTGGGCTGTATTGTGACTTCTCTGGTGACGTTGTACTCGTTGTTGTAGACCCAAATCCGCATCGGTCGTCCAATAAAGTCCTCTACGAGCTCACCTAGACCACCCTCGCCATATAGCGCACCTTCAGGACTGCCAAGGATGTAGTCGCTGTAAGGCAGCAGACCTGCGACATCGGCGGGGGAGTTAGCAGGGACGTCGAGAACATGCCAGATGTTGGCGGCGAGAGCAAGAGGGGCGTATTGAAGAGATAGGCCGAGCGATGCGGTATCTAGTGCGACAGGAGCATGGATTTCTCTGGTTTTTTGGCCCTGAGAAGTTTCAGTTAGCGGTTCAACAAGAAGTAGTAGCAAAATACCAACCTTTGCGTTCCATAATCCCAGAGTGACTGTACTGCCCGCACAGTTTCTTACTTCCTGACTGAACAGCGCAGGTTCAGGGTCCTCCTACATCATTTGTTAGTGATGAAGGAGCTTGATAAGATTTGAGGAATAGCTCGTACAATAGGCCTCCCATTGATTCCAACAATAAAGTCGAACCAAGGCTCGATGGCAAGGTCCAAGTTAGTGTTGCGCAATACCTGGAAGCCGAATGAGCCTCGTTCTTGTTGCCTCTGCTGCTGGACGTCTCCGTCCAAGCGCGAGATGAAGCGGTTTAGCGCATTGAACATTGCTTCTCTGACCAAGATTCCAGTTAAAATGTTTGTGTGTTTCCGTCGAAAGCTGAAGAAAAAGTGTTAATGGTTGAATCTTGGCTCAGATGGAAATGGAAGTTCAAGGGCGGGCCATTGAGCAAGCGCAAGCTGTCACTATTACATCTACGGGCAGCCTTGCAGCTATGGCGTTGGTGCCAAGACCCACTAGTCCTGACGTGGAGCACGTTGTGGGGCCCTTTGTCAGCCTCGTTGAAACTCTCCCAACTTGCTCATGACAGGACAATATTCTCAACTCTTATACACAATGGCTACTAATTATTATTTTATTTTATTTTTTTACTAAACCGCATGATACCAAAGGCTGATTATAAGATGTCGCTGAACGACTCCGAATACTCAATGAAGCCAGCTGAAGAGCTGCCTCTTACTGATGAGTGCCATCATTATGAAGGAAAACATGAGGTACCGTGGGATATTCAAAAGTGAGTAATTCCCATCTGGCCAATTCATCGGTGATACTAACAAAACAGATATTTCGCGCAGCGTTATTCAATCTTCTCTCTCTATGATTATGGGGTCTACATGACAGATGATGCTTGGTTCGGTGTGACACCCGAGCCCGTAGCAAAGTGAGTGCTCCATCTCTGGACCTCATTAATACCATACTAACTCTTTTTCAGTCAAGTTGCTCATGATATGTACGGCACTGATCAAAAGAAGCACATCTTAATCGATGTCTTTGGCGGTGCAGGTGGCAACAGTATTGCCTTCGCCCTCTCGGAACGTTGGAGTCGCGTCATCTCTATCGAGCGCGATCCCTCAACGTTAGCCTGTGCTCAGAACAACGCCAAGGTATATGGTGTTGCGCCCGACCTCATCACATGGATTCTCGGAGATAGCTTCGAGTATCTCGACAGGTTGTTCAACCGCCCAGAAGAGCTACACCCAGATCTCAGAGTCAATCTCGATGAAACAGTCTTGTTCGCGAGTCCACCATGGGGAGGCCCTGGGTACCGTACCGACGAGGTGTTTAACCTGTACAACATGCAGCCGTACAATCTGAATGATTTGCATACTGCGTACAATAGACTCGACCATGCGCTATTTCTCCCGCGAACGAGCGATATTCGACAAATTGCGAGGCTAGCACCCCCTGATAGGAAAGTTGAGGTGGTGCAATACTGTATGGAGGGGGCTAGCAAGGCTATGGTAGCTTACCTTCCAGGGAAATACTAAAAGACCTGCCAGTGAAGAATACCTTTTAAGGGAGTTGGTTCCAGGTCCTTTATCAAAAGTCGAGTTATATATACCCAGGGAGCTTTCCAACTTGAACGCATAAAAACATTAAATAATAAACAAATAGCGCCCCGAGTTGGCTTTCCAACTTGAACGCATAAAAAACATTAAATACCCAGGGAGCAAGCCTGTGATGATTGAAAGGGCTGTTGCTCAAAGTTTGAAGCATTACTGAGATCACATCACCGGACAAGTATATAATGGACGCGGATATTTGTCCAGTTGATATCACAAATTCTATCAATTGAGAGGAAATGACCCTGTTAATACGCCTAAGGCAGCGAAAACAATACAAAGATTGATTATGTTGAATCTAGAAGACAATATGCCGTCTCAGGATATATCAACCGATTTGATTTCTTCCTTGATTGACCTCGTAATGATCTGCCAGATTCTGATAGATTCTTCTGTTATATTTATATTTACCTAAGTTGTAGGTACCCAGCCTCATATCATTGATGAATTCTTCCATATAGTGCACCTGCTCTTCTATCCTCGGCGGGATTACAGTGTATATAATGTATCGGTACTGTCCTGTGAATGGTTGAATTTGACTTGATCAAAACTTGTAGGGCCCCATCTCCACGCAGGATTTTCGCCTCAGAGCCCAACCTTGACAAATTTGTTTGTTCCACAGTGCCAAATACATTTTTTAATCATGGCTAAAGATAAGAAGAAGAACGTCGAAGCCAAAAAGGCCAAAAAGGTGCCGTCATCCTCTGTGCCACTCAATATTTTGCCCCTCCATTAATTACCCCTCCAAAGAACTGCCCCTCCATCTAATGTAGGACGCTTGGCTAATGAACATGGCCAGGCTGAGAAGGCGGCCAAGCAGGCTAATAAGGGAGAAAAGAAAGCCAAGAATAAGGCGGCCAAGATCGAAGGAAGTGATGCTGAGGATGTTGATCTCGATGAGGTACTGGAAGAGTATCGTCGACAACAGGAGCAGTTCCTCAAGATCACTGAGACGGTTTGTGATGCACCGCCGAGAGCAAGAGCTGCCTCAACTCTGATGGCTTCACCTCATGATAGTAACACTTTACTCCTGTTTGGCGGTGAATACTTCAATGGTTCTCTTGCTCAGTTCTTTAGCGATTTGAATATCTACAACATCAATCGAGACGAGTGGCGATGTGTCACTTCACCTAATGCTCCCCTGCCTCGATCTGGCCATGCCTGGACCAGAGCTGGAAACCCTAACCATGTATACCTCTTTGGGGGAGAGTTCTCCTCCCCCAAGCAGGGCACATTCCATCATTACTCGGATTTCTGGAGACTAGAGCCTGCAACGAGAGAGTGGACGAAGATTGAAACCAAGGGCAAGGACAAGAGTCCTTCAGCTCGGAGTGGCCATCGAATGACTTACTGGAAGCAGTATATCATTCTCTTTGGTGGTTTCCAGGATACGTCAAATCAGACAAAGTATCTGTCTGATCTCTGGATCTTTGACACCGTCAACTTTGTGTGGCACTCTCCTCAGCTGCCTCCCGCCCAGCTCAAGCCGGATCCTCGATCTTCTTTTACTCTTCTGCCCCATGAGCAAGGTGCAGTTCTCTACGGAGGTTATTCGCGTGTCAAAGCGACGGTGAATGTCAAGCAAAAGGGAAACAAGGGAGCCAACCAAGCCCAGAGAAACGTTTTGATACCCAAGGTTCACGAAGATTGTTTCTTTCTCAGAATCAGCCAGTCTCCCACTGACGCCAGTCCTAACACTCCCCCAGTTGTGCGCTGGGAAAAGCGAAAGAAGCCAGCTAATGCTCCCAATCCCACACGTGCCGGTGCCACAATGGCGTGGCACAAGGGCCGTGGTATTCTCTTTGGAGGTGTTCACGATGTTGAGGCCAGTGAAGAGGGCATGGATAGCGAGTTCTTTAACCAGCTGTTTGCTTGGAACATTGAGCGAAACCGATTCATGCCGCTGGGCTTGCGAAAGCCTCGCCAGCAGAAGAAATCAGCTGTTGAGCCAAGGGGTGGACGTCGCGGTCGAGCTCAAGCCAATGAAGATGAACTTCTTAGACAGCTTGCTGCTTTGGAAACTGGTGCTTCTCTCGAGGACGCTGATGGAATTGAACTTGCCAAAAAGGAAGAGGAAAAGGATGACGAAAAACCAGGAAGGGAGATGCCAGTTACCATGGAGCCCCCGCATATGAGATTCAATGCTCAGCTGGCCATCCAAGACGACGTTCTTTACATTTACGGTGGTACTTTTGAAAAGGGCGATCGAGAATTCACATTTGATGATCTTTATGCCATCGATCTTGGAAAGCTGGATGGTTGTAAGGAGATATTCAGTCGACCTGTTGAGGACTGGGTTGTAAGTGATGTCGGACTTGGGGCTGAAATTTGGTTCGCTAACTGTAACTGCAGGAGTCTGAAGATGAGGACGACGAAGACGATGATGAAGAGGAGGGGGATGAGGATGAGGATGAGGATGAGGAGGAAGAAACAGGCCAGCAGCTTTACACGCCCAGCAAGCGAAAGAAGAAGCAAGACGAGGTTTCAGAGCCTTCTTCAGAGCCTTCGATGCCCTCAGAGGATGACGAGACTGAGACCGAGGCTGTAGGCACCTCAGTTGACGATGGCCTTCCTCACCCTAGAGTATGTCTCCCCTGTTAAATATTAACAAAGCGGATTACTGACAACGCAAACAGCCCTTCGAGACACGACGAGAATTCTTCGTCCGCACATCAGCTGAGTGGCAAGAGATTCTGATGACGAGTCTCCGGTGGAAGAACATCCAACCTGAGACCCTGGCCATCAAGGAGATCAAGGCTAAGGCGTTTGAGCTTAGTGAGGAGAAATGGTGGGACTGCCGTGAGGAGATTGTCGCTCTGGAGGAGGAACAAGAAGCTGCTGGTGTTGGAGAAGTTGTGAGTCTGGCGGAGAGAGGAGATGCTACTTCTGGCGGTGCAAGGAGGAGATAAATCATGGAGTTTCTGGATATAATTTGAGATATTTCTACTCTGTACGAAGCAATTTGTGATGATTACCAATCAGAGTGACCTCTGGTTGAGGAATTAAAGACATTATTTATCCCTTTGTACCGACTAGGGAATAATAGATCACCCTTTCGCTTCATAAGCGCCGCTTCTTCCCTCGCAATGATTGAATCTTCAACATATTCCTCTAGTTCTATGTCATTACCGTGGTAGTCGATCCTTGGCTAATTTGCTTCTGGGCGCGCCTTTTGCTTAACAGGATCTCGGTAGTCATAGCGTAGCCTCAACCTAATCTGACTCCGAACGTACCAAGAGCATGGCATACAAGAGGGTAGTGTTCCTAGCAGAGCGCAGAGATGCTGCTTCAAGTGGTGGCGCCAGGAGGAGGTATGTATATTGGATGTCTTGTTGTGTGGTGGTTGGCCTGAACATAAAGTAAAAGACTTTTATGTATCGCTTCGTCAGAGGTCTCGTCTAAATTATGGCATTGATTACACAATTCTTTTCTTGCTTAGCCCCTACTTACGTTAACATGATATACACTGATCCGTATGCCTGGCGGTTCAGTGATGGGTTGTTTTATACTAGTTTTTGGACAACTTGGAGACGTCAACGAAACTTGGAAGTTGAAAGTCTACTTTTCACTCGACGATTTTGGCTACAACACAATACAGATCGACAATGATGAGAGATAATGATCTCAATTAATTGCTCATATCTTCTTATGCTCAACCACCCAACTCCTCTCCTCAATCACACCGCAAAACGCCACACAAGCCAACCCATGCTCTGTTCATCGTCTCATCACATCACCAAGGCTACAACAGCTCCTCGACAACGCCAGTTGGTGACCACGTTGCTTTCTTGCCACGCGTCCAGAGAACCAACGCCGCAGCTTTCTCGATGAGTCAGTTTGGAGATGCAGCCATGGGCGGGTATGAAACGCCGCCAACTTCAACCTTTGGCTCACAGGAGCAGCGATCAGCCTCTGGAACGTTGTCGATAACGGTTTGAATATGGCTGCCGCAGCCCCACCAGGAGGTCTTGTCTAATGCTGATTTAGTAATGGAGCTGAGAATTTGGAGGGGGGTGGACTTACTGCAGGTTCCGCAGGTGGCTTTCTTGCACATTGTGATAGTCTGATGTTTTGAATTGATAGGTATACAGTGAGAGTTGCAGAGGAGGAGTTCGATACCGGAATCTCGGGGTTTACAAGTGGAGAGGAATGGAGGTTTTCCACTTATAGTACTCCGGATATGGCGATAAGTAACTAAGCCAGAGCCAATGATTTATCCAAGTCGCCGTAAACCAATCGGATTTATTTAGTGATCATGATTGATTTCTTGAAAGAAAACCTCGGCTTAGGATGTCATGATCGTTCAACACCAGAAAAGCAATTGATACAGCCATAACTAAATGCAAACACATATATGAGTGGAGATTATGTAGGGAGAAAATTAGAGAATTCAGAATTCAACTGATTGACAGATGCAAACAACTCCTGCAAATGACATACATATTGGCATACCTATGTTATACGCTGTCCCTCAAGATTCGCCTCACATATTATCTTCGCCCTTACGCTCCTTTAACTTGTTCCTCGCAATAACCTCAGTCTCGACAATGGATCGGATAAGATTCAATGTCAACTCCCTCCCCTTCTCAATGTTTGCGGGCGAGGCATCCGCCGGCACGTGCAGAAACAGTACCTTTCTAGGCTGCTGCAGTTTCCACAGCTCAGCGAGACTTGAGTAGTAGATGAAGTCGCACATGTAGTGTCCGGCATCTTCAGATATTCGGAGATCCCCCTCCTTTGGGATTTTGTTAGTATCAACAAATCCTCGGCTGCTGAACAAGTCTCTCGACTTACCAAACTATGTTCCTGCCATAGAGGAAGAATCTCATCGAGATTGAACTCGGTCTCAATCTCCTCTGGGAGTCCTCTCCATAGCCAGTCACTCCTATGTCTCTCATCTTGTCTATCAATATATTCACCGTCAACATCTGGGTGCTTGTACCCATCGCGATGGCCTCTCCTTTCGATAGAGTAAAACGGTCGAGGGCCAGCCATTCCAATATGAAGAACAACATCATACTTCTGCGTCCCGTCGTAGAGTGACGGCACAAGATCTCTCACGACCTTGTAGTTGACACGAATAGCCTCAGGGTGCACCACAATGCGCACGCTTGGTAGGACAGCAGCCGCATGTCTCGAGTTAGGGTCCTTGGCTCGCAGCGGAGGAAGATGTGATGGCAAGCCGTTGGCGATTGACCACGAGGGGTTGATAGGATACTGATCCCTAAAGGGCTATTACCTCTGAATGTTAGCATGAGTTTCAAGATCTGTATAACGCTGTGTGTATCTGTGCAACCGATTACAGTCCCTAAAAACTACAGACCGTAGGTAGCGTGCGTTGCGTGACGTTGAGCGGGGTGGTGGCGGCAAGCAAGTGGCGCTTAATATCAGGAAGGGGAGAATGCAAACATACAAGAAAGCCTGTGACAAGCACAGTAATCTCATCAGGATCTCCAATTTGCGAGCCCATTGTATGTTGAGACTATGTCGATAGAAAACTGGTACAGAGAAAAGTCAAAGGATGAAAGGAAGATCATGTCTTATTGATAATGGATGTCGAGTGGGGATATGAAGGTCATCAAGTCAATCTCCCCGTTATAAGCTGAGTGAGAAAAACAGAGAGAAAAAAAGTAAACTTGACCTGTTTAATCCCAAATAAGACTCAAGCTGACCTCATTTTCTGGGAACTTTGTATCCCGCTTACTTTTATGCCTTCCTTTCTTTATTAGATTCTTGGCCGGATAACCATCAAGGCTGCAGCAATTGTAATTGTCTTCAACGGGAATGGTTAACAGTGCAGTAGCAGCAGGAACAAGGATTTGGCCAATGACGGTTGCCAACACAAGCAGGTCGCCAAGTTGGTGTGAGTCTAGGGTAGGATGGTTAGTTTTACTCGCTGCATTATACTACCTATTTTAGATATGGATATCAAGACAATCCCAAGCATTTTCCATTCGTAAGTGTCTCTCTTTATTTCAGTTAAGCTTTAATTTTCATTGTGGTCAGCAGATGTTCCAAGGTACAGGTTAACGCCGCATTTCTTTAGACAGCAGAAGGGTTGTCGAGCACACTCAAATCTCAGCTAAATTCTGGGAGCCTTGAATTACATTGTGTGACAAAGATCCAATACTTAAACCTTTGACCATGATGTATAGACACAACACCATCAAATTCGGAATTGGAAAATATGGTAAACACAATAGTGATATAACATAGGCTGTCCTATATATTCGATCCCTTCCCAATTTTATTGCCCATAGTCAACATATTATATTCTCTAAGCCTTCCAACTACTTGATAAACCAACTCCCCACTTTGCCCCTCTGTGCGGAGTTGCCCAAAGCAGATAGCCACCAAGTCACATCAAAGGTTGGGCTCATCCTTTATAAGCACTTCGCGACTCACGACAAAGCATTCGCAAATTTTTTTCACATGTCTATACATATCAAACAATACCACGCAAATACCTATATATAATAACTATCAAGCTGCTAGCTTCACCCAAGGAACGACAAACACACAGAAGCTCCTCTGTCATTCTATCAAACCCCTCAGTTACCATCCCGCTCAATCATCCACATCCTCACCAAGAATATCATGGGGTCGGTTCCAGACTACAGCCTGCCCCCGCAGGAGCTTGTGTTTGACGGTTTCCTCTTCGACATGGATGGTACCATCATCGACTCCACGGATGCCGTAGTCAAGCACTGGGAAACGTAAGTGCACCAGAACCCTCCTCACGTCTTACGCGGCCAGCTGGGTGAGCGTCGAGTCTAACTTGTCATAGAATTGGAAGCGAAATAGGCGTTGCACCTGAGGTTATTCTTGAGACTTCTCATGGACGAAGAAGTATCGACATTCTCAAGATTCTCGCACCTGAAAAAGCCAACTGGGACTGTGAGTAACCACAACCACCCAATCGCAGCAAGCAAGCAAGCATGGCAAAGCCCACACACATGGATGTGTATGGATATGCCATAGGCGATACGATCCCTCACTTGAGGATGTAGCCTGGCTGTCATGGACATGTATATGCTGGCGAGGCTGGCAGCGCTGATCATGCCCCATGCAACTAAACCATCATAGCTAGCTGCGCCGAGCGACTGCTGATCACTTCCAGATGTACGTGACATGGAAGGACGTCTTCCAAAGTACCACGGCCACGAGGCTGTTGAGATACCTGGCGCCCGTTCTATGCTAGAAGAACTCATCGCCAGATCTAGCCCCTGGGCGATCGTCACTTCGGGCACCGTTCCTCTCGTCACTGGATGGCTGCGTGCTCGAGACCTGCCCACACCGCCGTCGGATCACCTCGTCACGGCAGAGTCCGTTGAGAATGGCAAACCCGACCCCGCCTGCTACCGCCTCGGCCGTGAGCGTCTCGGTCTGCAGGCGGAGGATGCCCAGGTTCTCGTGCTCGAGGACAGTCCAGCAGGGATTCGCGCAGGCAAGGCCGCCGGCTGCAAAGTTCTCGGCCTGGTGACCAGCCATACCGTTGAGCAAGTCGTTGCTGCAGAGCCAGACTGGGTAGTTCGAGACCTCTCCTCAGTCAAGGTGCTTCAGAGCGAGGGCGGAAAGGTGACTATCGAGATTTCTAATGCCCTTCGACTATAATCTGAGCCTCGGCAGTGGGTGCGTCAGTCAGCGGAGCTAATATTAGGTGGAACTCTGGTTTGGTGGGTAGGTGAGCTGGTGAGGTCCTCAGTGAGGGAGGCTTGGCTTGGCTTTGGGCCTTCAGGGAGAAAATCACTTGATTTCATCATGACGATAGAATACTTTAGTCAATAGATCCAAAAGATGAGCGAGACTAGGGTTGTTCCCTAGCAAGAGATAGGCGAAAGATCACGCCCCTGAGAAAGGGCAATCTGACATCACCACTCTTTCCCCCTCCCCCCTTCGGTACTTGTTTTTCTGACCTCATTTCCTTTGTCGCTCCCTCGAGATGGAGATACTGACCACCATCCGACACATGATGATCTACATGCCGAAGCGACACAACAGGACTGGCGACCTGCATATGAGACCCAGTGAAGATATTCTGTCACGATGAAGAAATCACGCACTCAGGTGTCCCAAGGGAGACTGCAACAGAAATCAGATCAGACCCCTGGCGAAGCAAGCCTTTGTCAGTTCAAGACAAGGCAGTATTTTGACCATCCGTTGTTCTTGTTTGTCGCCAATATTGCCTCACCCTCTCACATCTCAATCTCCACTCGGGCTGCTTTCTTGGGTGAGACCTCTCCAATACAAACTTACAAAGCCACCTCATCTAAGACGTTTCTTGGCTATCCTTTGTCCTTTCAGACATGAGTTCTCGGCATCAACCTCTCTCCCTCCTCCTGTGGACCTCAAGTTGCACTACCATGAAGAGACGATTGCGCGTTGGGCTAATAACAAATACTGCCAAGCGCGCTCAGCGATACCTTGCGTATGTACTGTGTGCCATGGATTCGTTGGGCGCTTCAACAACGGGGCCCATGAAAATGTCTCGGTTGTCATCTGTCATCTCGCCGTTTGCTCCGGTGTTTTTTTAAACCAAGTGGCCCAAGGGAAGAGATCACAGAGTCCGTCGCCCGTTGAAGCGGGGAAGAGTGTAATTTCGTACACAGGGAGAGACTTATTAACGTGATACGAGGTGGGCAAGTGTTTCGGCAAGACGAAAGACCGACTCCATTGTCAAGTTTTTTGCTCCCACTCTGCTTTGTCTCTTTTTGTCCTGTTGGGCCGGATGTATGTATGTGTGTATGCACAGTACTGAGTCAGAGAGATCGAAGCCCCCTGCCCCTGACGCCTCTCGTTGAAGACAAACAAAGCAACGGGTTGAAGAGTCCACGCGCAAGGAGGTCTTGCAAAACCGCCGGCGTCGCGACAAACAAACATGCACCCCAGAGCCCCAATACAGACTTGTGGCGGTATCACCTTGGCGGAGTTCTTGTTCTACTATATCATCAAGTTCGCGCCTCGATGTGGCGTACGAAAATACTTGTTTTCTCTAGGCAGGCGCTCCGATTCAAGTGGACCATCACGAGGAGAAAACCATGTCCAAATCTGTATTGTAAATGAGGGAGAGTTTGTACCACGACAAGCCAGAACGCAGGGACTCACTCACTCACTTAGAGAGGTGGGACGAAGCCGACGAGAACAAGAATAGCATCGGCGAGCTATGAAAAGCCCATGTCATGTTGGACTACATCCATATAAAGGTGACAGGTGACATCCATAAACCGCAATCTAGTTAGGTCACACTACACCAGGTTTGCCGTCCGTGATACAGTATCCACACGTCGGAAGTCCTCAGGATTAACAAGGCATGGTCGAACAAGAGACAGCCCTTCACGGCGAAGGAACAATTTTGCGGTGTTTTCGTCCCATCCCAGAGCTACGGGTGATTTCTGCAAGGTCCCGGGCGCCAGGTGCCACTGGCAGGATAACGCTGCTTCGTACAATACAGTAAAGGGGCGGGCGGGTAGTGACATGGAAGCGGATCTGGTGGGTGTTGCTTCAATGTCCGCTGCGCCGCTACTGTCCTGAACAATTACAGTACCGCACCATACAAGCAAAGCGAAGGGAGTGGTGATTTGAAACTGCCTTAAAATAAACAAAGCCCATGGTGTTGTGATTACGACTCGCGACCCCCTTGCAATTATTTTCACTTGAGACAGGGGTAATCCTGGGAGCCCCCCCCCCCCCCCCCCAAATAGCACCCACCGTATGCTGCACAGTAAAGAAAGGGAGATCTTCCGGTAGGATTCGACGGGATGTCACATCCATGCGTATCCACGGTGTCAGGGAAAGGCGGCCAAGATAATAATTGTTCTGTTATAGACCAGCAGATAGGCACGGTAAATGCATAGTGTTCAGCTGGCAGGGGCTGTCGTCGAAAGAGGATGCAATCTAATATCAACATGTCTGTCTGTGATTTTCCCTATCTCTAGACTCTAGACCCTCGCCCGCGAAGACCCGGTCGGCTGGATTTTGGCTCCTCGCGTTCCTGGGCCGAGCACCGGTCCCAGCACCGGTCCCCTGGAAATTCACTACCAATGCAAACGCCCTCTCGATTCGGATCTTAGTCCGTGATCGTGGCTGGCTCAAATGAGATTGGAGCCCCTCAGAAAACTGAGCTCAAATGTCGGCTGCAGCCACAGGACAGTTCCGATGCCAAACTACATTTCTTTGTTGTTTCATGAATTTCATGGTGCCTAAAAAGGGACAAATTCACATCCCATACTCCGTATGCCTCATTGCATTGCATCGATTTGTAATAGTGCGTTTCGAAAGCCGAATGTTGGCGGTCTCTCTCTCGCTCTAAAAAGAAAAGAAAAGAAGAGAAGAGAAGAGAGACAAAGGGAAATCATAACAGGGATATCAGCATCAAGTTGAGACTTGAGAATAGTCGCCAATCTGAAAAATATGAATGAGTATCAACTCGTCGTCAAGAAAGGCCTAAACGCAGATAGTATGACATCGATAGGCGGTTGTAGTATTGGGCAAGCGGTAAACTGTTATGACATACATGCATTATTAGGTACTGTATCTGTGTACTGTAGGTAGTGAGTGGGAGAGCATGTCCGTGTATCGACAAGAGCTTGGTTGAGGCCTACCAAAAGCTTCCATCCTCAGAAGAGTGAAAGGGTCAACGCCGAACGGTACGTAGTCAAGGCAAACATATGTACTCCGCTACTCCGTACACGACGAAAGCTTGTCTTAGCTAGGAGGATCCACCAATAATAGTAGTGTCGTTCGCAATGATTCAGATTCTGATAAGCTTGATCCAAGCAGTTAGTTACGTTATTGATGGTGCATTATGTCGACTTGGATTCGCGAAGGGCTCAATAACGCTCATGTTATTGCAATCATGCCATAAGACCTTGTATTTCTTATTTGAGTCCTCCATGCGACTTGCTTTTTCTTTGGAGGCGGATTTCTCAGCTTCTCACCTGATATCTACGAGTGGAATGGTCAAGGGTTCATTGAACCCTTCCCCTCGGCGGAGACAGCACAAGGCTAAGCGCTAAGCTAGCATGTGATCCAGGAAAGGAATAGCAAGCACTGCCAAGAATCGCCCGCCACGTGTTGGATGGATCTGCTTCTGGCCTTGTTGCAAGTTGAGAAGCATGAGACCCCTGTTCCCCGATCAAGAGCCCTATTTGGGCCTCCTCGCTGACCATTCTCGTTATTAGTGGTATGCAATGCATGCAGCTCAACTCTCCCATAGTCCTTAAGCAGCATGCATGTTGGGAATGATTCGGACGCAATGTGTCCATCCCGCTCATTACTTTGATTCTGTATCTGACCCAGACTGGTATGAATACAACCAGGTGATTTGATCCTCTCTCGCATTATGAGGAAATTTGTTGCTGTTGCTTCTACAAGTTTCTCCATGAAACACCACGACTTTAACTTTAAACGTGAACGGGTCATTATCTCTGACGATATGGCTGACGCCGAGGTATCGATCATTATGTCATGAAAGCCGTTGACCTCTAAATGCAAACATGTCAAGCCAGAGTCCCAGAAAGACCATGTAATTAATATGGATGTGCTTGTGGGTAGTGTGAGTTCATGTCGTCAGCAAGGAGTGGTCCATTGCAGACCATGACAGAAGGTGAGCCATGTCATCACGATTACCCGCGGATTAACATACCCAGTTGCAGGGAACGAGGCTTGAAGATTCTCGAAGTTGAGAACAGTGGTATCCCGACAAAATGGGACATGGGGATTAAGTTTTACTGTAGCTAATTAGCCTCAAGCCCCAGTACCAGAACAGGGGCATCGGATCTCAGCCCTCGCTTGCCTGTCCAGTACTATTGTATTGAACAGACCACGAACTGCTCCAACCGTTGACGTGGTAGATTTGCCACAGCCTAGAGCTTTCCAGAGGACTGGTAACTCATCGCTAGGACCTCTAGCAATCCTACCCTGTTTCTGGTTCGGCCGCCCGTACGCAAACCCTAGTCCAATCCATGCTGCGGTACAAATCTTGTTCTACAAGATGCGGCACTGGAGGATCACCAGTAGATCCTGCATGCGTGATGAGTCGATCAGTACAGTATGGTAGAAGTGCGTGCGGTGAGCTTAATGCCCAACCCTTTCTTTTTGCAAACATTGATTTATGACTGCTCTGTTCATGGGAACCAGTGGAGGCCATTCGCTCTCAGGGGCAGAGTTTGGTGGTGTTGCTTTATCTGGCTGTCCTCAACGGGCGTGGAGTGACTTGCTGGTCCATACGTTAGCGTACCTATGCTAAGCCAGCACCACCCCCATCTGCGCTAAGCCTTGGTCTGTGGGCGGGTCTCTAGGCACTAACGTTGACCAATCGCAACTTGCACTTCGCAGTGCTTCTGAGACATTGTCTTTGATGAGGCAGCCGTTGTATTTGTTCAATGCTTGAGACGGACACCTGATAAGCGCCGCCAAGTAAAGCATCAAAACGGCGATGGGTTTAGCCCTTTTTAGTGCTTCTGGCTGGATAATGTCTAAATCGTACGTTTTTATCACTCGAAACCTCGCTTTCTCCCCCCTCCTTGAAGTTGCAGTTGAATACCACGTAGAAGGTTTCAAGTGCGGGCCGTGGATTTAGTGCCCAGCTGCAATCCAGGATATTCCTTGACAGTTCTCATTTTCTTTTTGGTGAGCCCGAAGATCCTCGGATCTCCTTCAGACCAGGCAGGACCTCTTGGCATCTCGTCGGGGGATCTCCATAAAAAGGTATTATCTGAAAGATGGCCAGGGACCAACGCAGCCTGCAGTCTGAATGCATGCCGACATGGGTAAGATGCTGAATTGGGTGCGTGACGTCCTCAATATGTAAGTGCCGAAGACAATTGGGCTTCAGGCGCTGTGATAGCAGCTCGAACGGGAACAGTGTCCTGCGGGCATTTGCTTGCACTCAGCTGGGAAAGGATTGCATTGAGGCAGCCACCACAGCTTCCTGATTTGGCCCTGATGTGCTCAATTATTTAGCAAGTTTACTTCTCGTTTGGGTTGTTGCCATCGACAAGATCAGTCATGGATGAAGGCCCAGAGCCGCACAGTTGGAGTGACAATGGTGATCGACAAGATCTACCCCCTGCCAGTATCGGGACGGCTTCTTCCCGACAGCAAAGACCAGGTAGTCAGGCTGTCCGCTGTCAGATCGCATCTGGAATCCGGAATCCTTGTCTTTTCTCTTTCACTTTTGTTCGTTCTCGATGCTGCTTTCCATCTTTATCGGAAATCGCCGTAGAGTATGTGAATACAGTCACCTCTCCATCACGTTCTGAACACACTTGACCTCAATGTGTCCATGCTCCTGAGTACTTCCTAGGTTCGTATCCAGGATCCTGGTTCTCCGTAAAGCAACCCCCGCATTGAACGGCTAATCATTTCCTAGACCAGTTTGATGGGGGGGCGGGGGCATAATGGTGCACATCTTATGTAGATCATCCGCCAGGGAAATGCTTGCAATATGCACGCAGCATATCAAAAGATTTTCGATCCTCGTCCATAAGCAAAACCAGTTCACTGAAGCTATTCACGGTCTGCAGCGAATGTACATTGTGATGAAGACAAGAAGAAAAGGACCTCGCCCTCCAGGAGCCGCCCCAGGCGGGTGCCGGCACATGCAATGTTGCTTATTGGAGAGTCGAGACCGTTCTGTTCGGCTTTGCCGTGAACTTCGCTTTGGGCTTCACCCCACCCTGTACCTGAGAAGTGGATGTACTGGGAGCTCGAAAACGAAGTGCGCCCCACTCCACCGATAGCAAAGACTTCGTGAAGTCAGTTGAAATATGCTGAAAGCAACAAAATCGCACTCAGTGAGTCCAACCAAGTCTGTGCCCGTTGCGCAGAATGATCTTCTTGATCAGCATGTCATCATTCGTGACGTTGACAACAGTACCCTCATTAGGGAAGAGTGTCGATGACTACTGCTGGGGAAAACAAACAGGCGCTGTTCGGCCCCGGATCAAGTCTACTCAGTCGGGTCCGTGTAACTCTCACATTGGTGTATTTTCGTCAGTGGGAAGCACAATGACGGTGTTGTTGTGCTGCGATGCTACCTACACTTGAATTCGTTGTTTCGATATATCATTTCCGGCGCCTTAGGTCAACCAGGTCAGGCCCTGTGCGCTTCAGCGTTGGGGCATTGCCAGTTTTGGAAAGCTTGATTTGTTTCTATCCCTGAAGCTGTGTCGTTTCCGGTGACCCGCCTCTGGCCAGACTTCTAGCTGGCCTGGATTGTCGCTTATCCAAGCCGTTGATTCGCATACTCTGGCCGATGACCCCATCACAAACGAGGATTGACTCGCTGGCGACTGCAGGCTTGTCACGGCAATGTCCATTTCATCACTGACCGTGGGTATGGACAGGTGCTTGACGCTCGAGAGCTGCATTCTCCTGGCCTCTCTAGCCTCTCAAAGTCGTCGACGGATACATCCATGGATCTCACTGCTGGCAGCCCTGGCGTCACTCTTCTGCAGGTGCGCAATTTGCGGCTGGGCCCGCTAATGGCCAACCGCGCGCGCACCCTTTCACCGGTCGTGGCGTGGACTGTAGCGCTGAGCGAACCTCGCCTGGTGTGATGACATGTTTAATATCAGAACTCGAAGATTGTCCAAGTAGTACCTGAATGGATGCATCAAATAAGTTTTCTCAGGACCAAACATAGTACTGCGATAGACAGATCCGTATTGGCAATGGACTGAAGCACGCCACAAAAACACACAGCAGCTTTCATAAGCTCGGGAAAGCAGAGAGCCGAATGAACCGCCTTGCTGGAAACCCGAGCGCACTACAGCCAAGCCGCTTACACAACTTCACGCAAGTCGTCGTCTCGCTGTCGATCGCGCCACGCCTCTTGGAGACACCAAATTGCGATGCCTGATATAGACAGTAGGGTCGTACTGGAGTGCTGCCAACGGCCAGTATTCTCGGTTGTAACACTCTCTAGAGCTGTCATCAGCGGTCCGAACTAGAGCAATCGTTAATTCGCAGAGAAGGGCTATTGATGTCTTCGTCTATAACGAGGGCATACATACGAATTGCCCAGCTCCATAGTGAAGGTTACATTCGCATTGAACTATGCACTCCGCTTTCTTCAGCTCCGCGAAGCTATAGCGGAGACGAATATCCAGACCGAGCCGGGACTTCGACACCTGCAGTTCACTGTGCAGGGGTGGTATATGGACTGTCGAGGTATTCTGTAAGTCATTCGCCGTCGAGTGGTTCAGTTTTGGACTGAAGAAACTTTTTCGGTAGGTGATTTGAATGGTCACAGCTTGCTTGGTGTGAGCAACCTCACAGGCAGGCTAACAAACAAGGCTGCAGGATCGTAAATTCTCTCCGCAGGGGGTTGTGCGTGACTGGCAATGTTGGTGCGGGATGTGGTTGCACAGCTAATAAGTGAGCTTATTATGCCGTCCGCCATGGTGGATATGGCAGAGACAATGCTGGACAAGTTGCTGGGCGATCAGTCTGCCATTTGTGCTTTGTGCATCATGATGAAAGACAGGAAGATCGTAACCATGCAGGATTCAGCTGGGCCAATGTGAAGTCAGATTTACCCTTGTCTGTTGTGAGGAGAAGAGCAAGCGGGAAAAAGCAAGCTGTAGCGACCGTAGGTACTTCAGGTAAAGACCGACACCGCCAACATTACGGATACTTGAAAGCAATCACGAGGAAGGTGGTTGTGTTGAGGTGGCGAGCTGGAAGCTAGAAACGGAAATATAATCTGTTTTGGGATAACGTCTTTTCTTCGTAGGCACTGTAAGTATCTTGGTGTATACCTGCCTCACCTCCCAGCTCCTCGGAACTGCATGAAAGAACCTAGCCCAGGCCTAATCACAGCAGTAGCGAGCTGCCCCTAAAATTGATCGAATTGGTAGGGCCACTACAACTTTACAACTACAGCACGATGCAAGCGCTGAGCGCTCCTCTTACAGGGGCTTTGTTGCTTCTGGACTTCTCGGGCCCGGAGCTTATTTGGCCACGCCGACTCAATTCGCTTAATTTGTAGCCTAACTCATACATGAGAATGGCCTCATTTGGCGACTTGCTATCATGGGCAAGAATCGTATTTCTGGGCAAGTCAAGTGAATAGGTATCGAGCAGCATCTGGCAGCATCATCATATCTGCCTCTAGATGGCTTCTGCCCTGATCTGCCCTGATCTAACAGGGAGTATCAGTGCTTTTTCTGGCAAGATCATCTCTGGTTAACCTTTTGAGCAGTACCGTACAGTGCAGTGCAGTACTAGTACGATACGAGATTATGCGTCTCAACAGAGTCAATCACCACCAAACGTGGATGGACAACGGTGGAAGGGCAGAAGGGCAATGTCAACGACGACAACAACACCAACCAGAGCCAGTTGGCCGAATGAGACAAGGTCAAGGTACACAGACTGGAGCGCCGTCGGCCTGGGACCCGGCCCTGGCAAACCTGCATCAACCCCTCGAGCTAAGTGCAAGATCTAGCGCTCTGCCTCCACTGTGGCAGCTCTTGCATCTTCTTTGGGCGTAGAGCCAGGACAGCGAATCCCTTTCACAGTCAACACAGGCGAATGCGGGACCCGCTCACCCAATCCCGCTAGAACGGTGACTTCAAGCCCTCCGAGGGAGGCTTCGGAGGGATACAGAACTGTGGGTCAACAAGTGTGGACAAGGCGCCGCCACGACGGCAGCACAGGCCGGCGCGGAGCGCTCCCTCCTTTGTGGTGCCTACTACAGCGTGTAGGTGCGCTCAGAGACCCCCGGCGCACGCCTAAAACAAAACTCTCGCGTAGCCTTGTCGATGGGAAGGGTGGGCAGGGGTCATATGCAGGGATGAGGTTGGTGGACGAGCCTCCAACTCTTGGTCCCGGAACCTGAGCCCAAAGTTGCTCTAGGTACCTGGCCAGAGCATCGCACCCAGACTTACGTGCTCCCGAATGCTGGTACCTCGAGTGTGTGCCCAGAGCCCTTGCTGCTCTACCCATGACAAGACATCTCGCCGCGATGTGATCTCCCCCCTGGCCATGTTGGGATCCAGGGGTCTGATTGATTCTCTTTGACCCCAGCTCTCTCGGGTGTGAACCCACACGCCATCTTGCAGACAGCCTGCCATGACGGGGCCAAAATGAATGCCGGTGTTTCCAAAGGGCTCCTCAGGCTGTATAACGCGTAGATGTCTTTCCCTTCTTCTACCCTCGCACACCCCTCTGAATCTCCATTGCTGGCTTCCCTTCCTACTAAGAACCTCCTTCGTCTACTTCATCCTTAAGAGGGCAGTTTGACTAACTTTTGTCTCACCGTTGCGGTACCCTTCTCGCTTGCCTGGATTACCTTACCTTCAACAACGGTTCTTCAAAAGACGACTTGATCCCACTACCTACCTCAACTCTATTACCCACGACATCCTCACTCTCTTTTTGTCTATTTGATATCGCCTAATACCAGTCTGACCAAGTCACTCTTTACTTGTAATCGACAGGACATCGATCTGCCATTCGTTCATTCATCCAAGATCCGAAGTTTTGCAGGTCTGGCCCCAACTTACACGCGGACCTGAATCCTCATTCCAATCATTACCACAACTTTACCTGCTACATTCCTCAAGAGTGGCCAGTGATGGAGAACATGGGTTCATACCACCACCAACCACAATGGTCTGGCTGGAGTTACCAGAGCGCTACCCACCAGTACCCCAGATACTCTCAGCAACTACCAAGCTATGCCGCTTACCTCCCTGAGTCAATGGAGCTTTACAATGCTCACCAAGGTCATCTCCTACATCATCACCAAATGTCTAGGACAACTGAGACAAAGCCTCGACTCTCTAAAGAGGAGGTCGAGATCCTGGAGGCCGAGTTCCAAAAGAACCATAAGCCTAACAGCACTACCAAGAAGGCATTAGCCGAGTCTATGAGAGTTGATAATGCCCGTATTAATGTAGGTAACTTGACCTACATAAGAAGAAGTTCTTGGCCGACTAACATATTTATAGAACTGGTTTCAAAACCGACGAGCACGGGAGAAGAAGGAGAAGAACATCCGCGAATACGCGGCTAAGCAAAGATTGGACAAAGACATAGCTTCCAACGAAGCTGGTGTTCACTCAGACGATGACCGTCTTTCTGACCGTGTCGTTTCCAGCGCTCCCTTTCCAGCACCTCGCTCTCTCGAAACCCGATCGACGGACGTATCCAGCCCAGAGCATGAAACCGAGAATGATGCTGGCCAATCTGACTTTGGTGCCAGCTCATCCCCAAATCTGTCTTCTCAGCCTACACCAGAGCCTCTGTCCGCCTCCACCAATGCGTCTGTGCCTAGTTATGGTCAGTATCCTCAGTTGATTGTGCCAAATGATGAGGATGAGCCTACTCCATCCCTGCCCCAGCAGTGCTTCCCTCGGCTATCTGCATCACCCATCCAAGAGCAATATGTGCACTCCAGCAACAACCTTGCTGTCAACCAGACTAGCCAGTCCTCAATGGCGCTGAAGCCCTCCCCCTCTATGGACATTGCCTCTCGTCGAAACAGGCGTCCACCTCAACTGGCGATCAACGCCTCCCGCAGTTATTCGGCAAGCGGCCCTAGGACCGGAATTGACATGGGAAGGCGGGCTGACGTTGGACATTCAATGCGACGCGTTGCTTCTGCAACTGGTGTCGGACGCATCAGCAAACCCGCTGGCGGTCCCCGAAGCCCCTATTTCGAGAGAAACCCTGAGGCTCTATTGCAACTCAACCGCTCCCCTAACTTCCGGACTGCGTCAACAATTGCGCCTCCCACCCCCAACACACCTGTTGTAGCAAACCAACAAGGCTTATGCGAGGCCACCCCAGCTAGCACAGTAGCATACGAAGAGAAATACCCGATGGATCTTGTCATCCACGACCCAACTCTCCGAACACCACCCACTACTCCAGGTGTCATGGATCAACTGTACAACAATGAATCTGTATATCAAGTTGCAGTGGCTGATGAGCCTCTGGTGACACCTGGACTGACCCCCTTCCCTAACGACTTTGAGGTTCCTGGCGCATCAAACCAAGTGCCAAACTACATTTCGCAGGGATGCTCTAGCCAGCCACAGACCCCATCGTACGGGACCCAAATGGGACCTACCTATTTTGGCTTTGCTGGTGGCAACGCTGAATACAACTGGTCTGATGACGCTTCACTGTCGGCACATTCGTCACCTGGACAAACCCAGCAGAACGTCAACTTTATGAACATGACTCCTTCGAGCTTTACATACTCGGACAAGTAAATGCCCTTGCATAATCCTAAAAATGCTTCACTACGCGTTGTTTCCCGAGAACCAACCGCTATCTCGCGACTTGTATATAACAGCGATCTTCTCTTCGCCCCCCTTTTTTCCTTTTCTTTTTCTTTTATCAAGGACATTGTACAGTATAGAATCAATGTCTTCACAACAGCAAATTTGGCAAATGTCCATCTTAGCGATCGCGGTTTAGTTCCCTTTTGTCCTGGTCTTTTCAATACTTTATGAATGAATAAAACGGCAGGATACCCTAATGTAATGGGAGGACGGCACTGGCTGGCGCTCAAGGGTGTACACAGGGAGCGGAGTTTATTGTCATGGGATTAGTCAGATTAGTCACAAAGGAATCGGCTCATAGTCTTGGACAGGAGAAGGCTATGCCTGGAGGGTGCCTCAATGAGACACACCTGAAGCTATGAACGTTGAAAAGATGGAAACCTAAGGGAAGAGATAGAAAAGGGGGAAAATACACTTGAATCTACAACTCAATCAATTCACCATCTCGAAATCGTATGATTCACTTGTCTAGATATGGTCTAAACTGTCGCAAATGCGGAAAACTCTGGGACGCCAAGGAGCTGACTGGGGCGAGGCAAACTGACTAGAGAGTTTCATGATGTGCCATCTACCCGACCGGACTTAAGTACCAGCAGACATCTCAAGCATTTACAAAGTGCCAGAATAGCAAGGAACATATCACACGCCCTCTGACGACGACATGATATTTTGGATCCTAAGTTCTTGGGCCTAACGACTTTGTGGTGGTGTCCCACATTCCTGTCCTGTCAACTGGTCGTCCCAAAGGAGTATCAGATCGAGTTCCAGGTAGATGGCGCAGCCGAGAAACTTTCTTCTTGGCTCAAACGACAATAGTATCGACTTAAGTTGCCCGTTCCTGTTTCTGTTCCTGTCTCTGGTCACACAATGCCAGCTGCCAACCCGAGAACCGGGTCACACGGCGCTCGGGCCAGTCTGAAGAGAAGCTTCGGGCCGCCGGCATCGGGATCCATATTCGGAAGAGTCCAACCAATCAAATCTGCTTACTTAGCATCAAATCCAGCTGAGTTATTCTTGGCTTTTGCCTGGCCCCACACTACTCCATAAACGTCGCAGGATCTGTTTCCGATGAGATGGATAGAGGCGGGGGATCGACACTGCAAGTGCTGGGGGGCTTCCCGCTTTGTGCAACGGGCTCAGTTCAACAACCAATGGAGTATGAGATGAATGAAGGATACAAGAGAACTGGAATCGCAATGGTTCCGTGTTTGACGCTTTATTCTGGGGCGTGTACCAAACCCACGATATTTGAACCCAGAAAAGGACAAAAGCCACACGCCAGATTGCCCACAGAACGAGCGTGTCACTTGACAAGTTGGTCAGCTAAAATACGAAAGATAAGCGGCACTCACCATTGGGGGGTGGCTATCAAACGTCTATTCGGCTAACAGAAGACACTTAGGAGGCTTGACGGTTCTCAAGAAAAGTTAAAAAGAATCTCCATTGCATTTTTGAGCTTATATGCAGTCTGGTTTGACTAACGTAAGGGACAACGACTTTAAGAAATGTTTGCCTCATGTTCCTTGCAGTAGTAATGCGTGGGCTTGCAATGGCCAACCAGAGTAGAGACTTGAAAGGGTCGTGGCTATAGAGTATAGGTCACAAGGGCCTATTTTGTTAGTTCTGCAACATCCCTGCCACCTTGTCTTCTTATAGGTAGGCTGAGATAACGATATTCCACGACCGATTTAGAGCTATTTAAGATATACGAAATGCCACACAATAGCAAGAAGACTTCTGTGCTTATGTATTATCTATAAGGCAGTAAAGTATCCAGTAAGCAAAAAACAATATTATAGACCCTTGTGACCTGTATTAAATAAGGGTTCAGATGCTAACTAAATGTGATATAATAATTACCTACATAAATACCGCAGGAAATTTAACGTTGAGGCATTTCGAATGAAGACCTTTATGCAGATAGTTGCAAAGTATCTATCTAAAAAAGTGGCTGACTCTCTGTGCCTATAGTACTTAGTGCTTAATACGTTCGCACCTACCTACCAATAATAATACGCATGCATATTCCATCATGAACACGGTCTTGGTATTCAACATAGATGCACTACCGTGGTTTCGGGCTAACTTCTTCACTCGTATGCAAGGGTTTTAGTATTGCCAATCAATCAGTCGTAGTCTTATGAAGGCACTAACGTTGTCCTGAGGGGGTATATTATCTAACATAGTCATTGAGTAAAACCATCGGCGTAATAGGAACCTTGCCGTCTATTTCTCCAACTTCATTCTTTAGACTTGGTTAGCTGCACATGCGGCTGATATCTGGTCGAGCTAATCGCGATTGAATAGCACGATTTGTTTCGTATTCCATGATGTATGACATTAACAACTGTCGGCGCGATGTGGATAAAATACGTCCATCGCATCGCGTTAACACGATGCGCTAACTGCAAGAAAAACAGTTTTCAATTTTTTTAATAAAAGAAAATAAGGCAGGTAACTGAATATGCGGATAATAGTGAACCAAAAAAGATGCCTCAGTAGGTACCCAGGTTAGTAGGTAGTTCCATTGTTAATGGATCTATCTGAAGAAAGTTCTAGGTAATTCATACGTGGAATTGGTACTGATTTTATAGCGCCTTTCAATGGTTGTAGTGACAATAGCCCACTACCTAGGTACCTACTCCCGCTGTACCTAATAACAAACGCGTGCAACGCGACTGCCAAATACGTCACATAGAAACAACTCTCTCTACTCCTGCTTCCGTGCACGCGCCAACGGTCACTCACGCCAAAACCACTTTAGTCCTCAGAAAATACATACTATTTGAGTGCCTCATACCACAACAACAGCAGCCTTTTTGCACCTTGCAGTTATATCCTAGCTCAGTTTCTTTTTGTACTCGTATTTGCATATTACCAAATGGCACCCATCGTATGATCACCCTGCCGTTTCCTATGTCCTCCTCCGCCGTTGCTGGCACAGACGCGACGCGTCCAGCGCGGTCGAGGATTTTGACACCAAGCTCAGAAGGGAGCTCGAATCACGAAGATGAACTGCGTTCTCCTGAGAGACATGATAGGAAGAGGGCCGATTCAGTGACCATGGAGCATCTTTTGAAGCCCTCAATTGCTATCAGGGTTTGTTTTGGAAACTTTGCGCTATGGAATGCTTCAACTAATTCATCATTTTGCAGCCGCATCCTCCCAAGCTCAATGTCCAGCCTCGTATCCTCTACCCGTTGATGGTCCTCCCTCGCGGACGTCTTCCTCTTTCATGTATCGACTTTCACGCTACCAATATCGATCTCGCTTCATATCGAACCTTCGAGTCCCATGTGAAGATTCTTGACTTGGAGAGCCGCATGGGCTCTGTCCCCGTGGTACTTCTTGCCAGAAAGGAATCCAGTTGCGCCGTATATGCGCTCGAAAGACAAGAAAATGGACTGTATGTTGTGTGTAGACTCGGGCCCTGGATAGATCTGGATGTTTTGGCAGATGATGCATCTGCTGTTTGTCGGGAGCGCCTACACCCAGCTGTCAGGACCGACTCCCAGAGTCACAACCGTTCATCCGCGATCGCCACACCGCATATCCACAAGGAAGAGAAAATCAAGAGAGCCGCCATCGAAGCAATCCAAACTCTAGTTCGCAAGAGGCCTAGGTCTCAGTCTGTCTCAACATTGGCCGAGTCAGTGAAACAAGAGACAGGCCCCGAAGCTGCCATACCCTCAGATTCAAAGCTACCGTCACCAACCTACAGGCCAGAGCAACTGACGAGAAGCTCGAGCGATCACAAACTTGAACCATTGCGCCCCACAACTGCCACCTCGACCTCTGGTATCATCGAGGAACCTTCTCAACCGCTAAATATGGAAGGCATCTTTGAAACTCTGAGGAGCCAGTACTTCGAAATTCTGTACAAGTCTATGGTAAGAACCTCCAAACACGCGGTAGCCATTATAACTAACTCGTGTAGGGGTCACTCGCCTACTTTGCCAAGGGACCACTCTCGCGTGCTCGTTCTGCTTTCCATCTTGATCTCGAGGCTAATTTAGATATTGGCGACCTTATCGAGTTTCTGAAAGGTCTTGTTCTTACCACCGTCCAAATTGACAAGAAATATCGCGAGACTGTTCCCGCACTCATCGCTCAGATGAAAACAGTGGTGGACAGTTCCGACGAAGGTCCAAAAAGAAAACGTCGGGCCAGGAAGATGAAGATCGGAAAGGACGGACTCTACCCACGCGAAGAAGCTCAGATCAGAAGGTGGTGGGTCGCCAACAAGCCCGAACTGAAAGAGGACGAGACTGGTGTTCCCACCCAGCAGATCAGGTCACTCACTTCTATGCTTCGCACAAGAGAAACCCAGCTTCAGATGATTATTATACTGGAAATCCTAGCATTGGCCCCCCTGAAACCTGTAGGTGATGCGGAAGATAGCCAGCTCCCACCTTTGCCTGGTGCTGCCGAGTCTCAAGGGGATGTGGCACCTCCTTCTGCCAAGAAGCGGAATAAACACAATCTCCCTGTTCTTGTGGATGTTCATGCTGATCGCTTGACCATCTGGCAATCCACTGCTTCTGACGAGCAGCTGCTGTTAGAAGACTCTCAATTGACGCAAGCTCCAGATGGCCAGTCCCAGCAGAAGTCATCATCAGAGCCTCTCAAAGATTTTTGCGTGGATATCATTGTGCCTTTGTAAGTACCAAGTCCGCCTGTCATCTCTATCGACAAAAACTAACGAATTCGGCAAGCTTTTCACATAGGCTTCCAGAAATATGCGACTCAATCAATCGCAAATTAGGAGGGCCTGTTATTGTAAAGCCGTCAAGACCCAAGGCTCTAAAGCGTCCATCAAGCAAACGTTCCCCAAAGCCAGGTGCAGTCGCCAAACGTTTCTCACCGGGTCAACCAACAAGGACCTTGCAAAGAGCCCTTTCGACAGAACAGTCTCGACGAAGTGTTTCGAGAGGTCCCAGCAATGCGATTGCTCTTATGCGCTCTGCAACATCCACTTCCCTTCCAGGAATCAAGCGAGAAGCCAGCGATCCATCCTTGATCAAGTCGGTCCTCAACACTGAGCCTGACTTAATGAACAGGAAGAGTGGTCCATTGTCCCGAAGCAGCAGTATATCTAACTTACAAGATGCAAAGTTCAACAAGAAGGCACAAGTCGAAGCAGAGTTAAAAGAGGCTATCTCTTCGCTAAGGAAGCCAAACCGCGAAGTTGTAGGGAAAGCACTAGCAGAAGCGGCAGAACGCCGCGCAACTGTGGGCTCTTCGGCCAAGAGTATGTTTTCAAGCACCAAATTTTGGAGATCTTTTCAACTAACAATATTGTTCAAGAAGTAAGAAAGCCCAGCAGAAGTTCCTTGGGCGCATCCGTTGTGAAGGCGACGCCAGCGAACGCTCGTTTCAGAGATGTATTTGCGAAGCCACATGCAACCGATACGCCAGCAATGAGTACTGAGGATGTTATTCCTCCTTCAAGCCTTCCTTCCATGATTCCCTCTACGGGATTTCGCGGTGCTCAGCGGGATGCTTTCCGCCAGAGTCCAACTCCTGATTTTGAGAGGATCGGCAGCACGCCGACCAAGGCTGGGTCGAGTTTCATCCGTCGGTCTGCACATGATGAAGATGTGTTGCCTTTCCCGCCTTCTTCGCCTTCCCTAGACCGAAGAACTATCTCTGCTGCGGACCTGTTCAACCCTGGTGGTATCACAGGTCGAAAAAGAAAGGTCAGTTTCACCTTATCTCGCAATGATGAGGTTTTGGCGACACCTGTAAAAGCTATTAAAACAAAGAACATGGATAATCTCGAGGGTCAGGCTTTTGGGCCTGAACCTGCTGAGCCAGTGTCAATTTATCAGACACTGGGATGGGATGACGACCTAGATGACCTGTTATGAGTTGCTTGTTGCAGCATTTACAGCGGTGTTTTTACGAGGGACATGCATTATATGCAGCAGGAGTTTGAGCATCATTAGAGGCGTTGGGAATATTGTGAGAATATTGAATCGACAATGATATTCGAGATACGACTTGAGACAAATAATATGACAGCTAAACATGAACGCCTTGAGCTTATATGTAAAGATATTATGCCACCGCTGGCTGTACTAGCATGGTTGGCAAGTCCCTGATATCAACATGTTCCTGTGACCCTAAATCCACTACACGCATCGCCTCTAAGCTGACAACACCTTCCTGTAACGCCAGGAATTGAAGCTCGACTACGTGACAGGCTCCTGGGGCGAGAGGACCAACACGAGTATCAGCGCTTAAGCATACAACATCGGTTGACTCGATAGATGAGTTCTTTTGTAATGCATGGAGCACGTTCAGATCGGTGACCGCATCAGCCACATCCTTTTCACCGTGTCGTCGACCACCCACTGAAGGCGGCCGCGTCATACGAACCTCGCCTCGCCGACGCTTGGGGATCGCAACAAGGGCAAGCTTGCGTGGAGGCGCTGAGTTTTTTTCTGTAGCGCGGTTGACGATATAGACAGTCCAAGAAAAGACTTGGCCGGGGTAGACAGGTTCCGATGGGCCAGTGAAGGTCATGGTGATGCCCAGTTCTGTGACGGAGGCCTCTGTGTTGGTTGTGGCGGCCTCGAGGGAAGGTAGGGCATCTGGGCGAATGATAGATGGTGATACTAAAGGGTTGACAGCTTGACCGGTGATAGAGAGCTGCGATGGACGATGGGCGCGGACAATACCAGTTCCAGCGGTTGCTGAGCCATAGCCGGGATTAACTGGAAGAGTGAAGTCAAGTTGTGTTGTCCACGACATAGCCATGCTCGGTGTGCAGTAACCGGGGATGACCTCAGCGGTGGCGGAGATTTTGATATCGAGTTCTCGCATGGGGTTCTTAACAGTAACGTCGTGCTGACGAGGAGAAATGCGGTAGAGAAACGTGACGTGATCGTGGGAGACACAGGTAAGGGGTAGGTGCATGCCGGCGTCATTGTTGAGGTTTTCGACAGTAGCGTCGAGGATTGAAAGGTCGATTTTGTCTAACGAGACCTCGCATTCGAAATGAGAGGTGAAGTCAACTTCTAGCAGCGCGATTACAGCTGAGCTGGTTGGCGCTGTAGTTGTTCTTGAGAAGCGGATTCTTGTGTGGACGATAGGGAAGATCTTGTGCTGAACTTGAGGCAGGGCTCTTATATGCTTCGTTACGTCTTGAGATCGCGTGACGGGCGTAACTCTTGATACACGCAGAGCAGATAGCCGAGGCTTGACTCCGCCAAGCGCAGCATCGCTTCCAAAAGACTCGAGTAGGTTAAAGCCGGAGGGCACTCCGCTCTGGAGGTAACCACTTCCCTTTCCAATTATATCAGTTGAGACCTCAGGCTTGAGGCTCGCGGACGCAGTGAAGATGATAGCTGGAGAGGAAACTCGATTCCGAGGTCGACTCAGAAAGACGGGTAATTTCCATACAGCAAAGACACTCTGACTTTGGTTGGTCTCATCGCCAGTGTCTTCACCATCATCGCTGTCCTCCTCTTCTTCTTCCTTTTCTTCCTCTTCTCCGTCAACGATGATGAAAGGGTCGTCGATATCCGGAACTGTGCCTGAGAAGATAGTCTCTGTGGTGGGATTCTCCTTGCCATGTGTTTTGCTGTTGACGATCTGGGCCTCGACTGATACCACCAGCCGATTTAGGTGAGCACGCAGTGAGGCCTCATCTTTCCAGGGACTCCTGAGCAGCAAAAGAACCTTGACCGTTTCATCTAACAATTGTGAGCAATAATAGAATCAAGGATAAGAAGATTTGGTGAGATGCTCACCAAAAAACAATGTATCGCGCCGCTTGATTGAATCGAGTATTGACTTTCCAGGCTCAACATGTTTGAAAGCTGCTTCCAAATCTAAGTTTGTATCCTCGGGTATAAGATATGATAAGTGCGACTGCTCGGTGAATTCAGTCGTGGGATCAGTAATGAAGAGACTTCTTTTGAGTTGAGTGAGGGACTCAGGCTCATGCTGGGCAGAGTCTGGTTGTACAGACTCTCGGTCTGTGGTCGTCTCAGAGTCCGACATCTCAAGGAACCAATAGATAACACTTTTACTATGAAATCAAAGAGATTTCGAATAGCAAATTTCTGCCCTAATCGAGTGTTTTCAAAGTGTCTTGTCGCTTTTTATTTGTTTGTTTGTGAGTTTACCCGTGTAAGTCGGAATGCAGCTCATGCCCCTTAGCGACGTGGTCCCTAAGGTACTGTACAGAACAGATCGATGCCTCAGGAGCCTTACGTAATCTCCCTTGCGCGCGACCATATCGATATGGTCCGTGCGCAAAAAGTTGGTGGCGACGAAATTGAATGGAACCTCGTCGCGTTGGTTAAGTAAGTCCTTGATCTTTTCTCAACGCCATTCATTGCCATCATTTTTATCACGATCCGAGATCTCGACACGACTCTACAGCAGTTGAATCGTGTCGCGTATCTCTTCCACGTGCAACGATATTATTATCACGATGAACGGTTATGGCTCTCCCTATGGCCAGTCAGTTCCGGCTTGGCAAGAGCATCATACACCCGACGGAAGAGCCTACTACTACAACCCGACTACAAAGGCAACACAATGGACGAAGCCCGAGGAGATGATGAGCTCCGCTGAGGTCAGTATTTGATGTTCCTACTTTGATATGTACCTGGCTGCTGACAAGCCACAGCGCGCCCTTGCGAACCAGCCATGGAAGGAATACACAGCAGAGGGAGGCCGAAAGTATTGGTATAACACTGAGACGAAGCAGAGCTCTTGGGAGATGCCCGATGTTTACAAGACTGCCCTCGGCGCAGCAAGCAAGCCCGCGACTCCTGCTTCTGCAACCCCCTACACGCCTCCCGCAAGCGCTGGTGGTTACAATCAAGCACCCTACGACCAGCATCGCGATCAGCGCGACACTTACCCTGAATCTCGCCAGATCACATATGGAAATGACCCCAAGGTCCAGGCTTTTGTACCCGCGACGAACGATCCTGAATACGCTACCCCTGAAGAAGCCGAAGCAGCCTTCGCCAAGCTCCTTCGACGAAGCGGAGTCCAGCCAGACTGGACTTGGGAACAGACCATTCGAGCCACTGCACGAGACTCCCAGTTCCGTGCCATCAAGGATCCCAAGGATCGTAAGGCTGCTTTCGATAAGTATTGTCAGGATGTTGTTGTCCAAGACAAGGAGCGAGCTAAGGAGAGGTTGGCTAAGCTCCGTGCTGACTTCGAGACCATGCTGAAAAGGCATCCTGAGATCACCCACTACACCCGCTGGAAGACTGCGCGTCCCATCATTGAAGGCGAAACCATCTTTCGCTCTAGCAACAACGAGAGTGAGCGCCGCCAACTCTTCGAAGAGTACATTATCAGCCTCAAGAAGGCACATGCTGAGCAGCAGACAACTCAGAGGAAGAACGCTATGGACGGGCTTATAGATTTGCTTCCCAAGCTCAACTTGGAGCCATACACTCGATGGGCCGATGCCCAAGGTATCATTTCATCCACCCCGCCTTTCCAGAATGACGAAAAGTACCAGGGTCTCACCAAGTTTGACATTTTGACTGCTTTCCAAAACCACATGAAGGCTCTGGAGCGCAGGTTCAACGACACAAAGCAGGAGGAGAAGAACAGGAAGTTCCGCAAAGAACGCAAGGCTCGTGATGCTTTCAAGTCTCTCCTCACTGAACTTCGTCGGAATGGCAAAATTGATGCTGGAACAAAATGGAGCCAGATCGTTACCCTCATTGAGAATGACAAACGATACACCGACGCCGTTGGCCAGAGTGGCTCGACCCCACAAGAATTGTTCTGGGACGTCATCGAGGAGGAAGAGCGTGGTCTGCGTGGACCCAGGAATGATGTTTTAGATGTTCTTGAAGTAAGTTGTTACTATACGCTATGATACGCACGAATGGTTACTAACAGTCTGCAGGACAAGCGGTTTGATCTCACGCCTACGAGCGATTTTGAGGAGTTCCTCTCCATCATGAAGGATGATCGAAGGACTGCTAACATTGAACCGGAAATTCTCAAACTCGTCTTTGACCGAGTAAGTTGGCCTGACTGGATTATTTCCTGTTTCTTCATACTAATAGCTTTACCAGCTTCGAGAAAAGCGCTCGTCTAAGCGAGACGACGACCGACAATCCGAACGCCAGCAACGCAGAGCTGTGGATGATTTGCGCGCATACATGAAGCGCATGGAGCCTCCTATCACTCCAAGTGATACATATGACAAGGTACGACCTCGACTCTTGAAATCAGACGAGTTCCAGGCCATCGCGTCCGAAGATGCCAGACGAAGTGCTTTCGACAAGCACATCCGCCGCCTACGAGAGAAGGAAGATGAAGCGGACCGAGGCTACAGACGACGCGATCGCATGTCCAGCGAAAGAGATTTGCATCGCCGCGAGCGGGAACGATCTAGAGGTGAGCGATCTCATCGTAGCGGTGGACGTGGTTCTCGACGAAGTCGCAGTCCGGAGCCAGATGCCTACGAAGCGGACCGACGCAAGGCTATCGCCGAGCGAGAGCGTAATCACCGTAAATCTACCATGGCAGAGGGTCTTTTAGGATCAGACAGGAGCCGAATATCGCCACCACCTCGTCGTGAGCGAGAGCGTGATCGTGACCGGGAGCGCGATCGAGACAGAGACTACGATCGCCCCTCCCGCTCGCGCCGTGACGACGACAGCTACTACGATCGTGAAAGAAGAGACCGAGAAGATGAGCGTGAGAGGCTTTATCGCCGTCGTATCGACCGAGGATCGCACGACGAGCTCAATTATGGAGATGAACGGCCATCCGGATCTCGACGTCGACGTCCCGAGGACGAAGACGACTACACTCGTCGCGATTCACGCGATGCTAAGGTACGAAAAACCGACCGACTACTTTGGAGGTGCGGCATAACTAACAAGATGATGTAGAGGGTCAAGAGGGAACGGTCTCGAGAGCGTACACCGCCTCGTACTGAAGAACGACCTCGTAAGAAAACCCCTCCACCTGCAACCAAGGATGTTCACTCGGGAAGCGAAGAGGGCGAGATCGAGGAGGATTAGAAACTAGGTATCGCTCTTTTAAGGCTGTTACTTAAGAAATCGCTACACTCTTTCTCAGTACGTACTGGCATTGTCAAAGCCCCTGACAACGTCTGTCCGACGAGATGACACTCGAGTACAGACATGCGACTCTTTGTCGCCACGACGGCCCAGTGCCGCAGAGGTGGAAACGGATGGCGACCACGTTGCTCCCCAAAAGCATAATTATTTGGCCAGTATGTGTCTTCCCACTTCTCATCTTAGTCTAGGTTTCATGCTTGTGAGTTTGTAGAGATAGTAGTCGAGGTGTTGCTCCAAGTGGATGTGGGTACAAGATCTTGTTAGGTAGTGAAAACCACAGCCACGTTTTAATTGATCATGATTCTTGGGCGATCCAAATGTCTTCTGTTTGTGAAAAATATTGCAAAACTAACTGACAGCTATCACTCTTATTGGAGTTGTTTCCCGCGAGGTAGGAAACGTTAGACGGCAGAGATCCTGCTAGATCCATTGTCCCTCAATCTACGAAGCAGCTCGATTTCTTTCTTGCAGGGCTTCATAGGACCAGACAACAGGGGATACTCTGCCGTCGCCGTCGTTACTCGTCCGGATCGTCATTCTCGCTGGCGCTGCGGTCGTCATCTATTCCCAAGACTCGCTGCTTTTGACCATTTCCATTTTGAACGCCCAAAACGCCGGGAGATGCACCATCAAGTGAAGGGGAAGTCTCGTTGTAGACGCCCTTAGCTCTTATCAGGGGTCTCCTCCAAAAAGAACTGCACAAATTTGTTAGCGACGGATGATCCAGGATACGATAGCGAGTAAACTTACGAAGTTGCCACTCATCTTTTGCTCTTGGTCGAGCTGAGATCCGTTCTTGTTGATACGGGGGCGGTAATTGGTAGGGTCACGACGGAAAGTAACATCAAGGTTCTTCAAGAAAGTGTTGCAACCAGTGAGGAGAGACTCGGGCTTGTTGGCGTGAGCATCGATACCGGGCTGTCCGTCGAAGACGATGACACGATCGGCAAGATAGGTAGCCATAATGAAATCATGTTCGACGATGAAAGCAGTCTTCTTGGAGTGCATGATGAATCGCTTAATAACTCGCGAGGCAATGATACGCTGCTCGGAGTCGAGGTAGGCAGAAGGCTCGTCGATCAGATAGATATCGGCGGGGATACCGAGAGCAAGGACAATAGCAACGCGCTGCAATTCACCACCGGACAGGTTCTTGACTTCCTGGTCAATGAAGTCCTCAAGCTTGAGGGGCTTGACAACGTCAGTCTGAAACTGGGGAGAAAGGAAAGCCTGCTTGATCTTCTTGAAGAATAGCTGGCGAACAGTGCCGTCGAACTTGGGGGTGATGGTCTGGGGCTTCATGCTGATTCGCATCTCAGGGACGGCCTTCTTACTATCAGGCTTGAGGGCTCCGGCCAAAAGTCGACAAAAGGTGGTCTTTCCAGTACCGTTCTCACCCATCATGACGATGATCTCGGAATCGGTGAAGTCACCAGCCTCGATGCTGAGCTTGAAGCTGCCAAGCGTCTTCTCCATCTTAGGGTAAGTAAAGGCGCGAGACTTGTCGATGGCAAAGTCATCAGTGGTTTCCGCAATACGGAAGGTCAAAGACTCGTCACGGAATCGCAAGTTCTCGGTGGGGATGTGACCGTCGAGGAAGATGTTGATACCCTCACGGACGGAGTGGGGGAGGGTGACAACACCGTAAACCGCGGGCTTGCCGTAGAGGACGCAGATATAGTCGGAAAGGTAGTCCAGAACAGACAAATCGTGCTCGACGACGATAATGTAGTCGTTGTCACGGAGAAGCGAACGGATGATCAAAGCAGCACTGAGACGCTGCTTGACATCGAGGTAAGAAGAAGGCTCGTCGAACATGTAGACATCGGCCTTCTGAACGGCAACGGTTCCGATAGCGAATCGCTGGAGCTCACCACCAGAGAGGAGGTTGATATCTCGGTCCATGATGTGGTTCAGCTCAAGGACGTTGGCTACCTGCTCCGTGTTTCCAAGAGAAGCACGGCTCTCGATGAGGAACCGGACGCTCTTGTTGGGGCCTCTGACAGCCCTGGGGATCTGGTCCACATACTGAGGCTTGACAACTGCCTTGAGGTCATCTTCCAGGAGCTTTGTAAAGTAGTCTATTTACGAGTCAGTTCAAGTCCAGTTTCTCTTAGGTTTATGCGCAGCCACTTACTCTGAAGCTCGGAACCACGGAAGTGCTTGATAACGTCCTCCCAGTCAGGAGGGTTGTCGTGTCGACCCAGGTTAGGCTTCAGCTTTCCACTCAGAATCTTGAGGGCGGTACTCTTGCCGATACCGTTGGTTCCAACAAGACCCAGAACCTGGCCGGGTCGTGGCATGGGCAGACGGTGCAGCTTGAAACTATTGGGGCCATATCGGTGGGTGACCTGGCTCTCGAGGTTGGTGGGCAAGTTGATGATAGTGATGGCGTCGAAGGGGCACTTCTTGGGGCAGATACCGCAACCGATACACAGGGACTCGGAGATGAAGGCCAGCTTAGAGTCGGGTTGGACTTCAATACAGAGCTTTCCGCTGCGAACGACGGGGCACGACTTTTTGCACTCTTGACGACATTTTCGCGGACGACACTAAAAGGAGGGGTTAGAAAATGTTTGGCGGGGCAAACAAATGAATGGTGGTGCTGATGCTGGTGATCATGCGAATGGATAGACGGACCTTGTCGCTGTTGACGATGGCGATACTATTGAATAAGGGTTAGTCACTCTCTTCTTGTTGCGTAGTTCATATCCTCGCGTCGGTCGCAAAACATACCGCGTGAGCTTGTCCGACATCGTTGCGATGATGGAGCAAACGTTGCTTCGAGGGTGATTTAGTGGGGTAAATTTTCGATTCGTGGGTGTAAGAAGAAAGAGGCAAAGTCGACGATCGTGGGATCTCGCGCGCGCAAGATAGACTGACACGCAGGAGCTCGTCGATGCTCTTTACTCGGGACGAAATACACGGTGAGAAAGGGAAACCGGAGAGAGAAATCAAGGTTAAAAGAAGTTCCAAGGTTGGGCTTGGATTGTGCGGGTGGTAATCCAATTTTCTGGCCCTGTCATAGGTTTGGCGGGGGGGCTGTGGGCCTCCAGACTTTACCTCCATCCAATACTAAATAAAGAGGTACCCGTGTTGAGTAAAATGGTAGGTTGTGACCTTGGCTCATGGAATGGAGGTTTGCATGACGTTGCTGCTAAGTTTTTGTCACGACTAGAAGACTGTCTGATTCAACGTCTCTGAGTCACACAGTACAACCCTTTGACTCCTGTGATCTAGGTAGGTATATTATCTCTCGGTTTGATGAACACTGTATGAATTCTCCAGGCTAGCCGTTTTGTGGGAGACCTAGCAACAGCTACTTTGGCTTATTGGCAATGGATATGGTTTCAGCTTGAATCTTCCACCTGTGTCTTGATAGTATATCCATTTAACCACATAACTAGATCCCCGATAGTTCACTGGTCGACATCAGAAAAACACATTCTAACCTAAAACTTCCACGGTCGAGGTTGTGGGGAAAATCTAGGTCTCAATTTGAGTCAAACCGTTGTCAGCTTATATACCATACCAAGGTAGGTAGGTATGCACTGGTCATGTGCTGACAATTGGCTAGAATAGCTTGGTGCTTATGGAATGAATCGGATAAAGCAATCAGCGTTAATTTTAATAGAGCTGTCTTCCTTGAGTGAACAATGGCTCGGCCAGCCACGCCACCTCGCGATAACCACATGCGTGCAATTATGAGTCCTTACATTTTCATTATCTATTGCGTCCATTGCCGCTCGCCAGGTCGTTTGTGTTACAGCCCCGATTAGCAATGGTAGTGTCTACATGAAGACCAACCCCATAATTGGGTTCATAAAAGAACAGGAAGGCAGACAATGAAAAAACAATTTGACATCGCTCGCGTCTACAGTACCTACCTAGGGTAGTGGCGCTAGACCATCGCGCTGATTGGCCAGCTATATTATTGCCAGAAAAAGAATAGTCATTAGGTGCGATGGTTCTATGAAGTTTAGGTAGAGAGAGATGCATTTTCAACCTCAAACAATTGGAAGAAAAGACATCAAAGCAAGTCAGCCAGAAGATCTCAGGTAAGGACAACTCAATTTTCTACCGATTACACTTTTACTCGCTGACTATAAATTTGTAGTTATACCCTCTTGTCAGTGAATAGAGGTTGTACTCCAGTCACGTGATACATACTCCACATCAGTGCTCTCAGCCTTTCACCCCCGTGCAATCAATCCAAATCTTCAGGTTCCTGCCTCTCCACCAAATTGATTCTCCCGTACCCTACCCACGTCACCGGGCCCCCGATACCCCCAAACACTTTCCGACAGGCCGCCGATATTATCTACATGTTGGCTTCCGTCTGTATGTTATACTTTAATGACTTGTGAGTTCCCCCTGCTGTTCCTGCCCCTTCCAGTCTCTACGGCGCTTCTGGCTTGCTGGCCTGTCGCCTGTCGTCGATCCCGCCTCGGCCTCGGCCATGCCCATCGCGATATTGCTTCCATAAGAGCCTTATATATGCAATACTTCGATTCCAGTTGATGAAACCGATGCTCCACGCCCATCTGGATGCTCCTGCGACCCGATACACCGCATCCGAGTTGTCTAGTCCTTCCAATTGCGAGATCGGGGTTTCCATCAGCTGGCCATAGACAACTGACACGAGATGCGACAAGAGGTTCATCTCAACCGTTCTTCCCATTTTCCGGCTTTTCAGAGGTCGTATACGGGTCGCCGGAGTCGCGTCGTTCCATTAATCCCTCAACCGCACACGTCAGGCCAGAACATCAGCTAATATCGTCGCGTCTTCAGTAGGTAGTCCGCATCATCACCAACATGATGTCCACCCCTACTTTGGGGGGTCCTTCCAATGGACATTTGTCACCGAGTGATGGAATTAGCATGTCGTTCGATACGGGAGACCACGTAACCGATAGCGACTCTCACGATGTTCCTGATTATACACTCGACCAACCCTCACCGACATCCTCTGACGATGCGAATAACGACTCCAACGTGGTTCAAGATGATACACACATGTCTGCGAGTGAACAATCCAGCGAAGAGAATGCTTCTGATGATGGAGACTTCGACATGGAAGAGAGCCTCCCATCCGCCAACGAAGACGCGGTAGACGACCGCGCCAGCTCTACTGACTCAAATCGAGCCTCCAAGCGCAAGGCTCCCGTCGAGGAAGACGAGTACATCAAGGCCAATCCAGAACTATATGGGTTGAGACGAAGTGTATGTTATGAAAAAATTTCACCCAAGCCCTTTTCCTGCTTGCTGACCATAAGATAGACGCGACCTCGAGAACAACGAAAAATTGTAAGTCATCATCGCAAGCTCGTGTCAGGGTGTATCGTTAACTCTTGTAGGTTGAATCCGATGACTCGGATTCAGAACCTCCAGTCAATCGTCGTACAGTCAAACGACGACGTGTCGAATCCTCCCGGCCATGTAAGTTGCTGTCTGTTTCTCGCCTGTATCAAGGTTGCCTCTTGCCATCACTGTCTGATACGAATATCTCAGCTTCCAAGATCGGAACTCCAACCCTCCGTGCCTCCACCGCCGATTCCGATTCTGACTCAGACACATATGGCGGTGCGCGTGCAAAGAGCCTCCAGAAGAAGGCTCGAATGCAACGCGAGGCACAACCAGATCTCGCTTTTGCTGAAAAGCGCTGGTCGAGTCGTCGCGCTGCACAAGTACAGCAAGGAGCATACGAAGAAAGCGATGTCGATGAAGATGATGAGGATGATGAGCTCGCTCCCATGGCATATACTGTTGACTACGTCGACGACTCACCATACGTAGAAAAAATAGTCCGACATCGACTCAAAGATGGGCTGGAAATGTCCTACGGGTTGAAGAAGTACGACTTCGAATTCTTCATCAAGTGGCAGGGCAAATCACATTTGCATGATACCTGGGAAACCTACGAAGATATTCGAGATTACCGTGGTTATCGCAAAGCTGACAATTACTTTAAGAAAGTAATTGAGTACGAAGTGGAGGTCCGCGTCGGAGATGACATTCCTCCCGAAACCAAAGAGCAGTTCTTCCTTGACCGCGAGCGAGACGAGGAAGCCTTCGAGGACTACACAAAGGTTGAGCGAGTCGTAGCCGTACGAGACGGCGAAGATGGTCCTGAGTATCTCGTCAAGTGGAAGGGCCTCACCTATGAGTCATGCACATGGGAGGTCGCGCCAGACATCAGCGACGCGTTTCAAGACCAGATCGATCAATACCTGGATCGAGCATCCCGATCGTGGCAGTCAGACCGAAAAGAGACAAACCTTGACACAAGATCACGGATGGTGAAGCTTGAGGAGCAACCCGATTTCATTAAAGGCGGCGAACTACGAAACTTCCAACTTCGAGGCCTTAACTTCCTCTGTCTCAACTGGACGAAAGGTAACAATGTAATTCTCGCCGATGAAATGGGTCTCGGAAAGACGGTACAAACTGTATCATTCCTCAGTTGGCTTCGCAATGCACGCCGCCAGGAGGGGCCATCACTCGTGGTCGCTCCCCTTAGTGTCATTCCTGCTTGGTGCGATACCTTCAACCATTGGTCTCCTGACATCAACTATGTCGTATATCTGGGACCCGAAGATGCCCGCAAAACCATTCGCGAGCATGAGCTGCTTGTGGACGGCAACCCCAAGAAACCCAAGTTCAATGTCCTGGTCACTTCGTACGAGTTCATTCTACAAGACTGGCAATTCCTGCAGTCCATCAAGTGGCAGACCCTTGCTGTTGATGAGGCTCACCGTCTCAAGAACCGCGAATCACAACTGTACAACCGTTTGGTCAGTTTTGGCATTCCTTGCAAGATCCTGATTACAGGAACTCCTATTCAAAATAATTTGGCAGAACTGTCTGCTCTGCTCGACTTCCTTAACCCCGGCAAAGTCGACATCGACGAAGATCTTGATTCCCTCTCTGCCAGTGATGCGCAGGAGAAGCTCCAACATCTTCACAAGGCCATCGCCCCTTTCATCCTACGAAGAACTAAAGAAACCGTCGAGTCAGATCTGCCACCCAAAACGGAAAAAATCATCCGTGTTGAGCTCTCGGATGTCCAGCTGGAATACTACAAGAACATCTTGACTCGAAATTACACAGCTCTCTGCGATGCTACTAATGGACACAAGAACTCTCTTCTCAACATCATGATGGAACTGAAGAAGATCAGTAACCACCCATACATGTTCCCAGGTGCCGAGGAAAAGGTCTTGGCCGGCAGCGTCCGCCGTGAAGATCAGATCAAGGGCTTGATTGCCAGTAGTGGAAAGATGATGCTACTTGATCAGCTGCTCTCCAAGTTGAACAAGGATGGCCACCGAGTTTTGATCTTCAGTCAGATGGTCAAGATGCTTGATATTCTTGGCGACTACTGTTCCTTGCGAGGTTACAAGTTCCAGAGACTGGACGGTACTATTGCAGCTGGCCCTCGACGCATGGCCATCAACCACTTCAACGCCGAAGACAGTGACGACTTTTGCTTCCTACTCTCTACCCGTGCAGGTGGTCTTGGAATTAACCTCATGACAGCAGACACTGTCATTATTTTTGACTCCGATTGGAATCCTCAGGCCGACTTGCAAGCCATGGCTCGCGCGCATCGTATTGGCCAGAAACGTCCTGTCAACATATATCGTCTTGTATCCAAGGAAACCGTCGAGGAGGAGGTTCTTGAGCGAGCTCGCAACAAGCTCCTACTTGAATACCTGACCATCCAGGCAGGTGTCACGGACGATGGCAAGGCAGCATTCAAGGAAGAACTCAATAAGAAGGGTCTCAGAGTCGAAGGTCCCTCCTCATCTGAAGACATTCAAATGGTCCTCAAGATGCGTTCGTCCAAGATGTTCGAACAGAGCGGCAACCAAGAACGTCTCGAACAACTCGATATTGACTCGATTCTTGAGAATGCCGAAGTCACTAAGACCAAGGTGGACGACAAGATCAACCTTAGTAGTGGCGGCATCGATTGGGATAATTTCATGCAAATCACCGATGTCAAAGTGGACGATATCAACCTCGACTGGGACCAGATTATCCCCGCCGACAAGCTCGCTGAGATCAAGGCTGAAGAGGAGAAGAAGCAACATGAAGCCTACGTTGCAAAGGTAGCGGCTGAAAGTGCACCACGAAGAGCTGCCATGAAGAGCCGCAACAGAGAGAGTGAGCGCGATGTCCGGCTTAAGAAGCGTCACAAGGAACAACGAGACAAGGAAGAAGATGAACGACGACCTGTGCCTCTCGATCCTAAGCGGCCGTTGAATGACAAGGAGCAACGGAGTCTGATCAAGGCCTATTTCCGGTACGGCTCAATGGATGACCGGGGCGAGGAGATTATCAAGGAAGCAAAGCTCAAAGAAAGAGACCGAGACTACGTCAAATCGGTTCTCGATGAGTTTATCAAAGCTGCCAAGGAAGCTGTAGACGAGAATTACGCCCAGATGATCGAGGAAGAGAAGAGGCTCGGAAAGACTCTCACGAAAAAAGACCGCAAGGCTGTTTTGATTGACTTCGGCGATCTTAAGAAGGTGAATGCTGAAACGGCTATCGAACGCCCTAAGCAACTTCAGCTTCTCCGACAAGTCATCCGTAGCCACAGTGACTGGCACACATTCCGTCTCCCCGATGCGACAAAAGCTGCTAGCTATTCGTGTGCCTGGGGTGCCAAGGAAGATGCTATGCTCCTGATCGGCATTGACCGACACGGGTTTGGTGCTTGGCCACAGATTCGTGATGACCCTGATCTGGAAATGGCAGACAAGCTCTTCCTTGAAGAACATCGCGTCGAGAAGAAGGAGGAGCGCAGCAAGGGCAACGACAAAATGAAGGCCCCTGGTGCAGTCCACCTTGTTCGTCGCTCGGAGTACCTACTCTCGGTCTTGCAAGCGAAACACTCGAATGATCGTGGTGTGCAACGAGCCGTGGAGAACCACCATCGCAACAACAAAAAGACACTTGCCAATGGCCACCGTGGAAGTGCCACAGCATCTCCCGCCCCCCACAATGGCAAGAAGTCTCGCGACCGTGACAGAGATCATCTTCATGGCGACCTCCACCGATCCCGTAGCCATGCCGATGAGCGTGGCACCCCGCGACCCGATTTCAAGCGGAAGCATCTATCTCATGAGGACAGCCGCAGTCCTAAGCATCGCCGTATCGAGGAGCATCGCCGATCTAGTAAGCATGGAGAGGACAGAGATAGATCCGAGAAGCGCCGTCATCGGGATGACGAGGACCGCCGTGACGAGCGTCGAGATGACCGACGACACGACAAGCATCGTCTTAGTCACAGCCATCGTGATGATCGTCGAGATGATAGACGCGATGATAGACGTGATGACCGCCGGGATGATCGTCGTGACGATCGTCGACATGATCGATATCGTGAAGATCGTGACCGTGACCGTGACCGTGACCGCGAACGTGACCGCGAACGTGAACGCGAACGCGACCGCGAACGAGCCCATGACTCGCACCCTCAGGATGAGCGACGAGCCAAGGCTCTTCGAAGGCTGGACGAACTTCGCCGAATTGGCGACAACAAGGATAAACGAGCCGAGGACAACGATGCCATGATCTGGTTCCTACTCAAGCCAGTCCGAGAGAACTTTGAGCGAATCCTCTCCACCACCAAAGACAACGTCAAGTCTAGCAAGGAGCGGGCGTCCATCTTCGGCGTCGAGTTGGTCGTTATTGGCACGTTTCTTGACGAAAAGCTGGCGGCCACTGCTGCTGACGAAGGCCTCAAGAGTAACTTTTGGTAAGTTTTATATCGTATGTCTCACAGTAAATTCAACTAACACCCTTGATAGGGACTTTTTGGCAGCGTTGTGGCCCGTAGATGACACCAGCAAAAGCGTCACTGGAAAGCGACTGAGCAACATGTATCGCACTCTACACTCCCGTAGCAAGGGATCCGGTTCGGCCAAGACCAATGGTGCATAGTCACCTTAAACTTGAGAGAATGCTGCGGGCCATTCTCAACAACGAAAACAAAAACAAGAACAGAACACGCGCACCTGTTATGAGCAGATTATACCTGACATTGTTTCATTACGACTTTAGCATTTTTTTTTTTCTCCAGTTCCCGCATAGGATCGGCGTTTGGTTGTGCATATCATATCTCAAAGAAAAGGGCTGGTAGCATGTTGCCCTTTGACTACACTTCCCTTCAGCTTGGTGTGGAGAGGTTCAGATTCAGATCATACCCGGAGAGCATGATATAGGACTTGTCATAGGTGGAGTTGTCTCGTCTCATCTCGATTTGGCTGTTGCCGATATTATAACTAAATACGCTGGAGGGCACGTCTTATGCATTCGCGCAGAGCTAGCGCTGCGTCTTATTGTTGCAGCGAAGCGAATCGGATTTGTTACCAAAGACTGACCTGGTGTTGGTCATTTGTTTACTGGCTCAACTCTGGATGCAAGCGAGGTTGAGATAAGCTGATGATGCAGAGACCAAGGCGATGCATGGGAGGTCCATATTGTTGTTAGATGGCGGCTACTACATGGACTGTGGATGAAAAAACGAGTAACGAATCCAAGCAATGGCTTCTGCTTGGGTTGATAGAAGCTTTAAACTATAAAGATGAATACCTTGATGATACCTAGCAATTTGTGAGATTTACAACACTCATTGATTGAAGGACAAAAATAATTATTTGTAGAACTCATGTGTATAATGAGGCTGCGGGAACATTACTGCTGGTCGGCCTCCCGCAGGTCATGTATGACCAACTACATCGTACAGGACATGTCTTTTGTTGGACTGGGCTTATTGACATGGGGTTGAAAGACAACAAACGCATATCTGACAGCCGGTTCGCTAGCTTCTCTTCAGATCATGCGATTGCTCGCTCAGATTTCAGCCAGACATGCCAGCGATTGACCCGGAGATTGAATGCAGCCGAAACACTGCTCTTCTTTATTATCTTGGTAGAATTGGCTGTGATCCCAAGAAGAACAGTAGCCAAGCTTGTGAAGCTATACGTAAGGCCGACACCACTAGAGCGTTGTCTCTTCTAGATGAGAAGTTGTTGACTTGTACACTGGCGTTTCTTTCGAGTATTAGAGATGATGCTTTGAAGATTACAGCAGCTTGTGTAGAAGAAAGGAAATATGGTCTTGTGGTGATGGTTGCAGCGAATGCTAAGGATAGTCATGGTTCATCTTCGTATCTTGATACTGTTGAGCAAGGGTTTGATGGGATATTCAAGTTGCTTAAACAGGCGCCCACAAGTGAGTCAAGGAATATGAGTGGAACAAAGTATATTTGAAGCTACTAACGGCCTGTGTTATTAGTGCCTTCTGAGAGTTTGTATTATCAAGTTCTGAGGGCCATTGTCTCCATGTGCCGCAGTCGCATAAGTTACTGAGCAGAATGAGATTCATCAAGCGTGGCCACAAACAAGGCCTCAACACCATATTCAAGGCAGTAAAGAAGGAGATGGGCAAGTATACCTTGAATGGCAATAAGCGGGAGTTTATCAGACTGAACCAAGTGTTGATATCCAGAATGGAGGCTTTTCAAGCAACACTGGTGCCAGATGCATCGAATGCCTCATCATTAGATAAACGATTCGGTTTAATCATCAAAACCTTTGCCGAGACTTCAAAGATACCGGCCCTTTCAAAAATATTACTCGATGACGTTGGACCGAGGATGGACTCGGACTTGCGTCGTGGGTTACTGAATACCATCAACAAGTTGGCACACTACAATTCTTGTGCTTGGACACTTGCGAAGCTTCCGAGAAAATACCCAATACTTGGAGGTATTTCTACAGTTGCAGTCAGGCTAGACGATCCGGCATTTGGCAGTCACACAATTCAATCTGGGAGAGCATCTGACTAGGTTCAAAAAGGAGTATAAAACTACTTGAGACTTGAGTAATGTGAACCAAAATCTACCTAAGACCAGAGAAAGCTTCTGGAAGCGCTTCGAAAATGCTACAAAAGAGTCAATGACTCATGCCGAAATCCAACTTTGGTGATATCTCGAGTGTCACCCAAGCTCCAAGCCTCCACGAGTCATCGCCTGTAACAAAGACGCTTGTTTTCTATGCAACGCCTTTATATCCTTTCATGGGAAGTATACAATACCCAAGACCTATGGGAGGATCTATCCCGGATGGAGGCTACCGTCAACTGGCGTGGACCAGGCTAGAAGACTATTTCCAAAGGAACGTGAACGAATTGCGGTAGCAAGGATCGACCTGATGAGCAAACAGGGGATCAAGCCAAGCATTGACCCTGTAGAGAGCACTATCTCACTGGCTGCGATTTCTGTGGCCTCCAAGAACGGTTCTCGGCAGTTTGAAGAGCCAAAGCCAACAGAGACATTCTCGAATGGTGGTGGCAGTGAAGTTGCATCAGATGAGAGTGTAAGAGCTGTGAGTTTGACATCAGAACCGATACAGCTGAACCAACTGGGAGGCGGTATAAAGATAAGGACAAAACATTTGATCATCAAGGACACCAGTGCCCCAAGAAACGACAGCTCCATACATCCACAGGATCCTATGGCTTTGGTTGAGCCTCTGGGAAACGCAAAGAAGATGTTTCAGGCACAGCCTAAAGGAGACACTCAGTCGGTAGGAACCGAGTGTCAGCTTAACAATATCACAAGTAAAGAGACATACCAAACCCGCGCATCGAGCACTTCTCTTTCTCACTCACAGCCTCCAGGTAATAAGTCAAGCGATGCTTCAACCTCACGGGAACATGTACACAATAACAAAACAAAGAGACTTGGTCTCGACTCACTCAGTCTTTACATCGAGTACACAGCATCGGATCCATGCAGATCAAAAGTCCTCAAGGCCAGGGCGAGGAGATTGTCAGTTGATGAAACAGAGGCAATCTTGGAAGAGGAGGATACTGTTTGCAACTTAGATAACCCGGTAATAAAGGGATATGACCTTGGAAATCGTCAACAGGTTGTGATGAAAGCTAAAGGGGGGCTTTATACAGTAAATCTGGGTGCTTTTGTTTGTTAGTCACGGTAGTTGAGGATGTTTGCTCCATGTTTTGTTATATGACAATAATTCTTGCAGTAGCGAAACTAATCTAGGCCATTTCAACAATACTACCAAGGTAGTAACAGCGTCACAAATGAGTGAATTTATTATCCTCGGTCTATTATGCACTGAGACCTGAGCTGTTACAAGAGTGGCACAATGCACTTGACGGCCTCGATGAATGGCTGGGCAAATATCCTCCATAATAAAGACCACCAATGCTATGGAAACAAACAAACACTGTTCATAGTGTCATGCGCAGAATAATTGATGCTCATTGATTGCTTGCATCATGATATAGGTAGTTGGTGTGGATCCGTGGGGAATAAATCACCACCAAATAAATCACCGCCTCTCATATCATCTCATTTCATGCATCCATCACATCACATCACCTCAAAAGAGCCTCATCATAAGGTAATCAGCTACTCATCAACACCACAAGTAACAGTAAGTTACCAAAATCGTCAATCCAGATACCCTCACTTACCTGCATACATACCTACATAGGTACATCAGCCATCAATCATGTCATCCTACACCCGTGAACGTCAAATCGCAGAGCTCGCTGTCCTCCGAGCCTCAATCCTCACAAAAAGAGTCCAATCAACCGTCAGCGGTATCTCAAAAGCAGACGACTCCCCCGTCACCGCTGCTGACTTCGCCGCCCAAGCCGTCTTAATCAGCGCTCTCCGCAGCGTCTTTCCTGGAGACACCTTTGTCGGCGAAGAAGATTCCAGCGCTCTCAGAGAAGATCCCGCTCTGAAGCAGCGCGTCTGGGAACTTGCTTCCGGCGCTCATCTTGAGAATGCGGATGATGAGGCGCTTCTTGCGAGCCCCAAGAATATTGATGAGCTTCTTGAGGTCATTGATCTTGGCGGTCGAGGTCAGGGTGGAAGAAAGGGAAGGTTTTGGGTTATGGATCCTATTGATGGGACGGCTACATTTCTCAAGGGTGAGCAATACGCTGTCTCGCTGGCCTTGATAGAAGATGGCAGGGAAGTTGTTGGAGTATTGGGCTGCGCCAACCTAAAGCCTGTTGACGGAAGAGTCGCCGAGTCAACCATCGACAAAGAAGGCTTGGGTCTCATGCTCACTGCAGTTCGTGGACAGGGCACAACAATCCGCAGGATGGACTTCAAAGGTCTTGAACAAGCTCAACCTCTCGATAGCATCGCCAAAGCCTCAAGCCCTGCTGATGCCCAGATCATCAACTACTCAAGCGGTTCAACCTCTCGCCATGACCTCATCAGCAAACTCGCGAGCTCTTTCGGCGCCAAGTTCCCCAACATCGAACTATACTCGTCGCACATCCGCTACACAGCTCTGCTTATCGGTGGCGGCGATTTCCAGCTCCGTATCCCCTCGTCTAGCGATGTGGTTATGTGGATTTGGGACCACGCTGGTGCTCAGCTCATCTTGACCGAGGCTGGTGGTAGAGTGACTGATCTTGATGGTAAGGAGATGGACTTTGGAGCTGGAAGGGATCTCAACCAGAATAATGGCTTGCTTGCAGCGAGACAGGGAATTCATGCTACTGTTCTTGGGGGTATGGGCAAGATTCTTGCCGAAGATGCCTCGCGTTAAGAAGTTATGAGATGAAAGGCTGTCTAGAAACTCAAAAGACCAAACCTGATACAAAAAATGCTTATATCTACTAACCCAAAATGCTGACATCTGCGTCCATTATCAATATTTCACATATGCCAAACATATCTTACATCAAGCTGCTTCGGCCTCCAATCTCCATACTTCCTTGTCCATCCTTCATCTGCCCACTTCTCCCCACCACAAACTCAGTATAAATCCTCTGTAATCTCGCCCTCTCCTCAGAGCTGATACTCGCCCTTGTGTTGTCCAAAGCTTTGACGAGATGGCTCCATTCAATGACCACTTCTCTCTGTTCATTGCTCGGTGTCTTCGTATCTGTGTTGGCTGCAGGAGCGCCAGGAACCTGCTTAGATCTCTTGCGAGCTATCTTGATCTCCTCGAGTTTTGCCAGGATCGAGGCATTTTCAATGAGCGCAGCTGACTTGCTCTTCGGGGTCGCTTCTGCCAAATGCTTGGCGTCTTTGCCGTAGCGGAACTGGACGAAGCTTGGTGTGGTGTTTGACTTGCCATCAGTGCCGTTAGGCCGTTTCGAACTGATTGTAGGCCCGTCTACATCCAAGACATCATGAATAGCCTCTAGTTGGGCATTGGATACAAGAGCCTGAAGATCGGCACCCGAGAATCCTTCAGTTCGACGGGCAATATCCGTCAAAGGCCCGCCAGACTCAGTCAACTCGTCCGACAACCTAACCTTTTGGAACAGAGCTTTAATAATATCGACTCGATCTTCCAGAGAAGGCATATCGCACAGCAGAGACTTATCCAGGCGACCAGGACGAAGCAGAGCAGGATCGATCAGGTCAGGTCGTGAAGTAGCTGCCAGCACGTAAACCCCGGACAAGCCTTCGGCACCATCCATTTGCGTGAGAAGCTGATTCACCACGCGATCCGTCACACCTGTAGAGTCATGGCCTCTCTTAGGCGCTATAGAGTCGAACTCATCAAAAAAGAGCACACATGGCTTCGCAGCCTGAGCCCTGTCGAACAAGTCTCGAACGCTCTTTTCAGAAGCACCGATATATTTGTTCAAAATTTCAGGGCCTTTGACGCTGATGAAGTTGAGGCCACACTCGCCCGCAACAGCGCTGGCAAGTAAAGTCTTACCGCAGCCGGGGTACCCGTATAGGAGAAGTCCGGATCGAAGTCGTAGAGGGCACTGAGCAAAGATTGGCGCGTATTTGGTAGGGTACTGCAGCGTCTCGAGAAGCACCTGTCGCGTCTCTTGCAGGCCTCCGATAGACTTGAAACTTGTCGACGAGCTCTGTAGTGACACGTTCCTCAACGAGGCTGGCGTGAACCCCTTGAGTGCCTTGTCAAAATCAGCGCGGGCCAGGTGGATGGCACCAGTTGAGTCTGGTGACTCAGCGATGGATCGAATGATAGCCTCGTTCCTTGCGCGAGACACGAGAACGTTGATATCACCAGGCATATAGCCATCTGTAGAGCCAGAAATATCAAGAAAGTCAAGATCTGTGTCCATGATAAAGCCGCCTGTCTTTGCTGAACGACCCTCCTTGCTCGTGTGACTAGCACCATCCATCCAGGCACCGCTGTCATCTGTTACAATGCTGCCATCGGCGGTCTGCGGTCGGCTCCCATCACTGAACTGTGTCTGGGCCTCTTCAGCTGTTATGGCATCCTTCATAACGATAGACTCCATGACTCGACGTCTCGCTTCCTTGTCAGGTGCCTTGAGTTCGATGATCTCGCGCACAACATGGCCGCTGACAACCACGCCATTGATCGACTCCTTGCCCTCGGCTGTCGCCAGGAGAACAACACCACTGTCTCGAGTACAGTATTGTCTGACGATCGAGCACAGAATCTCGCCAACTTGCCTGCTCCTTCCATTATCATTACCAACCTGGAGCTCTGTTTCTACAGGACAAAGCTTGTCCAAGTCATCAAGAATTACAACAGCCTTTCCGTTTAGTCGGGCGCCCCAGCTGGCAGTGGCGAATAACCGGTTCAAGGTTTCCTTTATCGTTGAGATTCTTGTCTCGTCATTGACGAGTTTCCGGCAGGGGTAGTAGAGTGTGTGGAACAATGATTCCTGTCGGAGCTTTTGAGCCAGGTGACGGGCAATAGACGACTTTCCTGATCCCATGCCTCCGGTAAGAAGGACTGACGATAGGTGCACCAAATTGGACTGCAAGTTATTCAGCAACGAGTCGATTCCAACGAGGAGCGAGTCGTGAGAGGCTTGTCGTTCGAACCCGTCCGATTCTGACAACCAGGAGGGCCGAGGAGTTGGGGGCTGGAAGTCGATAGACAACTTGGAATCAAGCCCAAGCAGCCAATTCGCTGTGTCTTTGCTTTCTTGGAAGTCACTGCCATACGTGAATTTAATGATGCCGCCCTCCCAACCTTGAGGAGGATCAAGACCATCGTATAAGCCCATCACGGAGCCATCTGTCAAAGGGCCTTGCAAGAGTCCGTCAGTACCCCTGGTAGCAGCATAGATTTGGCGGAATCGCTTCGCAGATTCTTCCTTCTCCGCCTTGGATTCTCCACCGAACCTGAGGCCTTCAACAGTCTTTGTACTTGTCGCGAAAGGAAAGACCTTGATACTCTGAATCGCGCCCTTGGGGAGCTGCTGTGGTGCAGCTTGAAGCTTCACAATACCGCCAACCATACCGGCACACCCAAGAGTTGCGCAAAGAGGTGTTGAAAGAGCAACGGTCTGACTATTGGGAGGATCGATCCATGGCCTAAGGTGAGCGACCACTTTTGTGGCCGCAGTCATTCCAGCAGGAGCGCCGCCTTCTTCCGGCTGGGGTTGTTGTAGACCAGCAGGTCTAATAACGTCGACCGCCACATAGTTAACTCCCTTGAAAGCTTCGCCAGAAAGAAGATCATGATCAACCCAAACACTGAAGTCTTGAGACAGAGGCCCTTCATCAAACCATTCTTCGCACGAGCTTCGGTCAAGGCCGCGCAAGAACATTGTAGGTCTTCGCTCCTCCTTAGCGCTCCGCCGACGCACCGTGCTGGTTGCGCTCCGCTTAGATTTGGAGGTGCTGGCTACGCTGCGATGATCGCCCGAGTTGTGCGAGCTTTTCTGCCTTGTCTTCGGCGCAACAATGACCTCGGCATCGGGCGATATCTTTGCGAACGGCAGATCTGCAGGAGGTGCAGGATCTAGCGAGATAACTTTGATATTTGCGGTCGATGTTGGGGATAGATGGAGTGTCAATGCGTGAGGCTCGACGGGGCTGTCGCCGAGTTTGTGCGAGGGGTTCGGGAGCGCTCGGATCTGGGAGAGAAGGTTAAGTTCCAGGAATGTCGCGTGTAACTCGATAATCTCCCAGTCTTCAGGGGTAAGAGGTTCAATGTTGATCGTATGTGCCAGCGGAGGATCGAGGTGAATCGTGGCCATGATCTTCTGTCCCTCTGATAGACCTAGAGTCTTGGCTAGTGTGGCATCGAGTTCGACAAGCTGAACCTCCTGATCGCGAGATGCTCTCGAGCCATTGAGCCCATCGCGCGTATTAGGGGGAGCCGTTCTCCTCTTGCTGGGCATGCCCGTCCACCCTACGAATATGGAGCGTTGCTGGGAGCCGGATCCTGTCGGCGAGGCTTCTCGATAGCTGAGCTCGACAATAACATTTTGCGCAGGCTATAAGATACAGGTCAGCTAACATTCAAGGCAAGGGGATAACAGAGCTGATTCCTTACAGTGTTGACATTCACTAGTAACGAGACCAGCGACGTGGGGAGGTTGACCAAGCAGTTCTTAAGATGACTTAGTGAGATTTCCGCCGAGACGGATTGCGCATTCCTTTTGGGAGGCATGATGCGCTAGGTATGAAAGTCAAACGGATAGACTCTTGAGTTTAACTGAGCTGAACCTCTCGTAAAGAGAAGCTATGATTGTTGAGCAGGTACCGAAACAGATCCGATCTGGACTCCGTTTCTCATCCCGCAGCCGAGGTATCTACACGTGCTCGGTGATCATCTCCGTTCCTTCCCCAGCTTTACGTTTCACTGGGTGGCCTATGCTTTGCTGCGATACCGCTGTGGCTAGAGGCAATTAAATTCCACATGTGGCGGTGCAGCGCGAAAACGCGGAAAGACGCGCTTGCCGTTCGCGAACCTAGAGGTAGGTAGGTAGAGAAAAGCGATTGTCCAGTGCAACCACCGTTGCCCCCCTGCAACTGGCCCCAGCCCACTCAATTTGTGCATTGCGATCGCATCTCTCCATCTGCTCTGCACTTTACGGCACAACGCAAAACTTGACGACTTACAGCGCTTTTAGAATTCGAAATCCTTATAGATTTCTTCACAATGGCGCTGCGCGAATTCAAGGCACCTGTCAGCTACGAGAAGCAGCAACGTCAGTTAACCCGCTGCTATTTACTGTCTCTAGCTCCCCGCGGAAGCTAACCAGCGGTATAGATGCTTTCCAGGAGTTCTTGACAGGTTTCAAGACATCGCCTGAGCAGACAATAACAACCGCGCTCGGAAACATTACCATCGGGGAAGACGACCTCGACGACGAGTATGATTTAATGGATGAGGATGGTCAAGATGCGAACCGACGTCAGCAAGCTAAGGAGCGCCGTGCTCCTCAGTATAAGTACAAGAATATGCTGCAGCAACTCTCTGATCGAACGATTGACGAGGCGACAATTGATCTTGACGATTTAGCAACTGTACGACTTTGCAATGTTCTTTCCGACCACGGCGCTAACAAAATTATAGTGGGAAAGTCAAGCGTTCGAGGGTGAAGAAAGTATGAGGCTTGTTGACTCCATCGAGATGAACACAAAGCACTACGTCGAAATCTTTTCCAGAGCTGTGGATGAAGTCATCCCTCCAGCAAATGCAGATGTAAAGTGAGTACTTGCTTCAGTGTCAAAGCAATGAGACACCACATTAACTAGTACATGATAGCTTCAAAGACGATGTTCTCGATGTGTTGATGGCTCGACGACAGACCCGAAACCGAGAACTTGATGACGCAGCTGAACGAGACCCAACTGCTGCGGATGACAAGTTTCCTGCCGAGCTCACCCGCAGATACACCCTCGTCTTCAAGCCCAGGGCTTGCACCTCGAACCAGCCCTCAAAGGCTCTGGCAGTTCGACAAGTGCGCGGCGAGCACTTGGGTCATCTCATTACTATTCGTGCAATCGCCACTCGGGTTTCAGATGTCAAGCCTATTGTTCAAGTTAGCGCGTACACTTGTGACAGATGTGGTTGTGAAATTTTCCAGCCTATTACTGACAAGCAGTATGGCCCGTTAACTATGTGCCCTTCTGAGGACTGCAAGCAGAACCAGGCAAAGGGTCAGCTCAACCCTTCTTCAAGAGCCTCAAAGTTCTTGCCTTTCCAGGAGGTCAAGGTCCAGGAGATGGCCGAGCAGGTTCCTATCGGTCAGATTCCTCGAAGCCTCACCGTTTTCTGTCACGGCACTCTTGTCCGACAGATCAACCCCGGCGATGTCGTTGATATCTCGGGTATCTTCTTACCCACTCCTTATACAGGATTCAAGGCTATGAAGGCTGGTTTGCTCACCGATACTTATCTCGAGGCTCACCACGTTCTCCAACACAAGAAGGCTTATAGTGAGATGATTGTCGATCCCACGCTGGTCCGCCGGATCGAAAAGTACCGCCAAACTGGACAGGTCTACGAACTACTCGCAAAGTCGATTGCTCCCGAGATTTTTGGACATCTCGACGTCAAGAAAGCTCTTCTCCTCCTTCTCATCGGTGGTGTGACCAAGGAGATGGGAGACGGCATGAAGATCCGTGGTGATATCAACATCTGTTTGATGGGTGATCCTGGTGTGGCCAAGTCCCAGCTTCTCAAGTATATCTCCAAGGTTGCCCCTCGTGGCGTCTATACTTCAGGCCGTGGAAGCAGTGGTGTCGGTCTTACGGCTGCTGTCATGCGTGATCCTGTCACTGATGAGATGGTCCTTGAAGGCGGTGCTCTCGTCCTCGCCGATAACGGTATCTGCTGTATCGATGAATTCGATAAGATGGACGAGACTGATCGTACCGCCATTCACGAAGTTATGGAACAGCAGACCATCTCCATTTCCAAGGCCGGAATTTCTACAACTCTCAACGCCCGTACTTCCATCCTCGCCGCCGCCAATCCTGTCTACGGACGGTATAATCCTCGAATCTCCCCTGTCGAAAACATCAACCTCCCTGCCGCTCTCTTGTCCCGTTTCGATATCCTTTTCCTGCTTCTTGATACCCCCACTCGCGAGACAGATGAGCAACTTGCCAAGCACGTTGCCTTTGTGCACATGAACAGCCGGCATCCCGATATTGGCACTGACAACGTTGTGTTCAGCCCTCATGAGGTACGATCTTACATTGCTCAGGCCAGAACATACCGACCTGTGGTGCCTGAGACTGTCTCAGAGTATATGATTAAGACATATGTTCGCATGCGAGACCAGCAGCAGCGTGCCGAGAAGAAGGGCAAACAGTTCACCCACACAACTCCCCGTACCCTCTTGGGTGTTGTCCGTCTAGCTCAGGCTCTAGCACGTCTTCGTTTTAGCAACGAGGTTACTCGAGACGATGTCGACGAAGCTCTCCGATTGGTTGAGGCTAGTAAAGAAAGTCTCAACAACGACCTTGGCACTGGTCGACAACGCATGAATGCCACCAGCAGAATCTACAACCTTGTCAAGGGCCTTGCTGATACCAATGCATGCCGCCCTGACGATGCCGCTGATGATGAGGACCTTGGTGTTGAGCTTAGCATGAGGAAGGTTCATGAGCGAGTCATCGGAAAGGGATTTACCCAAGACCAGTGGGAAAGTGCTTTGGTAGAGTACACGAATCTGGATGTAAGTTTCTTGACAAATATCCTTCCTCACTTGAGCATATGGCTAATTATATTTTGCAGCTCTGGCAAACCACTCGCAACGGCGCGAGACTGGTGTTTGTCACTACTGCTGGCAACGACAACCATGAGGACGACATGGACATTTGAGAATCCGGCATATAATGAAGCGAGGTATACTATGTACGGGTCTGGCGTTTTGGTATATTGAGTAGATAGAACCGTCTCCTGGTAGAGCTCTATTAACAATGAGAATCAGTTATGAAGTGCCTTACATCAGTCTTTTCATCACACGCCTATCGATAAACCAGCTGTAACATGATCCAGATCATGACATACATAAATCATTCCTTCAGCACAGATACTTTACAAGGAAGGAGCTGATACATATTTCAGCGTTCTCCTCAAACACCAATATTGTACATTTCTAGAATACATTTACAGCCTCATCTGCATCAACGCTGCACGCTCCATCTCGCCGACATTGCCATGGCCCCCAACGGTCCACTTCTCAGAGACTGTTCTTGAGTTCAGGGCGTGACGGAACAGTCCGCTAGCGCCCCAGTACTCCATCAAGGAACGAGCCTCCTCCTTAGTGATTCCCTCAAGTCGAAGAACCCAGCTGTTCTTGAGAGCCTCGTACACACGCTCGTCATACTTGCGCTCATAGGGGTCGGGTTTGGGGATCTCGCGACCAGCTTGGCCAGCCTCAAGCTGATTAAGAACAAGCTCTTGTGACGGGTGGTGGTGGGAGTTGTTCTCTGAAGTAGCGGCGATGACGGCACCGCCGTTGGGTAGAGGAGCCTTGCCAGAGAGAGCATCGATGAAAAGGCGTACGAGGGTTAGTTCATGAGCATGGACCTCGTTGAAAGAGGGATCCTTGTAGTCGCTGATCTTGCTGATGTGGGCAACGCCGTCAAGAGCAAACAGCACAGGAGGCCGTCCAGGTAGGGTAAGCTCTGTCCAGAGGGCGAGGAGGGTCGGCCAAGCGTACTCAGCCTCCTTTGCGCTCAGGGCCAGATCAGCGAGGGTGGCACCCTGCTTGAGGTTAGTGAACTTGGACCAATCCTTCTCAATATTAAGCTTCTCGAGAACAGCACGGTTAGCCCTGTAGAGGCTCTGGATCATCTTGAGGCAGTAGGTAGGCTGTGAGAACTGCATTGGCTCCGTGTCAGGAATGGGTGAGTACTCAGTGTTGCCGTTGGTCAGATCTTGACCTGTGTTTGGCAGTTAGAGACGTGAAACTTGGAGACGTTTACTGGGGAGATTTGTACCTTCGGGAATATGGAACACCACCCAGTTGTTGAGAAGAGCGTAAGCCATAGCCTGCAGCATGGCCATACTCTTTCCCGACAATTTGCTGCCCGTCAACACACACTTGAGAGCTTTCTTCTCCTTGGCTGACAACTCAAGCTTCTTCATCAATTCCACAGTCTCCTTGCGCTGTAGAACATGAGGTTTTCGGAATAAGTTCCATGTCTGTGTCGTCTTAAAGGCCTCGAGGGCACGCAGGTGATCCACCACCTGATCAGGAATAGCAAACATCTTTCCAGCACTCGAATCCTTAGTCATGTTGGCGGCATCCAAAGTTTCGAGGCCCTGGACGGGCAAAGCGCTGTTGTTGCTGAGCTGGATGCGCTTTCGGAAGGCCTTGCGCTCGCCGGGTTGTGGCTTTCGTACAGGCGTCACATTGGCACGCTTCTTGTACGACTTCTTGACCTTCTGAGGAAGATCTCTACGGCTCTTGATTGCCGGAGGAGCCGAGACAGCGAGGACTGAGGTCGTGGTCGAGAACGGGGCCAGCAAGATAGGTTGAATTCGAGGAGCCCTGGGAATAGTCGGCCTCATCAGGCATCGGAGCGAATTGGCGGACGCCATTGTGTATAATAGTATCCCAGAAATGACGTCTCAGAGAGTTTTTGTATATATCGATAGCAAAAACGACGTCTATCGTCGCATTGGCGCCAATTGGGCCGGTTCTAGGACGCTCGTCTCGCAGGCGTCGTGAGCTGAAGTTGAATGCCACTTCGAAAATCTCGGTGAATTAACCACACGCCCCCAAAGGTACAGGGGTGAAGGCAAAGAGAGCGCTGTGATTGGTTAGCAGACCTCTGGGTCGGGAAAACGGCTATTCACTGATCCGGAGTACGTCTCTTATCGCTAAAGAAAAAAGAAAGCCTGGCAGGACCTTCGAAAAAAAAGTTCCAACAGCAACAAGGAGACAGGCTTTGGAATTGCGACAACGAATCTATTCACCCTTTGACGAGTTTCTGATAATTTCCGACAAACCAAAAGATCGAATTCTCCAATACCAACTCTGCATAAACAAATATCACAATGGCGCTACCAAGCTCTAAACCAAAGCTGCCTGTCGCAGTCGAAAAGCCCACGCCCTACACCTTCGATCTCGGCCATCTCCTCGCCGAAGATCCCAACCCCGTAATTCTCGACCGAGACAACCTCGAACAATCTCTCGCCGAACTCGCCCGCGACGGTGCCCAGTCCCTTATCAACCAGTTCCTCACCACCTGTCCTCTCAACTCCACCGCCGAGGGCGTCCTCCTCACACTGCCCGCCCCAAGCACCCGCCTCCCCCGCGAGAAGCCTGTTCCCCAGGCCAAGCCTCCTACCAAATGGGAGCGCTTCGCCGCCAAAAAGGGCATCAAGCCCAAGACGCGCGAGCAGCGTCGCAACCTGGCCTTCGACGAGCAGACGGGCGAGTGGCAGCGCAAGTGGGGATACAAGGCTCTCAACAAGAAGGGCGAGGACTGGCCCATCGTGGAAGTCGACATGGAGGCCGAGAAGAAGCGCACGGAGGGGACCTCGATCCGAGGCGATGGCCGAAGAGAGCGTAAAGAGAGAATCAAGCGCAACGAGCGCAAGATGCGCAAGAACCAGGCTCAAGCTGCAGGAAAATAAGGTTCGACAACTGTGGAACAGAAAGGAATTGGTCGGCAGTTTCGTGTGGACCTTTGTCAAGACGATTGCTGTTGAACATGGAGCGGCGTTCAGGACTTTGGCGTTTCGAATCGGCATATAAAAAGCTAGGAATTTGGCATGGTTTAGACATTCAGCTTTGGAGGAATGAAAATCGAATCCGCTGCAGCATTTGTTTGACCTATGTGTTCGTTTTTTTCAATATCTTCAACATGTGTCCAACTCCAGATTTTTATCTTTGGCCCTTCTATGCTCCGCTCTGAGATACCCAACTACTTTTCTATATCTTTCTAATTACAATCACACACATCGACGAACGAGATATACAGTAAGCAAGTGGCTTTCCTAAGAAGTAACTGTTTTTTTACTAGAATTTAGGTACGGGTCCCTCAATGTCTCTATTGTATTTACCCAAAACTCTCATTTCTTGGACGAGTTCAGTCATAGGGAATGCCGAGTCACTATCATCCACTTGGCAATCTCCGTATTCAGCTCTAGGTCATGTCGTGAGCTCCCTTGCCTCTGCTGCCAAACAACAGGAAAGCCTTTTCTCCTTGCTTCCTTTATCGTGGCGCCAGCGACCGGCAACATGACCAAGTCAAGCAAAAGACACAATATGACTGTCAACTAATCATCAAAATCAAGAACGCTGGAACTTCAAACAAGATCCTCCTGGACGTGGGGTGCAATACAACCCCCTTGGACGATATTCTCCTCAAAATGCATCATGGGGTATACCAAACAATAGATAAAAGACAAGGTGCAGGTCAAGAACTTCATCCGCTTGGGGGCCATCGACAGACAGACAGGTTACAAAGGGTTCCTTCAAGGTTTTGCTCAATTGCATATTGCCAAACTGTTAGGCCACTCTCCAGAAACGCCAGCGTCCGAAGCGACCAGACTGGGTGATAAGGTCGAAAGATAAAGTCGTAAAGGGCGTGACATCATGAGTTGTTTATTGCTGAACGGATGAAGTCACGGACTCCATCGTGACAGGCGGCGTGATAGACAAACGAGACATCTACCTAAGTTAGGTAAAGGAGCTCAGTGGCGGTGAGATTGAATTGGCCCTTTCGCTGTGTCTCGACTCGGCCTCAGGCAGGCTTCGTCTCCAGAACCATGTTCTCCATGTCTCGATTATTCTTCGGACCACCTGCGTGGTAGCCAGACGTAACTATACTCGTGGGATTCAGCGAGTAATCAGGATGTCTCTGAGCTCAAAAGCCTAGGGGGGATAGAGGCATAATAGGTGACAACGGTCGCATTTCGCTCGAGGTTCTGCCTACCTCGCGGTCGCTGTTGATGGTCAAGGTGGTTGGGGCAGACGATTCGTTCGAGACGACGCTTCCGTTTGAGGGGGATATCTGGAGCTGTTTCTTCTTCAGCTTTGGCTTCTGGTCGCTGGGGCTGAGGCGGCCTGACTGCTTGCTGCTCCCCGATGAGGACAGATGTTGCCTCTCATCCTCCGACTCGTCTTGTGGTCTTGGCTTCGCCGGTTCAGCGAGGCCTCGTGGCGGAGGCTGGTCGAAGATCACATATTCCTCCTCGATATACTTGGCCTCATTCTTACATCCCCTCCAGCAGTCACGCCAATCGCACACCAAAAACTTGAAGCAGAAGGCGTCGATCTTCATGCACGGCTGGAAACAGATGCATAAGTTCCTAAAATCCATCTTGTTCTTGTCCGAGTGGGCCAGGAGAAGACTGAGGTGGCATGTGATGGCAAAGAGTAGATAGTAGTTGAATGGAGAGAGATTTGAGAGCTCTTCTATAAGAAGTTCAGGGACTTCCTCTGCTCCTGCGCATTCCCTTGCAATTCGATCCTGTGCCGCCTTTGGGAACAGCTCATCAGGAAGCTCTCTTAGCCAAGCCTTGAGCATCGATCCAATGATGTTGATATCATATAAGTCACGCTCATTGAAAAGATTCACGTCATATTCTGTTCAGGGTCAGCATGAGGCTCGTAGGTTAGTAGATGTAAGAAAGCTTACGCTCATCGAACTTTCGCTGCCACTTCTTGATCTGGGGGCCACTGCCTGGCACACGATAAAGGCCCTCGACCTCACATCCCTTATAGTTTAGATAGTCGATTGCTCTCCATGGAAAAGCAGGCATCCAGAACTCCGTCTTATCCTTTGAGTCCTCAAGCCGCTTTGAAATCCTCGTCAATCTTGTTTGTTCAACTAGTGGCAAGTTGATGACCTTTAGCTGATAGTGTTCGTCGTCTAGAGCGTCCTTATCTTCTCGACCACCACGTCCACTCTTGTTGAAGAAACGGTCACTCAGCATACCGGCCGCACGAGTGCCGGAGCTCTTCAGACCATTGAAAAAGGAGCCCCCATTCTCGTTCAAGGACGACGGTTGGGTCTTTGACTCCTTGTCACGCTGCGCCCTTCTCGTAGAAGACGAATCTCTCGGTGCACGGTCCTCAGATCGATTTCGGACAGCGGAATTCATCATGTCTCGGATGGACCGGTCGCCGCCTTGGTTTGCGCTCTTGTATGGTACAGAATTAAGTTGGAGCTCAGGCTCGTTGCCCTGTCGAGGAGGAGAGGCGGGTTTCAGCTCGGGGCTAGCGTCTTCTTTGTCGCGATTGGATCGGCTGCGATTCAATAAACCAAAAGGCTTCGACCTGCCTTTCTTTGTTGAAGACTGGGGTGATGTAGTATCGTAGTCACCAGCGGATGATAAAGATAAATCGCTTCGTAAGGGATCGGCAGAGGCAGGTTTATGTAGAGGGTGGTCGGTGGATGAGGCACTTGGACTCGGTTCGGGTTTGTCTGCGTCATGTCAGCGGTTGGTCATGGACCTAGGCTTGCGCGCGATGGCTAAAGTATAATGAATCGTCCCAACCAAGCTTGGCTCGATGTTTACATACCTCCGTGTCTTGGTCGATTAGATCCGTCACCTCCCCTCGACATTACCTGGGCTCTCGTCTCTGTGTGTTTACGATGGTGGGCATGCGGCTGAGACTGGTTGGAAGACTTGGGTTGTTTATTAAAATGGAAGAAACCGTTCTTGGGGCCTTTCTTCAGGTCGCTTGAGGGTGGCTGCACTGCTTCAGGCTGTGCGGTAGTTGCAGTAGTCGCGGGTGGGTCAGGAAGCTGTTCTTCCAAGGCGGAGGAGATGGAGGGATATGTCGAGGGGTCCTCGCGCGTATGCCGTAAGGGTTGCCTTGGTGCGGGCTCTTCTCTACTCCATTCACTAGACGCTGTGGCAGTTGAGGGTCGTTGTGCAGGTATTGGTACCGGTGCCGATGGTTGCGGTGGCGGCGTTGACGATGATGGCTTCCCCTGTGCAGTAACGTCTGCTAATACTGCGGTCGTGTGTGACACTTTCCTGTGCTGATTTCTCAAGGGCGAGAATCGACTATGGAAAGGAGAGGAGCGGGGAGACCGGGGTGATCTGGACTCGACGGGCGACACGCCTGAAGAAACGGTTTCAGCAGTCGGCGAATCGTCTCTACTTCGTAAAGCAGCGTCAGGTTCAGACTGGGCTTGTGCTTGGGCTTGTGCCTGAGGCGAAGTCTGAGACGAAAGCGCCAGCGGCTGTGGTGCCGCCTTACGACCCATTGTGAATCCTGTCTGCTCAAGGCGCAGTCTCACAGTCGCAGTCGTCGCAGACACAGACGCAGACGCAGACGCTGGCCCTGAATCGCAAGCTCCCACTGCCACGGTGGGCGAAACGGGAGCGGGTTCAAACTGCGGGCCAGGGGGAATCGGTCTGATATGCTTTGCTCTCTGATCCGATCTTCTTTGCGGGTCACAGGTCGGAAGAGTCTGCAAAACCAGCCTGGGAGGGGCAGGGCGGCAGATCGGAGAGGCAGAGATGCTGGCAGGGCAGCAAGTAATAAAAGACGGGAGATTTGACGATTGGTGGCCGTTGAGAACGAGGTGGGTGCGTTGACTCCTAGAGTGGTGGTTGACGGGTGCTGGCGCTGTTGTTCAGGGGCACCCCCAGAGCTACCTAGCTAGGTAGATAGCATGGATGGATAGGGTGGGTAAGGGTAAGCCGGGCAGGTCAAGTAAAGTAACAGAAGACGAAAAAGAAACACAAGCAAAAGGAGCAAAAAGACGGGATGGGTCCGTATGTATTTCGAAGATGACGGAGGGAGAGTCTCGTGGCCTCAAATTGGATGGATTCCCTTTGGTCTCTGCAGGCTGTGTTGTGTTATATTATTATGTTATGCAGTGCAGTGTAATGGCTCAAGACAGAGTCGTATCGTGTTGGGGTTTTGTCAGGCTTCAGTTATGGACCATTCAATATTATATCCGCGGCAATATCAATCCAATACTATTCGATCGTGGTAGGGCCAATGCTGCAAAATGTCCGAATCCCAGCCCCCAACTGCTCAGAGCGAAGTGCAGCTGGATACACGACAGTCGGTGGCCCCGAGTAACTGTTCCAATCGACTAGGTAATAGCCTGTACTGCTGACCGCTTCACGAAGTGCGTGTATCGAGCAGTCAGTCAAGCAGGCAGTGCAGCTGATGATGTCCAAGGGCTTGGGAGGTCCCAAAAGAAGCAAGGGACAGGATGTGGAACGTTGCACGGAGGAGGCTAGTAGGACCAGGAACAAGGGACGAACAAAGACGAAGCCTTGGCTTTTGCTTTGCTTTTCGCTTGGGGTTCAACCACGAGGGGTTACTACCTCTAGGTGGCATTCAATAAAGGTACAGGCACAGGAACGGCTCAGGGACAGGTTCGGTACCTAGTAGCTTGTTTCGGGTTCCAGCCTGCGGATATGCGGATAGTGCGCCTGTGTTAACGTTGGTATTTACGTAGTAGTACCTGGAAGCTCCGGGCAACGCATCCACTGATACTTTATCTTCTATCTATGTTATTAAATCAAGCGTTGCACGTCATCGAGTGCGAACGTACGTGTATAGTAGGGATATTCGTACATACCTACCAAAGGTACCTATCTGTAATGGAGCTGAAACGGGCGGGGGAAAACATCAAAAGGCTTGATAACCCATGATGCCGATGGTTGCTGGAAGCTCGGCAACCTAAAGCAGGTCGTTTCCACAGCGAATTTGGCATACAAAAGCTTAGGTGAACTCCACCTCCAACGATAACACAGCCTGCAGATGCAGATGGACACAAACATGCATCCACACTACCTACCACATCAATCCATTGGACCCAATACTGAGGCCCATTCTACCCCGCTATATCAGTCAAGGAATGTCCTCAACTAGCTCAACTCAGGGGTTTTCATCATCCACGTCTCCATTTTCATCCCATCATGAGGGTGGACCTCATAGTGGCTCAAGCTGGCTGATACCAAGACCAAGTCCGCCAGCTGCCCACTCGAGAAAGACTAAAGTCCCATAAGAGTCTTTCAGGTGCCTGACAGCCAAGGCGCCTGGCATTGGAAGTCTAGAAGCGCCCAAAAGCCGTGGATCAGCCAGGAACGAAACAGTACTGTTTAGTGCTGCAACCATGATCTGAAACTGGATGGACATAATACGTATTTCATTTTTGTCACCAGAAAAGCTGAATCTCCTATCGGATTTACTTATATATCTGTTAACTACCTGAGCAGTCTTCCCTTACGGTATTAAGATCTTGCAATTACTACTCTGCAGGGCAATTAGTTATAGTCTTGATATCCCTTGGCGCCAACCTTTCGCTCCATCAAAGTCAACTGCCTCTCCTAACATTCCCCTGAAATCGTAGCCCGGCCACTGGCTCCATCATTCCGGGGTCAGAAGCAGTTCCTGGATGACCGGCAGAAGTGGCGTTGTTAGCTCTGGTATGGGGGGGGCTCGGGCTGGTAATATTTGTAAGTGCAAACTTGAGCCCTGCTGTCTCTGGTCCCCTTTGTATGGACGATATGTTATCGATGTTGAGGAGTAACGGGGTGCGGTTTTCGAAGGCGCAACACCCTCTTGGAGTAGTACCGCCTAACCTTGGCATCTATTGGTCATATACAAAAGTCTCACATTGTATGTTATTAACATCTCCATCCATACATTACCGCCAAATGGCTATTATTCGTATTAAATGGGTGGTGACAGATGGCAGCCGCTTACCTCTCGAAAATTTGGATGGATCGGTCATGTAGGTATGTTGACGAGATGAGACCTCATGGAATCCCTTCCATTCATAATATTCCTGAAATTGCATGTTTGAATCGCGTGTTTTCTTCTATGGATTCGATTCTTCGGGGAAAAAAACATCCACTTGCAAAATTTGACGTCGTCAGCTTTAGCCACCGGATGCTTCCGAGTATGGATCAACCTGTTGGGTTTGACAGATTACCCATGTAAGGATCTCCCTGTCAGTTGAAAACCCAACTTATCATTTGGCCAATTTATCTAGTATGTGAAAAGTAGTGCAGAGGATCGACTTGTCTCAAGTGTTGCCAATGATATCAATGTCCATTACGTAGTAAGCTGAGCCTTAGTACTACATAGTAGAAGTTGGTGAACGGAATTACGCCCAAAGGGTTAACAACAACTGACTATATATTCAAACCCACATGAATTATCGTGATAAATAACCTCATGCTTTGCTATTGATTCTCTTTGGAATGGCCAGCTAGGAGCTTCCAGATAGCGTTTAGCTATTGGTAGGTATGTCGAGATTTTAGCTCTTGTAACGATATCTAACGTGAGTTGACGAATTCAACAATCTCCTTGTTGAACTTCTCGGGCTCTTCATAAAATAACCAATGTCCAGACTCAAATACCGATGATTTCGCCAAACCTGGCCTGGACTTCTCTGCACGTTTCACGCTCTCAAGCATTCCCTCGAGTGGGAAGCAGCTGGATCGTCGACCAGCCATAACCAATGTGGGAACTGTGATCATTTCAATGGCTTCACGATGATCATAGCGAGTATGATCTGCCAGCAGCCGGGCCAGCCAAGTTTGGTCGCACCGAGCGCTAATTTCCGTGAAGAAAGCTTCGTCCTTGACTTGTTGTTCCGCAGATATCCCATCATCTTCCTTCGGAGCATGTCGGTAGCCTAAGCACCCTATCGCCAGGTCGGCATGTGCTGCTTTTGAGTCGTGGATCCAACTATGCTGCACCGCGAGCATCGTCTTCTCGTCGTAACATCCAGTATGTGCCTTAGATTCATCCCATCCGTCGAACAGCGAGCGATCCTGCAGAGGGGCCTGATCAACGAAGACAAACCCAGAAAAGTCGTTACAACCAAAGAGCTCGACATAAGTCCATAACACCGCAGCGCCGATAGAGCATCCAACAGGCACAATGCTAACCTGAGGCGCCGCTTTGCGAAGATGAGTGACGAGGCCAGCAAGATCAGCTGCCAAGCGAGCGACATGATAACCACCGCGAGTTCGATCAGAGTCACCATGGCCACGCATGTCTGGGGCAACAACCCAAAAAGCTTTACTCAGAGGCCCAAAGTTGCGGGTGAAGTAATCACTTGAACCGCTGAAGCCATGCATGAGCAGCACACATTTCTTCGGTGTGATCCCCACAACTTCACGTAGCGGTAGAGAAGACCTAAAGGCGATATTACAGCCATCGTTGGCGGTGAAGGACTCTTTTTGCATGGTGTTTGCTGAGTGTTTTGATCGATTATTGGTTTCACCGGTCTTCGGATTTGTAGGTGACGTCGAAGAGGGGATGTAAGAGATCCAATGCTCATGCTGTGGAGTTTTCCGTTCTTGAATTTTTGCATAAAAAGCAGCGCCCAGACTGACGGGATATTTCTCAAAGCACTGTTTATTTATTTCATTTAAACGATAGACCCAACTTTTATCATTCAATTTCCATCGTCTTGTTTATTCGTCTTCACCGGTTTCGATGAGCTGAATTCGGAATAAAAAAGCAAGCAGCTGTAGCTTATACAGATGCCAGGTCGCACTCCTGCATATTCATATACTTTCTCTCATACTCCTTTCTGCCCAATTAAACAACTACTCGTCCTTTAAGCGCTCTGAAAACCCACCATCATTACAACGAAATCAGGAGATTTTCCTCTTCCCATACAGTGGTCAAGGGTAGGCCGCATTTAACACTTAGGTTGCGCTGACCAGACAACGCTTACGTAACGGTCCCCATAGAAAATTCTCTCTATGTCAACCTCTCCCCGTCTTAGCCAACTCAATTCATCCTTCGACAACATGGCACAAGCCGCGACAGACCAAAAAGTCCCGGAGCTCGCTGTCAACGCTCACGTGAAGTATGTTCAGAGCCTAGACACGAGGAAAGATGAGCTAGACTACTGGCTCACCGAGCACTTGCGACTGAACGGCCTGTACTGGGGATTGAATGCTCTCTACTTGCTTGGTCGACCAGATGCCCTCCCGCGACAGGATGTCATCAGTTTCATTCTATCTTGTCAGCATGAAAACGGCGGGTTCGGTGCAGCGCCCGGCCACGATGCCCACATGCTATCCACAGTAAGTGCTGTGCAGATTCTCGCCATGACGGATGCTTTCGACCAGCTTGAAGCCAAAGGCAGAGGCAAGGAGCAGGTTGGCAAATGTAGGTGTTTTGCAAGGCCTGAAGTGCTTCCAATGCACACACTGACTATATACAGTCATCGCAGGGCTACAGAACCGAGAGACTGGCACTTTCGCCGGAGATGAATGGGGCGAGGAGGATACCCGCTTCCTGTACGGTGCTTTCAATGCCCTCTCTCTGCTTGGACTTATGTCTCTGGTCGATGTTGATAAGGCTGTCTCTCACATCATTGCTTGCGCCAACTTTGACGGAGGCTATGGAACTGGTCCTGGTGCGGAATCGCATTCGGGTCAAATTTTCACCTGTGTTGCCGCCCTTGCGATTGTCGGTCGTCTTGATCTTGTCGACAAAGAGAAGCTTGGTCGATGGTTGAGCGAGAGACAAGTTTCTTGCGGTGGCCTCAATGGCCGGCCTGAAAAGGATGAAGATGTTTGCTATAGCTGGTGGGTGTTGAGTAGCCTCGCTATGATCGAGCGAACACACTGGATCGACCGCGATGCACTGATTTCCTTCATTCTAAAATGCCAAGATATTGAGATGGGTGGCATCTCTGATCGACCTGGCAACATGGTCGACGTTTGGCATACCCAGTTCGGCCTTTGTGGTCTGAGTCTCCTGGGATACCCAGGTCTTGAGGTCGTCGATCCGGTATACTGTATGCCGAAGTCGATTACGAAGAGGCTTCTTGGTTGATAGCGGCGAGGTTATCACGAGCCCACTCATATCCAATGGCGTTAGCCACCACCCTCTGACCATTTCTAGCACATGCTTACGACTCTGCTCAGTGATAGCATGTGTATATGGTTGAGGGAAGAAGAACTGTTGGTTTTTTCAGGGACATCACTTGCTATTCCGTGGTGTTCGTCCCGTGAAGTCCTTCAGACATTCATAGGCACGTTGCTCTTTAATTCAGTGCTCATACCCAAGAAGTCGGATGGACCTAGTTCTATCACTATCATCTTGATCATTCAAGATAATAATGTGTTACACTAGATTAACACGTCTGTCTCTTTGCACTCAATAAACTCTTGACAACAAAACGTGACCGCTTGGTGGCACTACTTCTTCTCCTCTGTGCCCCCCTTTTTCCATGTATATGTGCCCCCATCGGCTGAACCACCTTATAGTCTCCAACTCACTTCGCGCTCAAATACCAACACAAAATCATCACCAACTCGTCCCGCATCGACTGCTTGCCGTGCAGGAGGTTGCGTTGCGAGCTTCTGACAGGAGAGCGTTGGTCAACGTGTGTCTCCGCTCCAGCGCCCCTCAATCTTCTCGCCGAAGCGCAATAAACCCACCATACTGGCAACGAAGCTAGGTGTTTCTCAACTTTTACATTCAATACCTATTGAGATGTTCTCTGCCTCTTGCTCCTAGTCCCATTGCCCCAGAATCCATACCTACCCACTTAAGGTAGGTAGGTACTATAGGTACCTACCTACCTGTATGTTGTCCTGAGGCTCATATGGCGCCTGCCTGACCAAACGCGCTGGCTCCTGGCTCCTGGCTCCTTCCTCGACGCCTGTCCTGGCGAACCCCTCTTTCCCGGTCTCCCTCAATCTTCCCCAGACTCCTGGTCTTCCCTTCATCTGGGACTTCCCACCTTATGACGTTGCCCTCGACGATATCATCTTGGCTCATCTCACAGCCTCATCCTCCCGTGAGCAAGCTTTTGGGTTGCTCTTCGAACTCCCTGGTTTTCGGCTACAGGCTCGCTTGGCTGTAATTACAGCGTCTCCGGTCTTGTTGCCAGAGGAAAACTTGGCCTTACAGCATTTGTTTCGGGAGCTCTTGCTGTGAGATCAACTTCTACCAGCAACTGGTGAGTATCTTCTATCCTCCATCCTTCAACACTTGCATATGAAAGAGCTACAGAGAACCACATGTGCCGTATCGTATCGCAATGCACCTACCTAGGCAAAGATTCAACTTGAATTGAATCTGGAATGATCACTAATTTACCTGCTTTAGTGTCGAAGTTGACCCGGGTCTGCTCGCATTATCGTTTGCTAAGAACGCCTACTTATACTCCCAATCAACATATCGAGACGTGAAAAGTCTCCGATTTATGCCCAAGCCTTGAGTAGCATCAGGCCTTTTCAAAAAGCAACCAGCTGCTTCATCCTAGACGACTTTTTATCGTGAACTACCCAAGAACTAAACCCCAGGAGACCTCTCTAGGCTATTTTTACGTGTCATCTCTTCATGAAACGACCAACGTTGTCTTGCCGTACCTAAATACCCATCCTGAGATCCCCTCTTAGAAGCAACCCATCCTCTGGGATGCCGATCAGGTGGCTTCTGAATCCGAAAGACCGCACTTCCGGAGCTCAAGAAGTTCAATAAACGGCTTGGCTGCCATCGCGGCTTCTCCTTGGTCCGGTGCTTCGAGATACCACTTTCTCTTCAGTTGCCTTCCCGGACCTTTGGTTGAGCCCTTGTTTCTTTCCACACTTTCTGCCAATTATCTTTTCTTCATGGGTATCGGTAAGGAGCCGTTCCTGCATTGCCAACGGATAACGACGAGAAGTCGACCTGCTACTGCCGAGAAATACAATCATGGCTCGAGGTAAGAAGTCTACCAAAGCCACCCTGGTAAGTCCCTTCCGTTTGAATTGTGGGCTTGATCTTTTGTCTTCCCTTCTCCTTGATCTTCAAACTTCATCTTGACTTGCACATAACCTGCTCTTTTCGATACACTCACCATTTTGTATCCTCGGACTCGGCCCATACACTCACTATTGCCCTCACTTTGACTTGGCTACCAGCCCTTTCCTATTCGTTCTCGGAAGAAAGAGAGGAACCCTTTCTGAGACGTTTCGTTGCGGTTGATAATTCTTTTGGCACTCTTAAACAGTTTGTTGAAAACGCACCTTCGGTGTTTACTACACAGAACGTTTCTGACCACTGCATTCCGTTTTAGGTCATGGCCACTGCAACGATACCGGGAGATAACACAGCCAGCTCTATCAGTCAACATATACCACTCTTTTGTTCTGTCTGCCCAGAGACCCCTCGTTTCTCCGATGTCTCCCATCTTCTCACTCACATCGCCTCTAAAGGCCACCTTCATCACGAAACCCAGACGAAGCTCAAAGCTCACCAAGACAGCACCGCGGCGATAAAGCTTCAACGTTACGAGGAGTAGTACTCTCAGAATGGGATTGAGGCGCTGTTGGTGGATCGGATGAGAGCAAAGCAGTTGAAAGAAGAGGCCCGCAACAGACGCAATCGAGGAGACCTGTCTGCTCTTCCAGTGAAGGTTGTGCTACCATCTCATGATTGTCACTAATTCTAACGGCCAATAGCAAAACAAGCGGAAAATGAAACAGGAGGCAGTGATGAGCCCTCTCATCAAGCTCGAACCCGATGAACCGTTGGACGACCTACCGCTCTTCCCGGGCTTCTTTGACCCTGATCAAGACATTGGTATACAGGATGAGTTTAGTTTGGGAACTGACTCTATGGCTCTGAAAGGTCAAGTGTGGCCAGGAATGGGGAAGATGGATCTTGCCGACGACGACATGAGGCGAACTCGAAACCAGAAGAAGCCCAAGTCCGTGATCGATAGAATGAAGAAGGCATCCGAGCGCATTGAACCCACTCAGGTCATCATGACATCCAAGCTAGAGGTAGAAAGGACGAAGGATGTGTATGACGATGCCTCATCTCCTGCTCCCGGTCAGGAAGAATCAGTATGTGCAGCCAAAAACTGGATGCTCCAGATGCTAATTCTGCCAGACCCCACCGCGAAAAGTTCCCAAGACGAAACGCAAGAAGGCTACACCCCTTGCCGAAATCTCTGGGAATGTTCCCAAGCAGCGCCGTACTGCTCGGGTCTCAAGGTCTAGTACGGGAAAGAAGACGGGCCCCAAGAAGAAACAGAGCCAGCAGAAAGAGCCCGAAACCTTCCCTTCACCCGACCAAAAGAAAAATATCCTAGATATATTTCGTGACAACAATGATCGTCCAGGTAGGCAATATGTCAAGAAGAAACCGAAATTTGCTAACCGTTAATGCTAGCTTCTGTCAGCGAACCTCCGCTTCCTGCCTCTCATAGTGATCGAAGGTGAGTTTGTGCGCCGCATCTACGGTGAAGATACTGACAGGATCAAGATTTGATCTTCGAATTAAGCATGGGGCTCGCAGCATGGACAACTTTCTTCATTCAAACATTGTTTCTCCCACGCCGCAATCAAGAGATCTGGCAACTCGAAGAATCCCAGCTAGGGAGGGTTTTAGCTCACTTCGACCCGAATCCTTTCCTCCAGGTACGTTTCGGAGATGCATGAAGCATCTAGTCGGCAGAAGCGATGCAGTAGTAGACTTGTGCTTATACAAGAACAGGCTCATTCGGCCACGCTGAGGCTTCATATGCGTTAAAAAACGCTACGATCTACAATGCTTCGTCAAGACTCCCATTCGTCCCTTCAAACTTCGATCAGTTTCGAGGACTCGGCCCAGACCAGTTTCACCTGGCAGCAGACTATGGATATCAACTGAAGCAGGCGGAGTACCCGGGGACCATCTCGGGAGATGCTACTCAGCGAACAAATAGCAGTCCATTCATGGGGTTGTCTGGAGCCAACTCTCTTTTCCCCCAAGACCGGTCGTATCTGAATCATTATAGCCAAGGGGCCCCAAACACAACATTCTCCCCGTTTTCATTCTCTTCTATTAGCCAGCAGCAAGATCAATCGAACAACGACCGAGAGATGAAAGCGCAAGCGCATGTTTGTGAGGTAATTGAGAGCAGCAACGGTCTTGGAGAGGAGCAAGAGCTCGGCATCAACGGATCCTGGAATCTGCATGATACCAACAACGACTTGGATTTCTCTCAAGGACTAACAGTGGATGAATCTCACAGACCTGGATGGGTAAATGACCACTAAAGGAGAAAACAAGCACGGTACACTTCTCACCCTTGATACGAACCACGAGTCAACGAGCCTCACGGGAGTTCACTAGGTGACTCTGACCACGACACGGCAGACACCGATATTGTCAAGTCAACATGCTCGAACATAGACTGGAAGACTGTTCGGCTATAGCGAACCGATTTGCACCATGGTTGCTATCCCTCATGATAGTTGCCAAGGTATTCATATGGGTGAAATCATCATTTCGTTGTGATTTCGAGAAGATTAGCTGACTTCCAGCAGGACTTAACACGGCGTTCATATTACACATGACTACCAACTTCCATTATAACTGATTGGGCGATTTTGATAGTCTTTTCTTCGTTTTGAACTTTTAACAAATGCAGCTGGGCGGGAAGCAATTAGGAGTTTCGTTTAACATGGGGCAATTTTTAGCGGTGCCCAGATGGCGAGCATGGACAATCTGGGACTTAACGGCGGCATTTAAAACGGTGTTATGAACAAAGAACAACTAGGGGTACTTTGGTGTCTGGGGAGATGGGTATATCATTTGACATTGGAGTTATGGGTGTAAAAGCAAAGACTTGTTAGGCATTTTATGGGATGTCAGTCGTTTAAAATTGGTGTTTATTCTTTACCAAGCCCCTCGAACAGTAAATACCTAGTAGTTTACAGTTGCTCAATACTCGATACGAGCTGATCAAGTTGATCCGAAGTACTATCTATTACATCTGACAGGGCACAACAAACACCCCTCAAGCGTCGTATCTTCATTTCTTGCTCCATTTGACTCGACTTCAGAGCCGCAACGTCAATGACCTTCTTGGGAATGCGAGCGAGTCTCGCAACGTTCAAGCCATAAGAGCGATGGGCAACACCCTCGCCAACTTCGTACAGAAAGGTGACCTGCTCCTCGCCGTCGTCTCCCTTCTCTGCTTTGAATTTCATGTGGACATTCTTGACTCCATCAAGACCTTCAGCGACCCGTGCCAAGTTTTGATAGTGAGTGATGAAGAGCGTTAGGCAGCGCGTCTCAGTAACCACATGCTGCAATACCGCTTGGGCTATGGCTGCGCCGTCGTGAGTGCTTGTACCACGGCCTAGCTCGTCGAGAATGACGAGACTTCGAGGGCCGACAGAGCGAAGAATGCGAGCTGTTTCAGAAACCTCGACCATAAAGGTAGATTCGCCGGCGAAGAGGTTATCGCGAGCGCCTGTTCGTGTATGAATGGCGTCGCAGAGGGTGAGGGACAATGCGTCCGCTGGGACATAAGAGCCAACCTGAGAAAGGAGAACGATGAGAGCAAGGGCGCGGACAAAAGAGGATTTGCCGCCCATATTAGGGCCAGTGACGAGGTGGGCGAGAGGTGACGGGTGGGCGAGAGAAGTCGAAAAGGGGATGTAGCCGCCATCGAGAGTATGCTCGGCGATAGCGTGACGGCCGTTGGTGATAGAGATGGTTGGGTCAGCGGAGGAGGGGAGGAAAGATGGTCGAGAGTAGCCAGGCTGAGCGGCAACTTTAGAAAGGGAGAGGATGCAGTCGAGGGTTGCGAGAGCGGATACAGCATCACGTAGAGGCTGATAATCTGCAGAAATCGAGGCGAGAAGATCTTTGAACGCTTTATCACAGGCGGCAGCTAGGGCTTCCCGATGCTGGTCGCGCTCGGTAATGAAACGGAGGACTTCAGGGGTATGGAAACGTGAAAGCTTCTTCGTCCCAGAGATTTTGGCCCATGAAGCAGGGACATGTTTGATATCTGTGTTGGGCACCTCGATAAGGTATTCAATACCAGCGACAGAGACATAATCAACAGTCTTCTTTTTTATTTTCTCAGCAGCGACGGCACGGTGACCGTCTAGCTCGTGCTCAACATGAGCAATGCCGAGTTGGTGGTCTTGCATATCTTCCGTCTGGAACTCATCGCGAAAGAAGCCATATTTGTCATCTTTACGGGCAGCGACAAGGTTTATGCGCTCGAGATACGAAACAACGGTATCTAAGATTTGTGGGAGGGCACAGATGGCGTCGTTGAGAAGAGGGGACGTAAAGGGACCTTCAGAGGGACCCTTGATAGTTGAATAGTAACCGGCAACCCGTTGGAGGGCTTGGAGGACCGAGAGGAGTTCGGGTCGCGTGCATTTACCGTAGTAGATGCGAATGAGACTACGTTCAAGATCGGTCTTGGTGTTGGCCAAAAGCGACTCGAGTTGAGATACTGGAGCAGTTGATTGCTTCTCGAGTAGCTCCCCAACGGCGTTGAGACGGGCCTCGAGAAGTTGCTGATCAAGCAAAGGACGACCCACCCATTTTTGCAACAGACGATGACCTGGACGCGTGAGCGTCTTATCAAGTGCCCAAAATAAGCTGCCTTTCTCAGAGTGGTCTGTAGAATTGCGGTATACTTCGAGGCTTTCGAGTGTGGTGCCATTAATGAGCATATGTGACCGTGAACTGAAGCTCTGGAAGTACTTGGTAAGGTCAAATATGTGCTCGAGACCATACTCTTGAAGGTGGTTGATCATGGCTGAAAGACATATGGTAACAGACTCGGGGAGCTTGAGGACCTTATCGAGAAGGGCAGCGGCTGTCTCGCCTTGAGCGTTATCCTTGAGTTTGTCGGCGTAGAATTGAGTGACATGGGAGTAAGCTTCAGCCGCCATAGTCTTGCTCTTAGGAACACGTTCGACTCGACACCGGTCGCCAAAGACATTGGTACTACTGCCTGATAGATGCTGCACAAGCTTATCGGTTCCCTTGGTTAGATCTCCCACGATCAAGAACTCGCAAGGAGAGATGTGCAGCAGCCGAGTCTCAATCTCGCTCCGCATGAATCCATCCTCAAAATTGTCGTATATGATATCTCCGGTTGCTGGCTGAACAGCAATAATACCAACGTCAACTTTCTCATCTGTACCCCACCCCTTGGCTTTGGACTCAGTAATACACAAGAGGTAGCCACCTGAAGGAGCCCCCGAACCACCGCTTTGATCGAGTTCTCCATTTTCATCGATATATGTACCTTTGGTGTAGAGATTGGTGAGCTTCCGGACAAATGGCGTATTGCGGTTGTCTCCAGCCTTCTTCAACGCGGCGGTCTCGATCTGGCGGATGACGCCAACCTTGTGCCCGGCAGCTACCAGGCGCTTCGCATGTACGGGAAGACGATGGATCGGGATACTTGCTGAAGCAAAGCGATCAAGATGAGCTTCTGAAGGATCTGTGTAGGGTTAGGATCAGGATCCACGTTTCGCATCAAGAAAACTTACGCTCATCATAACGCATCTTTCCTGGGATGCAGACTATGCTCAACTCCTTGGCTGCAACACGAGCATCCTCGCCAAGGAACCGATATTTGTAGCCGACCTCCATGATGAGGATGGTATCCATGTGTTTTCTTTTGATATCGAGGAACTGAATCTCCATTGGCGTAAGCTTGCCTGTTTTGGACCCCTTCTTCTTTGTCCTTGCCGGTGCTGTTGCCTCCTCTTCAGCGGCATCGACATCGGCATTGGCATCTCCATCTTCGCCAGCTGGGGAAGCATCTTGGAGATTGCGACGCCATGCGAGTGCATCCGGATGGCCAAGTTTCTTGACGAATTTCTTGTGTAGTTCTGAGTGCTGTCGCCTTTCTTCTGCATCTTCGTCCTCATTCTGAATCGATACTGTGTTCTTATCACCATCCTGGGTGTTGGGCGCGCTCGAGCCGTCATATCGGTATCGTTCTGTTCGTGTCCCCACGATTTCTGGTTCGCCGATTTGTGATTTGGAGAAAAAGGTGCTTGTCTCTGGGTCTTTGGTAGTCTCGTCGGCTCGAGCTCTCTTTCGAGGGTCTTCTGGCTTCTCGTTCTCCTTTTCTGTGTCTTCTAATGCTCGCTTCCGCGGTGGCAACTCGACCTCTTTCTCTTTGCCGGATGACTGTGACTGTGCTTTGGTTGCTTGTGCTCGACTCTGCTTCTCAAAGACGGCTGCTAAGCCATTTACTGTCTTTGGTGTAAAAAAGGAGGTTAGGGACTGTTGTTTCTTTTCGCTGGATTTGGGAGTGGGTGCCATGTTGGGAATTTTGGCTGGCGAATGTTGTGAATGGCTTCAATAGTAGGGGCTGTTCACAGTTAATAGATATCCTCAAGCCAATAGATTTCGAGGTGGTGACGTTGGAGAAACGCGTCCCAGGAGATGAGACGCGTTGAGTGGCTTCCACTTGCCATTCGACCCACTTTCCCATCTCCAGGGCTCCAGAGCTGCCCTGTCAGCCTGTCTACTCCGTAACTGTGACGGAGAGCTAGATCTAGGTGTGGAGTATGAATATCGAAGCGAAAGTCAAATAAGAAAGGAAGTTCTCCAGTGATTCTCTTGCTCGTTAGACACATTATGCTGATGATTTTCACTCACGTTGCTGGTTCAGCTTTCAACCCAAAGACCAATCTAGGTGAACTGATTGAGATGGAATGTAGAAGTGCAAGGATGACTCGGGTAATAAACAGGAGATATTTTTGATAGAAGATCTTTATCTTGACGAAGCAAGGGTTTCTGACAAACAACCACCAGTGAATAATGTATATATATCGCAAAGTGCGTTTTTGTTTCATAATAATATCTCTCGCTTATGCTCTCCATTGAGCAACGACCGGGGACATTTATACTCCGTATGCAAGCAACGGTAGAGTGCCCAGGCCACAAGTGGATCAGGGCGTGCTCAATGACATGAGGCTCATAATGGGATTGTCCATCATAGTATCTTGTATCATTTGAGGGTATGAGGAAAATCTCATGTCCATAACGTGGAGCTTAGCAGATAGATAGATATATTGTATTTGAGGCGAGCTGTTTCTATCCTCGTGTCTGTCACCTGCATGATTAGATCTATAAGCTCTTGTTCATGACGCGAAGCGACCGTCGCTAGAATTCATTAACTTATCTCGTTGTCACACAATTTCTCAATAGGCCGCTAAAATTCAAACTCTAGTGGTCACATGCATTTCTTGGCTTCAAAGACGGGCGCTTGCATCGAGGCTATGTTGCTGCCCATGATGAGCTTCATAGCTCTCATGATCCATGATTTTACCCCAATAGTCCCACCCTCCCATGATTCTTTGGCCCCCAAACCCTGAAAGGCTCATCCCGAGGCCCCGTTTTTGATGGCTCCCAAGCTTTAGCTCAAGCTCCCGGGCGCTTACAGCTTTTCGAGGGAACCAATCACAGTCTGTATTCGATGACGGTGTCTTTGAAACACACATCGAGTTTTATTATTTAAATATTATTTTGTTAGAGTGACGGACGCATCTCATGCCCCTGAAGCTGTTGCCGCCGGATGAGAAAGTTCATGCTCTTTGGGTTAAATTCGGCGGTTAGATCTATTGTACTCGTAAGAGGATTATGCGTCACTACCTGAGGTAAGGTATCGAGGTTAAGGCAAGATGATGTACTTATCTCCCCAAGTACCTTAGTAGTTTACGCTGCCAACCAAGTAAACTCATGATTTAACAACCCCTGTATCTACAAGTACTCTCTAGTTCTTCACTTCACTTTAACGAGCTGCCTCCCAGCGATTGGAAGTTCCTCGTATCTGTCTAATTCAGCAGGGCACGGCGCTTGAGCAGAAGGGATCCTTCTTGGCTCTTCTAGGTTGCCCTTTTGGTTGTCTTTCCCCCTTTTATTCTTTCCTTAACCTTTTCTATCCCCCCAAAACTTCTAGATTTTATCTTCTTATGAAACCAACATCACATCTTGTTCCTGACGCGGCCGTTTCTGCGACCTTCTGGAGCCCTTCAGGTACAAGTACAACAACCAACGGGACAGGGACGGGAGGTACAAGCCCAGCCCGCCCACGTCACATCACTTCAGCCAAACCAAACGGTCGAACCCCGCTCAACCAACAACCCAAGACAAGATAAACCCAGACGGGACATCACCCACAACCTTTTCTTCGCATCTCAAGCTTGTATTTGTTGATCAAGAACAGGCCAAAAACTGCGGCCTCCGCTTCGCCATCTTCTTGATCTTGAAACTCGAAACATCTGCGTCATCAAACTCAAACGCGACCTTCTGTCGCCTCCTCACTTGCCCCGCCATCGTTGGGCAGCTCACATATCGCATACTGTCGCATATCCCACACCCGCTTCTTCCGTCGCCTGCTATAGGCGCCCTTATAATTCAAGATGGAGCGCAGTCGTGGTGTTCCAGATGAGGAGATGTTCCTCAACAAGCCTGCTCCTGAAGACTGCGACAGCCCGACCGTTGAACCTCTGCGCATATTCAAACCTCAGAGCCCTCAACCCGCCAAGGACGGTAGATCGTCTGCATTTAGATATCCCGCGCCTCCCTCGTCCACATCTCCTGCTTCTAAGCATTCATTTCCTCTGCCTCCTGGCGCTTCTAGCTCTGCGGCCCCCTTGCCGTTCCCTGACGACGACGACGTTCGTAAACCAACTCCTGCGAAGCCTTTCGGCTCTGCCTACAATGACACTAGCCCTCGGCTAGAGACCAGCCCTCCTGGAAAGAAGCCTGGTCTCGCTGAGCGAAGAGGTGCTGCACCAAAGCCTATCAGTTCTCCCACAAGCCCTGACACCGATAACGATCTTTTTCAACGTCCTTTGGCCGACAACCATCGCCCCGGCTCCTCCAATAACAACTATCCCAGTTATCAAAAGACGTATTACCCTCCACCCGGTGCTGCATCCGGCCCTTCGAACAATGCGCCTGCGCAGCCCGCCGCTGTCCAGCAACTCAAGATGAATGACCAGGGCGTGAATCGCTTTGCTTCAACTGCATCTACTTCTACGACCCGTGCAAGCCGCGGCTCTCCCCCCCCTCCCGAGACCCCGATTGTGGAGCCTGGACAGGCACCGGCCGATGCTATCGAGGCCCGTTACGCCGCCGCCGGTATCTCGGGTACTGCGACCCTCAACGGTCTGGGCGCTCCTAGCGCCGCTGCTTCTCAAAGACTTGCGCAATACGGCAACCAACCTCCTCCTCAACGACCATGGACACCGACCGAGACCCCGGACCAGGCGCCATCTGGCCCACCTACTGTGTATCAAGGCATGAATGCTATCTCGAGTCCGGCGCAGTCACACCAGTCATTTAGCCCCCCTCCTCAACCCGAACAGCAGCAGCAACAGCAGCAGAAGCCACAGCAACAAGGACAGGGACAAGGCCAGGCGCAAGTCAGTGTATTGGAGCAAGACTTCCAGCGTATGAACACCAACTCACCTCCTCCGGCGTACTCAAGTCTCAACCCTGGCGGAAACTCGTCCTATCCCAACGAGAAACAACGCCCTCAACAGGCAGGCTCGAGTTCTGCTGCCTCTCAACCTCAGCAGCAGGCGACAACATCGACACCTCCTACAAAGGCGGCAGCGGCAGCGGCAGCGGCGGTGGGAGTGGGAGCTTCAACTGCTGCTGCTGGTCTTGCTTCGCCTGCTCTCCAACACCCAGGCCATCCAGCATTCGCAAACGATCCTCACCCTGCGTTTGCCAACGAGTCTCACCCTCAACAAAATGGGCAACCTTCTCAACAGCAAGTTGCTGCTCCTGCTCAGACCTTTGAGCCCCAGAACCCAGCCTCACCTCCACCTCTACCCGAGGGATGGATTGCCCATCTGGATCAGAATTCTGGGCAATACTACTATATCCATCTGGCCACTCAGGCTACACAATGGGAGTTCCCCAAAGGCCCAAACCCCATATCACACGAACAAGCCCCTCTCTCGCCAACAGCTTCGACATACGGAAATCCTCTGGCATCTCCTATGTTTGGCAAGCAGTCTATGGCCTCTCCGATGTTCCCACCTCATACTCCTGGTTATGCTGAGAGTATCATGAGCGTGGCAGCTTCAGCAACGCCAACAGCCGCCGGATTTACAGGACCCCCACCAAGTGCTGGCGTTGATATGTACAGAATCCAACCCACAAATGGTGTTTACTTTGGCCCTTATCTGCGATATGTCAACATGGATATCGAGAAGGGGCTTTGGCTTGGCAGCATCCTGATTGTGACTGATGCTCCTCAACCACCAACTATCCATATTCATCTAAGCCACGATTTAGCACCGAACCCGCGACAAGCTGAACCTCGTCCAATCTTCACACACCAAAGGTGGAAATTCTATAAATATGACTTAGAGTTGCCTATGTCCGAGGCTGGTACTGAGCGCTGGACATACGCCGTAACCTCGCACCTTGGTTGCACGCGCTATGAGTTTGTCGTGGCTGGTCGTCAAGAGACTAGCTGGCGCTTCATTGCACACTCTGGCAACGATTTCGCTGCAGGCACGTCTCAGAACGAGCGAGCTAAGCTTGGCGGAGTCGGCTTCATGTGGAAGGATGTCCTTCAGAAGAATGTCGATTGCGGTGGCTTTCACGTTCAGCTGGGCTTGGGAGACCAGATCTATGGTGATCGGTTGTGGAAAGAAGTTCCTCTCCTCAAGCAGTGGCTCGCCATGAGCGGACGAGACAACAAGAAGAATGTTCAATGGACAGCACGACATGAAGAGGACGTTGCGCACGCCTACTTCCACTACTACACCAGTCACTTTGACCAGCCATTCCTCCGTGAGGCCTTTGCTCAGATCCCCCACGTCCTGCAAATTGATGATCACGACATGTGAGTATGCTCCTTATCAAGTTGACTTGCGATATTTATTGACCACAACAGCTTCGATGGATATGGCTCATACCCGGATTATATGCAATCTTCACCCATGTTTAAGAACATAGGCCGAATTGCGACAGAGATGTACCTCTTGTTCCAGCACCATACGACTGTCGAGATGCTACGAAACGTCAGCACCGATCACGATATTTTCACCATCACAGGAACTGGTTGGCATTTTGTGAAATACCTAGGACCAGCTGTGGTTGTTGTTGGTCCTGATTGTCGATCAGAACGTACTCAAGCACAGGTTATGGCAGGCCCGACGTATCAGGGGATTTTCCCCAAGGTTGCTACACTACCTCCGAGCGTACAACACTGTATTTGGATGGTCTCAGTACCGCTTGTATACCCGCGACTTGATACCGTCGAGAGTCTTGCTAACACGATGGCTGCGGGCAAGAAGGCGGTTAACACAACTTATAACATTCTGGGCAAGGTTACAAGCTCAGTTGCAGGCGTGGTCGGCGGTAAGGACGTTGTTGCGCAGGGATTCTCACAGGTCAAGAAGGCTGTCGGGAAGACTGGTCTGATGGGCAATGTTCTGAACCAGTTTGGCGAGCTTGATATCCAGGAGGTGCTTAAGGATATGTGGACTCACGACACCAAGGACCTTGAGAGGACCTATTTGATTCGAACCCTGCAAGGCATTGCGCAGCAGAAGGGAATTCGAATGACATTCCTATCTGGAGGTACGTCGACGATGACATATCAGATCTTCAAGTTGCTTAGGCTAACACTATTGCAGATGTCAATGCATCAGGCGCTGGTTTGGTTCATGACCCAACACACCCTGGCGACCATAAGACCATGTACCAGATCATCTCGTCTCCTATTGTGGCGGCGCCTCAGAGTAACTATGTGCTCAAGATGCTGCATAACCAAAAGACTCTATACGTACCGCAGAACGGCAAGAAGTCAACACATGAGGTGTCGGACACTAAGGAAGATATGATGGAGATCTTCCACTCTGATGCTAGCGGTGCCGCGAGAGAGCTCAAGAAGCTCATGGGTCGCCGCAACTATGTCGCATTCGTGTCATATGATCAAGATGCTGCGGCAGCAGTGCCTCAGACACCTTTCAGCCCCAATCCCAGCATCAATGGCTCACAGCAAGGCCTGTCTAAGGTGAGCCTAGCTGTGGACTTTGTGGTTCAGGGCGACGGAGCGTTCACGGCGCCAACTAAATACGGTCCTGTCATTATCCCTCATTTGGAATATGGGCGATGAAGCAATTGGAAATATTTGAGTTTGGATTAGGGCAAGTACAGTTGGGGTTGCCATTTCTATCGCATACATAGCGCTTCTACGATATGACGAATACTTATATACATCGGAGATACCTTGTCGATGACAGTTTTATTGGGCATCTTAGCCAGATAAGTTGAAATCGAGCATTTTCAAACATAGTTTTAGAGAGCATATGGGCTCACATTAAATCTTTCTTGGTCTCATCTCTATTGTGGTGTTTATATGCTTTTTGATTCTCATTCCAACGCCAAATTTTGCATTCAGAGATCGAAGAGCTCCTTGAGGATGCGCATAGTGTCCTCAGGTCCGGTGACGGAGTGTCCTGTGGTCCTGGGGTCCTCGTAGATCTCGTAGTCGTTGCCGCCCTCGAAGGTCTTGTCACCGAAGAAGTGGATGTTCTTGTAGGCGATGCCATCGGGCTTCTTGGCCTCGTTCTCGAGGTGCTGGAGGCAGTAGGTCTTGTCCCAACCAGTGGGGAAGACATCGAAGGAGATTTGTCCACCAATGGAGAACCTATTCATATATGCTCAGCTATCGCGACTTGTCATGTAATAGGGGCAGCGCCAACGTACGTGAGGCCGAGGTGGCCAAATCGCTCCTTGAGAACAGCGACAAACTTCTCACGAACCTTGGCGTCCTTGTCGAACGCCTCAAAGTCGTTTCGTTCTTGGGTGCTAGCGTTACGGCCGACAGGGCTGATGTTGATCATGCCGTTGCGGAATTCGATGAAGGTGCCGCGCTTGACGGGGATGTCGAGGTCGGCGACATAGTGGAGGACGAAGTTGGCAAGCTCCTTGTACTGCTCCTCGCCAATGAACTTGATGAAGGAGTTGGACTCAAGGGGATTGCCGAGCTTGAAGGCAGTCAGGCCGTTCTCGGAGAAGCAGAAGTCGAAGAGGGCGGTGACGGGTTGGCCAGCAGGCTTGCCCAGCTGCTCCTGTTGCTTGGCAAAGTCGGAGCCGCCAACGTAGCCGATGGCGCACTTTGAGCGAAGCTTCTGAAGGATCTCGAGGATCTCGGGGGAGGCATCCTGTAGGAGGATTAGTTAGTGGCTTCGAAAAATCCAGGGGAAGAGAGGATTAAGCGTACAAGACGCGCGGGAGTGAGGGTGCCGTCAACATCGAAGAGGCAGATGGTGTCCTTAAGAGGACGTTCCTGGAGGGGAGTGTAGGAAGGAGGAGATGTGAGGGCCATTGTGAGTGTTTTGATGTGTGTGGGATTGTTGTTAGAGGGAGGAAAGGAATGAAGGCTGCAGATACGATACAGCAAGTATAACGCAGAGTAGGGGAGTGCTTGGTTTGGTGTTGAGGACGAGAGGGGACCAAAGTGGAGGGTGGGGCAGCTAAGGTATTGAATGCGGGGCAGACTTGGAGCTCTAGAGGGGCCCGGTCTTTAAGGGAGGGATTTGATTGCCCTGGGCTGCTTCCGGGCTGTATTTCGCATGTTTCGCTAGGTAGGTAGGTAGGCACCTCTACAATATGGATATATAATATCAAGTATTAGCTCTATTAGATGAATTGATCACAATTGCTTCTGTAATAGGTACAGCCAGCCTTGTGTCACTCCCAGCCACAGCAGAGGAGGACATAACGAACTGACTCTTGTTATGGATTGCTATCCTGACTAACTAGGGCCACGTTTACGGCTAATAAAGATCCAGGATCTGTAACTATTGTACCAAGGTATTGGCATTGGGTAGGCAACTTCTCTAACAATCACATAAGATTAATCAAATGTCATGGTACTCAATGGATCTCTCGCAAGAATAAATCACAGCATAATACAGACTGAGATACCGGTCTTGTCTATGATATGGACATACAATCTCATTACCATTACTTATTAATGCCCCTCGTCTTGGTAGCCTGAGATGAGCTTCACAATGGAAGCAACAACTTTTTAGTGGGCCCCTCTCTCGCCCAATCTCACCGCTAAATAGTTCGCAGCAAACAGTGGGGTCGTTCCCTAGGTAGGTGAGCTCGGTGAGCGGGTATTAAACACTAAACTTAGGGTGAAGAAAGAAGATTTTAGGACACTCATAAGTTATTAGCAGGTAATATAGCCATTTCTAATAAAGTATTTATTCCTGTATGCATGTTAGAATCATCTTGTTGCTTAGTCTAAACCAGTCGCTCAAAGAATGGATGCAAATGACAAAAACGCCTTTACAAACAAGCCCAGTCCCAGTCCCGGTTATGCGATCTCTCCCCAAGCTCCAGTGAGCTCGACAATCACATTTGCAATTGTGCTTACTGCCCAGAGTGTGATCAAACCCCAACCAATCTTGCGACTCAGTATCCACTTGTTCATAGGCACCACAATCAGCAAGCCCACTAACGTGACAAGCAACGTGATGGCTGAAATCATCAAAGTCCCGCCGACTTGAATTCGGTAGGGCTTATACTTGATGGGATGGCTGGGATTCTCATGGTGCTTCTTGTTTGCTTTCTTGACCATCATCATGGCACCGCCGATTCCAATACCCAGAAGGATGTTCAACATGGGCCCACCAAAGCAGGCAGACCTGAAAGAATACAATAGTCAGCTAACACTCTGCGACACAAGTATCGCGACACTTACAGAGCCATGACAGGGTATCCAAGTCGTGCCACTGTGATATCGGCGACTAGATCTCCCACGCTGTTGCCAGCAGCAAATATGGTGAGGCCCAATAATGCTTCCGAGATATTCAAAATAACGCCGACTGTTTTGAGGACTCCAACAACCTCACCTGCGATGGTTGAGATCCATGCAATACTAATAATGAATCCCATGAAGCAAAGCATATAATGATAACGAGGGGGTCTATCCTCTGAAGTGAAGACGACCAAGACTCCAAGAAGAATCAGCGATGCGAGGAGAGTGTACAGCACCATTCGGATCAGCGCCCTGTGAGGGCTCTCCCAGTCATCCAAAGTATTGGCCCATAGCACCAAAACGGCAAACTGAGGACCAGTGAAGAGTTGGAGTGCCACGAGCCAGCGATTCCATCCTGTGCAGTCATTCTTGACACTACTCGAGGATTGAAAATCCGAAGCAGGCTTTGCCACGATGGCTGGTGGTCCCAGAGAGAACTGCGAGGCGGCCAAGTTCTCTCCATCTGCACCCCGCGCCGTGGATGGCGTGGCGACAGACGCGGTACGACTGTGGCCACGGCTTGTGATAGTGTGTCTGCGATAACGCTCCCACTCTGACTCCTCCTCCGGCTCAATTGCAGTGTGCTCAACTGAAATGGGCGGAGCCATGTGTCCGACAGCTTGGTGAGCATGATGATAATGATCAGTATGGTCGTTGAGCACCTCGAGGATAGACGACTCCCCATCTGTTGTTTCAGAGTCGACTACAGGCAGAGTCACCACCAGGAGAAAGATACTCGGGACAGAGATGGCACTGACAAATTTGTCCCATGCCGTTTTCTCTTTCCAGCCCTGCAAGGTAGGGAATAGCGTTCCCCACAGGACGTGAGGAGGTGGTAGCACTGCATAAGGCCACCATCTGACAGGACGTGATGGTGTATCAACTGTCAGCTGCAAGTCTGCAAATGGCGTCGTCTCACGACCTGCTGGACCCGGCACGACGGTACTGGGTGACATTCCTCCCGGTGATACGAATTCAACTGGGTCATTTTGGTAGTTGGGTGTAAGGAGCGCTGGCGAGTCGCTGTACATAGGGAAAGGCGTACTTGGCGAGGACCGGTCGCTGTAGCTACTGCGGCGACTAGAAGGGATAGTCAGGCGAAGTTCAGGGGTCAGCATATGTCCCTTCTGGCTCTCAATAGGAGCATCATGGGTGGTCCCACTAGGACCGACTGGCGGCGCTGCCAAATTCCCCCCTACAGTGTACGACGGGCTCGGGCTCGATGTTCTTGTTCCACTGGCTGTTGAACCAGGAACAGACAATGTCGGTTCAGACTTATTCCGGCTTGGAATTTGTAGATCCGGGTGAGATGGCGCACCCACCGGGACATCTCCAGAAGAGAGTGCTCTGTTCCTGGTAGGTCCATGCCCGTTACCGTTGGAAGCAAAGTGGCCATCGGAACGAGCCGATTCTGCGATTGTCGCCGTGGTTTGCCGCCGTCTATGCACGTGGTAATCTGAGTAGCTTCTTCCTGGGATTGTGGACAACTGTAGATTACCCTCACGCTGCAGCTGCGCCAGTGCAGATCGAAACTCGAGCGCGCCGACAAGACTGGGTCGGATAGGGGTCATTGTATTTCTTCTGACTCCGCGACCTCGCAAAACTCGCATGCTGCTAGCAACCTCAGCTGCAATTATGCGGTCATGGTCTTCACTGGATGTGTCGCTTTCCTCTGACTGCGGGGTGCCTTCAATCTCAATCCTAGGTCCTGCTTCGAGGAGCGAAATATCAGGCGGAGTGGAATGAGCGATCCCTGAGCCTGAGCCAACGTCGTCTGGATCATCTCGGTACGGCTCGCCTGCCAACTCGTCCCCCGAGTGACCGAACGCCGCATAGACATGACTGCGCGCTTCCCCTTCTCTGCGTTGTCTAGCTTTGCGCCTTGTTGAGTACCAGTGCCATGTTACAACAGTAACGACGTACACTCCGTAGTACCCAATCATGGCCCAACACTCCCACAGGTGCAGGTGGCCATCGGCAAGAAAAACCATGGTAAAAACGACGGCCAGAATAAAGAAGCAGATGTCACGGGTGTATGTTTTTCGATCAACGCGGAACTCTCTCACCAGTGCCATAGAGCCAGCAACGACACCAGTGATAAAGCTCGCGGCGCCGATAAGTTCACCAACCGCCATGCTGGCGCTGTTGGAGCCCATGGCAGCAAAGGTACTGAACACATCGGGAGACCCATTACCAAACGCCAGGAAGGTGACGCCTGCCAAACTCTCACTGAGACCTAGAACTGTCGAGATTGTGCTCAGATTGACGCTGAAGAAATCACTTGCGGCGATTCCAATGGTGGTGAAGAGAAGGCCAAGCCAGAGAACGAGAATTGTGAAGGCGATAGGCCGTACGTTGCCGAAAGCACAATAATAGAGATCGATATAATGTATGAGTCCTGCGTCGTCGTCGCGGCAGTATTTGCGCACAAAAGCGCATTTGTCCTGAACATTATGAACTTGGTTGCATTCGGGGGTTTCCGCCGGGGAGCTGCGCTTGAAGAGGTAGTCGGGAGCTGTCGCGTGATTGGAGATGGACTGCGCAAAGGTCGTGTGCGACAGAAAGGAATAAGCGGTTAAAATTGATAGAAGAAGGACGGTAGTGTAGAAAGGGCGAGACTGCAGGCGACTGCCTCTGAGAAATTGTTTCGGAGTCGCATTGGGGCGTTTGGCAGTTTCGTCGTCGTTGGGGCAGACAAGACTGCGAGGGGTGGTATCCGTCATATTGGAGCTGGTATCGTCATGTCATGAAGTAATCAATTCAAATGCCATGATGAGCTTAAACAGACGGGGAGCGACAAAACGTTGAATCAAGTTTAAGTAAGTATATGAAATAAAAAGAATGCGATCCGGTGAGGGGAAGAGGGAGTTGTAGAGGCGATGGGAATGTTTGGAGAGCAGGAATTGGATGGATTCAGTGCTAGATAAGTATGGAAGGTAGACTAATAAAGGGCAGAAGGTTTCGAGCAAGGCAAGGCAAGGTAGGTATCCGTCCCGCCGTAACTCGCTCGACGTTACATGCTCCCCATGCCATGCTATTCCATCCATGGATGCCATGCCCCGTTTCCACGTCGTCTCATGATTAACCGAGGGAGGGCAATCGTGGATCGGTGATCGAGAATCTTAATATCCTCCGCTATACATAACTTTCCATTTTGAAGCATGTAGAAATCCAGTTTCCAGCATTTTAGCGTGCATTTGCGACGGGGTTGTTACAACCTAGTTTGGCCATGGTGACGAGAACGAAGGGAGGGAGGCCGCCGGGCTGTTCTCAAATGGGAAGATACAGAAGATACCTACAACGCCTGTAGAGAACTTGCCACAGCTAGTGTATGAGTGTGGCTCGCTCCAGGAACCGTCAGATTGGCACCAGACACATCTGATCCAGTTCAGAGCTACCAGTGACAGACCAACATGCTACTGTAGTCTAAAGCCAAGGTTATTTCCACCTAAGTAAGACAGCAGCACTGAAAGTGGCAAAGCAAGATGAGGAACTTGGTGCCTGTCTGTCTACATGTACTAGACACTGTATAGCGTCTCTGACTTAAGCTTCTCGTCTTCGACGTGCTTGCCTTAGGTCGCGCCACGTGCTAACTGGAAACTTGGTGATGTGATGCATGAACAGGGGTGCATTGCATTGTTTTCCGTCCTTTGTCCTTGGGACCTGTCAGTCCCCGGCTTGTGTCCGTGATGTTCCGTTTCAGACGGAGAGTACCTACTTTCGGTACTAGAGGTATTTTAATGATATGGAGGTACCTATCTACCTGTGGCTGCAAGCAGGATATCAGCGGAGACTGTTGCTGTGGCTGAGTCTTCAGCCATAGTTGAAGCCTCAGGCGTGAAAACAACAACAGACAGAAACCTTACCCCACAAACCGCCTGCTTGGCGGTAGGTAGGACAATAGCAGCCGTTGGCATTTATTTTGTTTACTTTGGCAAGGGGGTCCCGCAACAGCACCACGACGACGCGACTGGCCTCGTCCAACTCCGCCCTTTTTATCCCAAAAAACCCACACAAACAAATTGAAAATGCCTCGAGTTGCCCAAGTTCCCCGGACGGGGAGTGCCAGAAACAATACGGGCTCCGGTGCGGCCTCACCATACAAGACCCAGCAGTCATCCATCAAGTGAGTAACCACACCATGATTCCCTCCCCAGCAACAACTGTGGTGTGCTAACGCAACTGCCCAGAATCCCCCTCAACGACGATGCATCAGAAAAGGGACAGCGCATGAGCTCCAGGAGGGCTCTTCACGAAAGGCAATTTAACGAGATTAAGAAGGCAGCAACTCCTCGCAAGGGTAGTCTCCGTCTCGACGATATGGAAAACGGCGATCCGCAAACTCCCCGCGCGGGCCGCGCCAGCACCATCGAAGATGATGAAGGGTTTGTGGTTGGAGGTTCTGCGGTCACGCCTATGAAGCGTGTGCCGCTCCTCGCCAATTTTGAGGAATGGATGAAGATGGCAACCGACAACAAGATTAATGCGACAAATTCATGGAATTTCGCCCTCATCGACTACTTCCACGATATGTCGCTCCTCAAGGAGGGCGATGGAGTCAACTTTCAAAAGGCCAGTTGCACCTTGGATGGGTGCGTCAAGATTTATACAAACCGAGTCGACAGCGTCGCAACCGAGACAGGAAAACTATTGAGTGGTCTCGCTGACAGTAACAACGCCAAGAAGAAAGACAAGGACGGCGAAGAAGCTGATGACAGTGACGAGGAAGAGCTGGATGAGAATGGCAACGTCAAGAAAAAGCCCAAGAAGAAGGTATAGCAGAAGCTTGCATTATATATCCCTCAAAGGTTCAGACTAACTTTTACTAGACACAGCGTTCATCCGAAGCAACGCTCGCTCCCTCATTCAACTCACTGCAACTCAAGAAGTTCGAGCTGGAATTCGCAGTAGACCCTCTATTTAAAAAGGCGTCTGCCGATTTCGACGAGGGTGGTGCCAAAGGACTTCTTCTCAATCATCTCATGATTGACTCACAAGGGCGTATCGTCTTCGACAGTAGTGACGACACTGGTGACGCAACCACCCTCGGAAAGAAGAAAGACAATGAAGAGGAAGAGCAAGAGGAAGAGGAAGAAGAAGGCGAGGGTGCCGAAGAAGCCACAGGGGAGGAGCAGTTGGAGGACGAAGAGGAAGCCGACGCTGTCGAAATCGACGTTGGAGCTCTCGGTGCCAAGTTCATTCCCGACTTGCACCGACTCGATGACCTCGATGTCTGTCCTTCTCTTAAGACATTTGACCTCGGGGACCCTTCTGGATCTATGGATATTCCCTTTTTGAAGGCACCCGAAGACTGGAGGGATCAGGACAAGGAAAGGACCCCAGGAGCTCTAGGCGATATTTCTGGTCTTGTCATTGATGGCGACGAACCAGCAGGTTTTGACGATGATGACCTCGGCCTTGGAACTTTTGATGTCGCCGATGATGTCGCTTTTGGTGAGGGCGGCGAAGCCTGGGCCCGAGAAGCCGCCCTGGAACCACAGATGCGAGTGTACGACGCTGGCTTCAGTGAGGAGGGCGGTGACGGAGACGAGATCGATGGCAACGGCGAATATGTCGTTTCTATGACCAGCGCACAAAAGGCGGACAAGATGCACGAGGATATTCTTGGATTTTTCGACCAGGCATTGCAGAAGAACTGGGCGAGTGCCGAACACTGGAGGATCAGAAAGATCAAGGATGTCAACAAGCCCGCTGCAGAGACAAAGAAACGCAAAGAGAAGGAGCCTTTCGAGATCGATTTCGCCGCACCTCTCGATTCACACACTTCGGATATTATTTACACACAGGCCAGCAACAACTCGGCCATTAGCATGCCCAAGAAGGACTGGAAGTCAAAGTCCCGCAATCTTCTCCCTGACGACAAACACTTTAACTCAAAGTCTTTGCTGAACCTGTTTCTCAAGCCAAGGGCACGAATGAGCAAGCGACGCACAGGGTTCAATTCTCGTGGTGGCGGTGGCTTTGGCAATGCTGGTGCAGATAACCAGCCTGAAGGGGAAATGGACGAAGCGTTCTGGGCCAAGCAGAAGGCTCCCCAACACACAGACGAGACAGCTTTGCCTGAGGGTGACTATGATGCGAATTTCTTCCAAGATGATGGCATGCCATTCCCTGGCGGCGGCGGCGACTTGGACGACGACGACGATCTAGAGTTTGCAGACGCAAGAGAACACTTCTCCCCAGGGGTGGATGGTCAGGCCGGACTTACTGAGGGCGGCGGACTCACAGCTCTACTCAATGGAGAAACGGTCACGAATACTGGAGCGTTCGGGACGACGTTGGTTACTCAGACAAGACGTGTACGACCGGAGTACGTGCAATACGCTAGAGTAGCCAAGAAGGTGGACGTTCGAAGGTTGAAGGAAGAGCTGTGGAAGGGGATGGATGTTGACATTCTTCAAGTAAGTTATTCTGTGCGTGCCATGCAAGTACTGAGTCAGAGACTAATGCGTCTGTTTCCAGAAACAACCTGAGCCCAAGGCAGTTGACGACGGCGAGCCTGTGCAGGAAGAAATGCTCAAGTTCACGGAAGTTATGAATAACCTGCAAACGGTATATCCCAAGCCGGTTATGGATGACATCTCAACATCATACTGCTTCATTTGTCTTTTGCACTTGGCTAACGAGAAGGGTCTCGTAATTGACAACACGCCTGGTCTATCGGAGCTGGAAATCCGCAGGGATTGGACAGCAGAGATTGTCGAGGGTGAATAGTGAGAGCAACTTTAAATTATGCAATCGCCAGTGGAGGTGTGCGTGTTTTTTCTGGGGCGACATGTCCTTGCTTGACAAGCCATGAGTTGCCCGCAAGATTTTTTCGAAAGAAGTCCTAGGGATGGCATGACATGAGAGATAATGTGATGATATCCTGGCGTTGAAGGGAGAAAGAAGAAAGAGAAGCAACATCTAGAGTACCTGTTTTGTATGAAGGATACGATGAAATGAATGATTGGCCGTCGTTTCGAAGCTATTATGGTACACTATCTTTTGTGTGCTAGATAACGCCCTAGGTTCTTCTATAACCAAGGTTTTGAGCCATGTTGCACGGGGCCAAGTGTTGGTGCAGTTGAGCGGCTTACTATGCTGACTGCACCTGGTAACTAGTGAGTGTCCAAGTTTTCCAAGTGACAGTGAAATGTAACCTGACATTAAATTCCCGGAGATGCTATAAGCATAATAACGTAATGCTCGTCCTTCTATTGTTTTGTTCATCAGACAAATACTACAGTGGTATTCGTTACGCAGCTAAAGCACTACCTCACATTTTTTAATGACTTATTGCCTGGGTTGCAAAGTCTGCATTGGGACTGGACTGGGAGCACTTTAGACGAGCTCCTGGTAAAGATACTTTAGAAACGCGATGTAGGTGCGTGTATGATGCAAAGACTTCAATTGACATAAGACTTGGCTGACATTAATGTGTACAGCACCTGTCTAGGTATCTACAAACTTAATCAAGAAGGTAAGGTACCTTGGCACTCACTCATTCGGTGGGTTTTATTGTAACCTACCAGGGTACGTAGCCTGCTTCTCAGCCCCACATCAATGATGTGGCTGCGCCATGACGTTGAAACATGGACCCCTATGACGATGTTGATGAACTGCGGGGGGGGGAAGCAAAACAGAGAAGGAACAAAGCAACGTGCAGATAGATAAGCCTGGATAGGTAAGGAAGGAACCCTTGAGATATTACCTCGTCCTCTTTGTCTTTCTTCTCTTTTTTAATCATTCTCTGCTTCAATGTACTACATACGTAGAAGTTATTCACCTACTTCTTCTATGTAATACAAGTCAGATTGATCGGCGCCCCTCTCTGTTTCATCTTGTCCGTGTTATGGCCATGACAGCCAAAACAAGAAGAGAAAGCAAGAGGGAGGACTTTCACTCGCCGCAATCATCTGCTGGTGGTCTGACACCTACAAAACTCCTCGGCCAAACTACAATCTAGTTTCTTGGTGCTGCCGTGTGCTACTGGTCCTCGTACACAATATAACATGGCATGACATTGTCATTCTTCATACTAAACTGATCTGACTTCTAGTCGTTTCTTGACAATGCCTAGCATACTCCAAACAGACACCATACAGACATGGCATATCATTCATGTCGTCCAACCCCGTGGCGACATGCATAAGTCTTTAACCATGACCAGTCCAATTCCTCATGACCACCGAATGCTATTTTTTATCCTTTCGAACCTCTTTCAGCCCAAACCAAAGTCCGATAACGCCAAACCTACGACTGCCTGACCCAAGTAACACCACAGCAGCCATTAAAAAGGTACTTACACATACGTACCGATATCCGCCAAGAACCAATCCTGAACTGGAAAAGATTTTACATCATAATCGTGGGTATCCAACAAGTTAAGAAAGAAAAAGGGGTCGTTGGCATGAGCGAGTCATATCTCGATGTTTCCGGGGGAACAGTCGTCTCGACATCGTATACCTCAGCAGTATGCATTGAGCATCCACCATCATTCTTTTCATCGTCGTTCGTCTCGTTCGTGTTTTTCGACAAGCTCTCCTGCTCTGAGAAGGACGCTCATACCATCTAGGCGAGTCTTTAAGGATCGCTCCTCGATTGGAGCAATCAGATCCGGTGCCGATGTCATTGGCACATCATCGTCCATCATGTATTCGGCTGGTGGGCCAGTTGGTGGCAGGGGTTGAGAGCCTTATGAGTCGAGTTAGCTTGGACTTCCTGATGAAGCCTCTGGTGGATCAAGTACCATATCCCCTTGGCACTACGCCATGACCGAAAGGCGGCCTTGTAAGTGGTGCAGGGTCTGTTGGGCTTGGAGTAGTCGTGCCTGTGCCCAGGCCCGAAACAGGAGAACCGCGTTCGAACATTGCCGCATTGGCAGCAACAACTGGCGTCGGCAACGTCTGATGATGTGAGAGGAGGGCATGGATCGGAAGTGGGCCTTCGCCAGGCGTTCGTGCAAAGCTCGCTGCTGGGCTGACTGAGCCAATGCTGCTATTGGAAGATGGTTCGTGTCGGAGAAGTGGCTTAGGCGGTGCCGATGGGAGGACGTTGGGTACCTCAGGTACTGATCTTGGGTGATTGGCGGGAACGAAGCCACTCGCATAAGGATTTCCTTCTGAGCCGGACGAGATGGGTAATCCTTTCCTTCCATCCTCGAGCATATTGGATAGCGACGGGAGATGTTGATGAGAAGGTTCAACACTGCGCCCACCCTCCCGCCATGACTGCTGACGCTTGGGAGCTTGTTGATGAGGCTCTCGCGGACTTCCGGCATCGAAATGGATGGCTTGAGGCGAAGACATGGTCTCGTCATGCGAATTGGCCTGCGACAAAGGTGTAGGCGTCGTTGACGAAAGCTGCGATTCGGCTACCGATGCGATCGAATTCAATCTCTCCCGACGACAAGGCGGCGGCTCACTCCCTTGCACCCTCTCACTACCGCTCGATGTATTGCCCCCGGGTGTCATGGTGCTGCTGCTGCTGCTGCTGCTGTGCCGTAATCGAACAGGGTCCAGTTTTGTCCTCTTGGAGACATCGGCTATTTAACGGTAACCTGTCAGTTTCACTGCAACGTCAACGTTTTATGGGATTGGCGCCGTCTGGCTACAAACCTTGGGTCCGCTTGGCCTGCTTCTCCTTAAATTCGTGGAGATACTGCATATATTTTCGGTAGTCGGAAGTCTTCTTGTACTCCATCAAGTCCCGATGATACTTTTCTTTATCTGCATTTGCCTGACTTTCGTATGCTTCCTTCTCATTCGCATTCAGGTTTTGCCAATTCTCGCCTACAAGTTTGGCAATCTCTGTGAAAGTAAGGTTCTGGCTCTTCAGGTCTTCTCTCATTTCTTTACATCATTTGTCAGTATCGCCGCGCTAACATGAAACCTCAAGGGCCGGGATAAGAGCTCACTATTGGAAAATAAGACATAAGCCGAGGGAGGTCTCTCAGGGGCATTCTCATCGGGCTGACTCGTTGTTAATCATCAATTCGCCACCCAACGACACACAAATTTCAGCTCACCTTGGGATGACGTCGATACTTTCGCTTTGCTATACCTTGCCCCTCGGGTGGAAGCTCTGTCCGACTGGGCTCAGGCTGCACACTATCTGGCTTCGGATCCTCACTCGTGGGTCTGGTGGGCGTTACCAGTGACGCTGATGGAGAGATGCCTCGGGCATTGGCAATTCTTCTCTGGAGTTTCTAATTCAATCACGTTAGTAACTGCCTGAGTGGGCAGCGGCGGCGGCAAAACATACCCTTCGGTGACCGAGTTTGACACCCAATGCATCTCTAAAAATAAACAGTCAGCGCAAGTGCCGCGATCAAACGACTCAAAGGGGAGATTACAAATCTGATTCCTGGATATCGAGAATTATATCCCACTCATCAAATCCTTGCTCGACGAAGGCACCAAGATACTGGCTCAATCCCAACTCGGCGAAAACCGACTCAAGATCAGGAGACATACAGCCCATCTGGAAAGCTCCGGGGAACCTCCCTCCAAAGACAAACGGCTTTCGTGGTTTGATCGGTGCCAGTGTGACGACTTGAACTTGTTCAGGTACAAATGGGCGGGCGAGCAAGCAATACTGTCAAGTGACTAGAGTTTACTTGAGATGATGAGGAATATGTCCAGGGAGAGCTGTGGTAGTCGGCTTCAAAAGGATTTTTCCCACCCTGATATATCGAGACGGATAGATGAGACTTTTGATGGAATTCCTCCTTGTTGGTAGGGTCTTTCGATGGACACAGTTGAAAATATGTGAGTTTTGAAACGCGGGGTCAAGCACTGAGCTATAGTGGACTGATAATGTCTCTTCAAGCTGGATAGGTGAAGATGAAGCTATTATAAGAGCAGTGTTAGGACTAAAACGTGGTGCTCTCTTCAACAAGTGTCAAAAGTGGCTGTTGGGTCTCGAGCCTTTGGCGGAGTGATCAACGGTGATGGAGTGAGGCTTGGAAATGGAACGAAGATCTTGGGTAAAGCAGGAGTGATAAACTCAAGGATAAAGAAACAAAAGGCGTTCTGATTGGGTTGCAGGGCATCAAAGGCCTGGGGAATGTCGAGATGGTAAGGGGGTGTAAGAGAATGAGGAAAGAAACAGGAGGCACATACAGGAGAAGGCTGGAGTGATGTTGGGTCGAGAGAGCTGAGTGAAGTCTGCTACAGTTGCAGGGTGACAGGCCTCCAGTTCGGAAAGAGTTGGAAGATATGATGGAGGGTGCTATTCTGACAAAGATTTGCCAATTGACATACCACAGCGACGAGCAGAAGTGCTTTTTTTTAGGCGGAAGATCGAGAATGAAGGGAAGAGAGAAAATAGAAAACGATCGAGTCGGCAAGGAAAGATGGATAAGTTGAGCTTCTAAGGGAGTGAAGTGCAGTCACTAGCACCCCCGGAGACAAAAGGCAGAATCGGATATCTCGATTGCACAAAGCAAAATGCTGGGCCGCGGTGGATTAGGAGAAGGGGATTCTGTCCAACTGCGATGAAGGATGAAAGCAAGCCCGCGGTCTGTCAACGGCGCAAGACCTCGTCTGGGAGCGATGTCGAAGATAGTGACGAGACGTGGATTGGCAGGTGATCTCAGGACTGAAACTTATGAGGCGACTGTGAGGTGACAGATCCAAGTGGATGGGCCCCAGGTTAGGTTTGGCTGCAGGTCGGTTGAGGATCAATGTTCTGGACCTAGGCTCCTGTTGGCGTGGTGCGCGAGCGCGAGAGCCAAATAACACAGGCAAGGCAAGGTAGGACGAATATAAGAATTGGATTGTCGGGGAAGGGATTCAGTCGTCAACATACGGGGGGGTGTGAGAGACGTTGTCGAAGACAGGTCGAGTTGAGTTACTGTGTGGAGAGCAGGTGTTATAGCCAATATTGAGACGGGGGATTCTTGTTCAGGGCATCGTGGGATCCAGATGCTGTATAGATGGAGGGCAGAGAGAGACAGGGCCAGGGGAAAACGGGGCAGAGTCGGAGGTCCCGCAGCCACCGGCAAAAGAATAAAGACGATTAGTTGAATGGGAATAGGCAAAGCAGGGTTTTGGAAGCGAGCATGGAATCGCGAGAGTTCAAGTGGCAGAAAAAGAGCAGAAACATCAGATTCCTACATGGCACTCGCTTCCGGGGTGGTCTTGTTGTTCAGAGGTTCGAAGAGAACTAGAGGGCGTGGTCTAGCCCAGTCAGTTCACAACACAACCTAAAAGGGGCGTGGATGACTGAGGGGTAGGGGTATGCCTACAAGCTTCACAGCCTTGGCACGCTTGTCTCTGAATTTTTGGACTGCTGGCTGTTGATCGATCCGCAACCTCTTTTCCTTTTTCTGAACTGGGACATATCAAGTTTTGACGTTCGAGAAGAATGAATGATGCAAGGGTCGGATTGCACTGGAGAGTCATCATCATCACAATAAAGCCTCTTTATGGGCAATTGGCACGAGCATTGCTGAGTAGCGTATGTAAAGTAATGCGGTTCAACTTGAGATGGGTCGAAAGCAAGCGTGGACCCCAAAGCCCTGTCATCGGCTACGTATACGATAGGGCGGCACCTGGACAACATCGAGATGCCCCAACTTGGTCCAATCGACGCATTTATGAACAATATCTGGGACCATGGGCATGTTGATGTCGCTTCAACGCAACGCAACGCAACGCTACTGGTGCCCGTGACTGGTAATCATAGCAGAGACATCCATGGATGGATGGATGGATGAGGAAATGAATGCAACGCGTCCCTTGAGATGGAAGCGCCAAATCGAGAGTCGAAAGCAAATCGACAATTATCAAAAGCGCTGATGCTGATGTTTATCTGTCCCACAGAGCTTGTGGTCCCGTCCGTCAGGATGGACTGCTATGGGGTTTGGCGTATCGCATCCTCTATTCAGAAAAAGGCAATTGGCCATGACGATCAACCGTCAATTGATTGATTTGCCCCGACACGGCACGATGGTAATCATTGGTTAGATGCGGCACCCGTCCACATCCAGGCCTGCCAGCCCCCGAGCTCAGGAGCATGAGTACTGTACATATGTACAGTATGTCGGGAGCGCAGGCTCACAAACTGTAACGGGTAAGATCTCGATCCCAATTCGTGAAACGGTTGTGGTCTCCCGTACGGTAAGATGGGCTGCCTGGCTGATGGGGTGAGAATGTCACGCTCTGGGACGTGGTCTCCCCATCACGCTCTCGGGCTGGCTCAAAGATCTTCGAAACTCACCCAGACGCATCAGCCAGCTAAAGAAAGCGTGACAGACGGATGGTCAAGGGTTGAGGTTGAGCTTGTTATACAAAACGGCATCGCTCGTCGGTAGCCAGGTGGTTGTGGGTTAACTAAAATGGAGCTTTGGTCGAATTCTGATGGCCGGAGCGACTGCGAGCCGGGTGTGTGGAGCTGGTATAAGTGACGCACACCCTGACTGCGCGTGGGTTGTTCCTGATCGCCATCGAGCCATGCCCATTGTTGAAATCGAGCTTTGGCTTACTGATCGCACGACGCCAGAACTCGAGCTTCACCATGATCGAGCAGGCCTTTGATCGAATCGCCCACAGTACCGCGCCAACAGGCGATCTATCTGTCCGAGATGCTCCAGGTCCCCTTTTCAAGGGCCACATGGTATGGCCACCGACGTCTTTGCGAAGCCCGTTCGTGCAGCAACAGAGGATACAGTCACTAAAATTCGTCATGTCGCGCCGATAGTTGGTGCCTCGAGTCGAATGACGCATATTGGAACTCGTTCCAAGGCATCATGTGTCGTCCCCTTTCCATGATGGGGCAATGGTTTTTGAGAGCTGAATGTGCACAACCGACAGCCGACATTCTCCTTTGGTTTTGTTTCTCCGGTGCTTTGATAATCTAATTCAATTTGGGCCATTCACTGCGTTGGCGAGCCGAAGCTGAAGGAATAGTCAGTTCTAGGTAGGTACAGTGCAGTATTAGGATACGTAGTAAACTAAGAGTGGGTATGTTGATATGCGATAGTCCATGGCATGAACCAAGATGCGCAAGATGGCATTATTCATGGGCCATTCAGATACAGTACTGCAACGCATTCAGTAACCGTACAGTAATACGCAGTGTCGGTAATTGTGAGTCGGAACCTGGTGTAAAAATCGCCATCACTGGGATGGGAATTCGACATAGGGTCTAGAATCTCGATCCCTGGGAGCCCTGGGATTGGAGGACAGTAACGGGGTAAATGACCGGCTCCCCGCTCAGTGCAACGCCTCCCCCTTGGGTCATACTGTACAAGCGTTTGTTTCGACCACCGTTGCTTATACTGGCTGTGCCTCATTGGCTTTTGCTGTGTTTGGGCTTAAGTTGATTATGAATTTGATCTTGATCTTGATCCAGACCTCGACCCTGTCTTCGTCCATGTATGTTGAGAGGAACAAAGCGGGGGCTATTAAGTCAATACCTTTCTGGTCTATTCCTACCAAAGACTTCATATCCATCGGGAGGGCGAGACAACATACAGTATTCTGCTGTCCAGTGCACCATCATGATACATTGATATATACAGCACTGTATTAGCCTTACTAGGCGGCTGCAGTGCGTGCTAAATGTTGTTGTCTATGGCGCTTGAGGCTGAGCTAGGGCTGCATCTGCAACGTTGGTCGTCAAAGCTATCGGCGTCTTGTTGAGCGAGCGAGCGAGAATTGGTATCGATGCCCGAAAGGTTTCGGGCATTTCAGTTCTCAGCTTGCCTTGGACCGATTCCCCGAAGTCGCGTGAAGCGCATGGAAGCGAATATTCGTTCACGATGTCGAGTCTAGAACGTTGATCAGAGGAAGTGTACTGCAAAAGATGGATTGGAGCCATGGTCACTGGGCACAAGGCACTGGGCAACTGTGACTTTGGGGAAGCAAAAGATTTACACTAACTGGTTGGTTCCTGCCCATACCCTGCATAGGTGCATGGATGGAAGGGGCCGCTTCAGCGCCGCTTTCCCAGGCTATTATTCCCGGTTTTTATCGTCCATCTATGGAGTAAGGTACCTCTGTATAAATCTTCCCTACCTACCTACTAAGGTACAGTGCCTTACCTTGCCTTACCTAGTACATACTGTATCCATCAATTCTGGTCACTCGTTGTCTTTGTCTGATTGGCTAGGCTCATAATAAGCCTCTTTTTCTTCGTCTTCTTTATTCGTCGCATGCTTGGGAATAGAACTGACTTTTGGGGGTGTTGTAAACTTGGTTTAAACTTGCATAGGTGTCTCGTATGCAGAATCACATCTGATTAAGAGATGGGAAATGATCAGCAACTAACCTGCCTGGAGCAGGCAAGCCAGGTTTATGCAAATCGATCGATGGATCCTATCGAAGAAATCTCCGTAGCTTGTTTTACACAAGCCGGGGGGTTGTACGCCCACCGGAGACTGGCGCCTCTAGGATATCTTGACATGGTTAGGTGCCTTGCTACGCACGCTTACTATGGTTGTGGGAACATCCGTATGCAACAGATCTTATGCTGTTGCGCGATCTACGAACTCTTCGTGGTGGTGTATTCTGATACCTGGGCTGGCTGGGGAATCTAGAATCCTCCAGCAAAAAGAGACATGGATAATGAGAGCACAGAGCTTGATTGCTAGGGCATTCCGCCAGTTTGTATCACTCTATCGGAGAGTTTCAGAGACACCTTTACTCTTTTGTGTATGTGAGCACGTATTCATGGCAAACTCCAAGAATTCCTCTTCGCGAAGTACATTCCCTTTCTGGAGATTGGGTGGCAACGCAGCTGCACGTTGAGATCTGGCATGTTGGTTTGCCATCGACTTTGGTGTTTAACTACGGATCAAAAGAGAGAGCTGTTTCAGCCTTGATCCATATTAGACGAGATGCATAGGAAATCGGATGACTGCACCCAATGCCTATTTAGTTAACATTGGGTCATTTTCACAGCAGCATATTGTTAAATTACACGAGCAGCCTCTCCTTTCTGATTCAGCATAATGAATCGACCGATTTTCTTCGGACAGAGAAAGATATCGAGATTCATCTGCTCCCTTGTTAATGCCAAAGCTCAGCTGTCGTTGTCTCGAGGTGGCGACCCTCAACGTTCGAGATCACACTATAGTCGCCATCCGTTGGGGTCTAGGCCCGTGGCGCATATGCCTAGACCCATCGATTCCCACAGGTCCCCCCTATAGCATTGATGCTCAATTCGATAGACTAGACTATGGGAAAGGCTATGTGTGTATGTCGCTTTTGTCTTCGGATAATATATTCCAATGGCTGCTTATTGCGGCTACCTACAGAGCAAACGCGGGATAATTACAAGAGTTTCCCGTAGGTAGGTTCCAGACACTGGTTTCATTGTTCGGATAGTTCCTCGTTCACACTAATACAGTACTGTACCTACTTACCTAATAGACTGGCTGGGAATTGCAAATTTCCTTATTTGAATACATGTCCACGTGATAGGAAATGGATTCTACAAACTGCAAGTAATGGGAGAAAGAACTTTATGCTGTGGATAGCTAATAACTGAATACACTGGTGAACGACAGATGCTTATAGAGGGGCTCCTCCTCCTCCTCCTCCTTGATTACTACTTCAGTATGATCAGATTATAGTTAACCATCAACCAGCATCGGACTCCTGGATAGAGTCGAGGCTCAATTGCTCCTTACTCAGTGTCTCGTGATTGGTATTAGCATATATTAACAATTGACAGGCCACCCCTCTTCTGTCTTGTCAGTGGACGCATTGGACGGCCCGTGTTCGCGCCCGTTAAAGTTGGGGTCTAGGAGTTCTAGACCCAAATATACCATTTCCCCGCCATCAGCATTGTCCACTTTTCGATGTCTAGGCGTATTTTTGATATTGATCACTGAAGGTTGAGGCATAATCTCACTCTTGTCAGTCAGCCAAGTGACCGGCAGGTACATAGGTGCTGTATTAGGCTGTCACTCTGGGGGGATATAGCTTTACTGATTAGATCCATCAATTGCCCGGTCTTACCTATGAAACCTATGGTTAGACCCTTAAGGTAGTTACCCACGCGGGACCCCCCCACGCACTACGCAGCACATGCACATGCACATGGGAATCCGAATCGCCCGCTTCTTCAGAGCAACCTCCAATTCTCCATTCTTTTGCAACAAACAGCGCAGACGGGATCACCAACCACCACCAAGAGACGAAAGAGACGAGATAGTCGCGCTACGTTCAACTCGAGGATTCCTCAAAATACTTCACTCTCTATTTGTCCCCACACACTTCGTCTTTATCTGTTGAGCAGGAAAGAAGAAAAAGAAGGAGAAAGACAAGCACCCATGGCCCAATCTGACACCACAAACAGCCAAGCCCCAAAAGCTTCGGCTTCGGGTTCAAGTTCGGGGGACGCCGATTTGGCCCAGGTTAGTCAAGTCTTTTTCTCTGCCCCAATGTCATTTGCCATTCAGAAGGATTGGGCATGGACATGGACATGGACATGGACATCAACATGGACATGGGAATGCAGAATTTGCCCTCTATCCTATCACAAACATGGGATAGCACCAAATCACCATCAACCACCATGATAATACTGGCCGGAGAGAATTGTCCATTTGATTTGAGAGTCAATCGATCTGCTCACTCGATGACTGCCACGACAATCGAATACCAAAATATCACTATCCTTAATTCCCCATCCCCCATTCCCCATTCCCAATCAAATGCCAATTCTACCACATTCCCTGTCTATTCCCACCCTGAAAATCCATGGTTCGGCATGGCCGTGGAACGTTTATACCTTAGCTAGACCCAGCCAGTTGGTCCAGACCTTCTCGCTTCGCGCTTGTGCTTGGCTGCCACGAGTCGAACACTCCCTCCTTTGGTTGATTGACTGATTTGCATTTGCATTTCGCCTCTGCATTGGCATCCTGCACTGGCATTCTGCATCTGTGACCCCTGGATCCTGGGCTTGGGCCGGCCTTGGAGAATATCATATCACCATATTTTGTTGATAGAATTATCCTGCTCACACGCCACCTCTCCTCCCCTCGAAACGCCCTACGCGCCATCACACACCCTCGTGCCTTACAGACTGCACTGTACATACTCTCTAGCCTCATTCTCACTCACTCACTCACTCACTCACTCTCGCCATTCTATTGCAATCCATGTTCGTTCACTGACAATCTCATGTTCTAGGCCTACCGGGACCTTGCTAGGTAAACCATTCTTCAGCCTCACCTTACCTCACTCTTACACCTGCCTACACTCACGCTCCCTCCCACTTCTCTTTGCCTCATGCCGATCTGCCATTTCCCCCGGCCGTGGGCCCTCCATTTTCGCATCTCTCTCTCATGGACTTCTTTGTGGTCGTATTTTGCCCATCACATCGTCAGACCCTCTTCCACGAGCCTCTTTTGACAAGTACTGTACTCCTTCAACACCATCGGCGTGGCCGACACTTGATCCTAGCCAAAGCCCTTACCGCTTTTCAGAATCCCATTTTCTGGGAACCTGAATCTCAAAGACCTCAGCCAGGTCAGCGGGAGATCGGCATCTATTGGTTTCAATTATCGCCTCAAAAGCGCCCTTGTCTCAGTCGGGGTTTTCAAGCAAAGTCTCCGTCGTAGACAGAGAAAACGTCCCGGACTCATTCTAATCCTTGTGCCACCGCATCCTTAGCACCATCCACAGGTTTAATTGGTTCTACAAGGTCTTGAATCAATGTTTGCGGCCTGCAGGAGAGGCAATGGGTGTCCCCTCAACACCAGCGTAGACGCATCACGATATCTTCGCAACTTGCGACAACCCCTCTGTACACTGTCCTCCCATTAGCATAACATCCACCTCATCCTCACCCATTTTGCACCAGATTTGAGGAGCGACTCTTTGAGACTCATTACTGACATGGTACCCATCTAGAGGCGAGCAAGCTGCCACCGCCCTCGAGAATAATCTTTCAAATCTCGAGAGCAGACTCGATGCCATTCTCGCTGCCCTGGAAGCCAAAGAGGATCCACAACCATCCAAGTCCACTGCCAAAGTTAAGGCTGAGAACCCTTCTAAAGCTACGGGCACAGACGAAGAGAAGGACAAGCCACAGGGCGGTGCTAATGGCGATGCAGCGAAGGGCAAGCAGGATATACAGCCTGAGTGAACAAGCAGTTCTAGTAGTGGAAACAGGTCATATCACATAGAAACTTGGACAATGCAGGGAGCGATATGCCAGTCATGCGCAAGTCTCTTTCCCAAGAGATCTCTTTCACTTTCATTATCTAAACGGTGTCGGCCATTTGATAATCGTTCCCTATGTCGTAGAGACAGACATCCCTATTCTCTCCCATATCCTTCTCGTGATCCCACATACTCCCTGAGCTCAGAGGCCCATTGTCCCACACCCCTCATAAGAGCAAATATATATATATATAAAAAGAACAAGGAGGAACCAGATAAAACGCAACGGACGAACCCGCAGAGTAAAAAAGCAAACAGCAACCCATTTGAAAAAGAAAAGTTGAAATCTTATCCTCGAATTCCCCTTCTTCAACCATCCCGCCCTTATTCTAACCGCGGTCGCCGACACGTATCGTAGATGTATGTTTTGTTGTCGGATGATGCTCATCTAAGTCGATATACGTCGTTGTAGCCAGCAATTGGATCGAAACACGTCCTTCCTTCCAACAAGCATAACGCAACCGTCCTCCCATGGAAACCCCCAAAAACGCCACATAACAGGTAGAATGCAATAAAAAGGATACCATGTCCTGTTCCAGCCTAAAAACCGATGGGATATGAAGAAGGGCGAAAAATAAACAAAGCCTGGGGAGCAGAGCGACGCAATGAGGTGTCAAAAAGACGGCATCACCAAAAATAGCCTGTAGGCCTTGACAGGTCTCGTAATTCGCACTCGCTTGTTCAAATCGGTATCTCGGGGTCGCTATGGTGATGCAGAATGGTCATCGCAATCTCGAATTTCGCATACAAGTCGAATAAGTGGCGGTATCATGTCATCCATAATAGGTACAGTGGTGTGGTAACTGTAAAGCAGCCTTTCGAGAGCTCTATCTCGTTGCCTCCGGGAATAGCGAGGTGGGCATTTTGCACCGATCGACAAACACGTCCGGACACGAATGTTCCAGCGTCGCCTCGCTACTGACTAAGCGATCTCATTAAGGCCTGATACGTGAGAGAAACCCAGTTAGTTGGTAAGGCTCCGCATATCAGAGAGGTCAAGACGTGCTCTTGCTAGGGGATCCTCATCAGTTGCAAGAATGGCGGGGCTGTCCTTGCCGTTTCCCAGCAGAGGCTCCTGACTCGTGAATGAGCGGCTCTCGAGCGTTGGGCGCAGCAGACCCTGACCTCCCTCCTTGTGCTTCGATTTCGTCTCGGCATGGAGTGCCAGCTCGCGTTCACGGTTCTTCTCAAGTAAAGGGCCGCCGAGGGTAGCGCACTTGAGGATCGTTTGGATGAGGTGGTTCTGCTGAAGAGGTTTGGACAGATACTCATCCATCTGAGCTTGGATACACTTCTCTCGATCGCCCATCATGGCATGGGCCGTTAGGGCAATGATAGGTGTGCGGTGGCTTCCTATGCCACGTTCGTACTCTCGAATCTTGCCCGTAGCTTCAAACCCTCCCTGTTACCAAAAGTATTAGTCAATCTGACCAAGTGCGAATACAAGGAGACAATTTGATGAGGCTGATACTTACCATGATCGGCATTTGCACGTCCATAAGAATGACGTCGAACTTCTTGCTCTGAACAGCTTTGACAGCCTCCCAGCCGTTACCAACCACTGTTACCACATGGTGGTACTTCTCGAGGATCTTTACTGCTAACCGTTGGTTGACGGTATTGTCCTCAGCGAGTAAGATATCGAAGGATTTCGTGTTGTCGGCAAGCGACGGTGTGGCTCGGTTTTCGAGAGCTGGGATCATGCCGTTCCCCAGATCAATAAGCTTGCACGGTGTTGTCATATAAGACGTGATTCCCAGATCCAAGCAAGACTTCAAGCTGACATGAACAACCGGTGCCAGCAAAACAATAGGGAGATACTTGAAGTCATCCACAGCTCTCAACCTTCGAGCGGTGTCGATGGAGTCAACCAGGATAGCATCGTATGGAAGAGAGCCACCGCTTTGGAGACGAGTCAATGCAGGACTCTTCTCTGAATCCACGACGACAGGCTTGAGACCAATTTTCTCCAGCATAGGCTTAATCGAGGTGGCGTTCTGCGACTGTGCCTTGTCGACAAATAGCACTTGGTGGCCTCGATAAGGGCGGATCTGCTGCTCGATCATAGCGGCGTCGTCAGGAGCAAGCTTGACCAAGCATGTGAAGTGGAATTCACTGCCCTTTCCATGCTCGCTGTTGACCCAGAGATCGCCGCCCATGAGGTTAACAAGTCGTTTCGAAATAGACAGACCTAGACCGGTTCCACCAAACTTGCGTGTCATGGAACCATCCGCTTGTTGGAAGGTGTCGAAGATCAAATCCAGTTTATCTTGGGCGATTCCTATGCCCGTGTCCTCCACGATGAACTCAACCGCATACTCACCAGGCCGGACATTACTTTGCCCCATACTCTCCTTGATTGTCAGGCTAACCTCGCCGTGCTCTGTAAACTTGATGGCATTGCCGACAAGGTTCAGGATAATTTGTCTGAGACGGAAGGAATCGCCAATAACGTAATCTGGTACAGAGCTGTCGACCTTGTAGGTAAGATCTAAGAATTTCTCATTTGCCTTGACGGCGAGAGTCTTGAGTGCATTGAAGACAGTTCCCCGCAGTGTATAGGGAATCTCTTCGATCACCATTCTCCGAGCTTCAATCTTGGAAAGATCCAAGATATCGTCAATGATCGTTAGGAGGCTGTTGGCAAGATTATTGACAATATTAAGCATCTCCCTCTGATATTGAGTCAAGTCGGTGTCTAATGTCAGTTGAGTCATTCCGATGATACCGTTCATCGGCGTTCGGATTTCGTGAGACATGTTGGCCAGGAATTCTGACTTGGTCTTGTTGGCAAGTTCAGCAGCTTCCCTGGCCTGGGTATTACGCTGAATGGAATCGCGCAGATTTGAAATCATCTGGTTGATCTTTCGCTTGAGCTCGTCCATCTCGCCCGATGCTTCTACATCGACAAGCTTGGTAAAGTCCCCATCGGTAGCTAGGTTAGTTATGTCCGAGAAGGCGCGCACTTGTGTGGTCTGTATACGTCAGTTTCTGTCTTTTGGGGAATTTTCCAGGACTCGCTTACCAAGTTGCTGGCCATGGTATTGACATCTGTTGTGATTTCTTTCCAGCGGCCATCCAGGCCACCCACGTCGGCTTGAGCACCCATCTTTCCATCAACTCCCACGTCCTTGGCGACTCGCTGGACTTCGTAACAGAAGCTGGAAAGGCGGTCAACCATGTTATTGATGGTTTCTTTCAGCACCTGTATCTCTCCATTTGCTTCGACTTTGATCTTCTGGCTCATGTCTCCATTCGCAATGGCTTGTGTGACTGTTGAAATACTTCTGACCTATAATTCTGTTAGCAAAAATGCCAAATCTGAGATTTGGTGTCAGAACTCGAGAGCCTTACCTGGACTGTGAGATTTGATGCCATTGTGTTGACGTTTTCTGTGAGATCCTTCCATTTGCCTTCGACGTTGGCCACTTGAGCCTGTCCGCCCAGAGTTCCATCCGTGCCTACTTCCCTGGCGACCTTGCTCACTTCAACAGCAAATGTGCCAAGACGGTCCACCATCTGGTTGATGGTATCCTTCAGCTCTGCAATTTCACCCTTGACCTCGACCCCAATCTTCTTTGTCAAATCGCCCTTGGCGACAGCTGTGGTAACCTTGGCAATTTCTCGCACTTGAGTGGTCAAGTTCATGGCCATGCCGTTGACATTCTCTGTTAGATCTCTCCAGGTTCCCTCGACATCGTGCACGGTGGCCTGACCTCCAAGGCGGCCTTCAGTACCGACTTCGCGGGCAATCTTTGTAACTTCGCGGGCGAACTGCTGCAGCTGGTCGACCATGGAGTTGATGGTCGACTTGAGCTCGAATATCTCTCCCCTACAATCCGCTTGCACCTTTTGTGTCAGGTCTCCCTTGGCAACAGCTGTGGTAACCTTAATAATGTCGCGCACTTGAGTCGTCAGGTTGTTGGCCATGGCGTTGACGTTGACGGTGAGATCGTTCCACATGCCCTGCACTCCCCCAACATCGGCTTGCCCACCTAGCATGCCCTCGGTTCCGACATCTCTTGCTACGCGGGTGACTTCGGAGGCAAATGTTCGTAGTTGGTCCACCATGGTGTTGATGGTTTGTTGCAGCCGTAATATCTCGCCCCGAGCAGGTCGTTCGATCTTTTTCGTCAAATCACCGTGAGCTACGGCGGTGGTCACAGATGCAATTTCCCTCACTAATGACTTGTTAGTCTCACATCACTTTCAGATTCTGAACAAGGCTGCAACAAACCTTGATCGGTCAGGTTTTGAGCCATAACGTTGACTGCAAGGTTTCTTAGCGACTGCCACATTAAACGCTTTGTATGGTGGGGTTATACCATTGTCGGTCAATTCTTTCCATGTGCCATCGACACCACCAATGCGGGCCTGGCCGCCCAGTAATCCTTCGGTTCCGACTTCACGAGCCACTCGCGAGACTTCACTGGCAAATATTTGCAGCTGGTCCATCATAGCGTTGATAGTGCGCTTGAATGTTGTGATTTCAGGGTCCATTTCAACGGTGTTCATGCGGACTTTCATAGTCAAATCACCGCGGGCAACAGCGGTAACGATTTCTCCAATTTCTCGCAAAGCCTTTTGGAAAGCCTCGTTGGCCTTCTGGTGTTTCCAGAGCTCACGCTCCAGAGTAGCGATACGTTCCTGCTCGAGGATTTCGAGGGCTCGCTCTTGTAGCTGCTTCTGCTCCAAGAGCTGAGCATTTACACCAGCGAGCTCCTGGCGCTGACTATCGAGCAACTTGGACTGATCGTCCACATGTTCTCGAAGTCCTTCGAGGGCTTCTTCGGTCAGCTGATAAGATGGCAGATGCGGAGAGTGCAGGCTACCTTGGGCGGCAAAGACTTTGGGCTTGGGGCGAACCACCACCGCCTGAGCCTCTTCGCCAAAAAGAGTGTCAATAACCTCGTTAGGTGTTTCTGGAAATGGGGATGTAGCTGAGGCCTGGCTCTCGAGCTTTCCAACACGCAAAGCGAGGTTCTGAAGCTCGAGCTCGAGCTTGCGCTTGGCGGGAGTGTCTGGCCCTGGGAGTTGCACCTGAGAAGCTACGCCAACCGGTATCGAATTGGGCGGTCGGGGATCTGGAGCAATCGAGGCGACAATCGAAGCCGCAGCGGCGAGGGCCGCATCGTCAACCATGGTCATGCAGTTAGACTGCTAAGCCGCAGTCGAGCAATAAATAGTAACTTTTGTTGTGGTGGGTTTTTTTTTCAGACTGCGCAGGGTCGAATGTATAGTGGATGTACAGGTATAGATTGCAGGTTTGTTGCCGATGACAAGGCGCCGGGTTGAAGGGTTGTATAAAATATTCGAAACCAGTGCGACGCAAGGCAGGACAATGACCAAACTAAGGACGCAACAGCGGTCGACTGCGCAGCATCCTCGATTGTCGAGAGTTGGGCGGTCACAGTACAATACACCGGGTAACGGCGGGCGATGGCGCCGAAGAGTAGAAACGGGCGGGAACGAGACAAAGTACAAGCAACACTGTCGTAACTCGAAACCGAATACAAGACAAGACGAAGGAGGGTGTTTTCGAAACTAATCCGAGCCTGTGTCGTCGAGGGGAGAGGTCGGATGGCGATATTGCGACAGGCAATGAGGGTTGAGGAAGAAGAATTAGGCTGAAAGTCCAGCAACAACGAGAAGCGTTTGCGAGTTGACTGAAGTGGGCGTAGTGTAGGTGCTGTAAATGGTAAATGGGGTGAGGGATTGGATTGGGATAAGGGAAGGAGAAGTACTTCAAGGTTAGTAGGCTGGCAGCGGTAGCTGGCTAGAGAGGGGGATAAACCCAGAAGAGAACTGGATGGGCGGGCAGGACAAAGGGTGGCCCCAGCTGCAGCGGTGGCAGCAAGCACGCAGCACCGGTGTGGGGGGTCTAGCACGCCTAGGTACCTAGGTATGTAGGTCTAGTAGGTATTCTTCCACTGACAGGAGATACGTGGTGTCAATAGGTACCTCTACTTATTCAGGCACCTCGCGAGGGTGCCATGTATCTCCGAGTTAGGTCGGTGCTGGGTTGATCCCTTGGTCGCTAACACCACGCACAACAGTACATACGAGGTGAAAAGGAGGGCGACGAAAGAGATAAAAGGCGGAGCCAACCAAACGGTGCTAATCTGATCGGGTCTAGTAAGATTTCTCTTTTCGGATTGAAGTGGTGTTTACCTCTTCTTTCTAATGTACATAAATGGACCATAAATACAACTGAACCTCTGGGTGTAGGTAGTTGGAACTACTTTGACTAGAGGCAACATCGGCTACAACCTAGGTACTGTATTATATGAGAAAACCTGAACCCTGCTCGGAAAGTCATAAAGACAGAGATTTTCATATCCATACGTACATACAACGATGCTACTCAACTACTACCTTTCAACGATATGGAATTGGACTGTGATGTGATCTAGTTGAAGCCTGAAACTTGGGAGATGAAACCATATCTATCAGCGGTGGAGTGGAAGCTCCGAAAAGAGTAGGGGAACGAGTGATCATAGCAGGGAATTGTGAGTACCTTCAGGGGTAGGCGAGCAGTTTGCAAAGAAGCCTTTGTTCAGGGACTTAGACTAGGTACGTACAAGTTTCTATGCCTCTCCTGTATCACGTGGAAATATGAATATTTTTCTTGATATTGGTAGATAGGTAGGCTCCTTGAAATCACTGTATCTCGTGTCCTGCAGATGATGGGAGGCATGTACGATTTGTCTCTCTTGCATATAGATCCAGACGTTGACTCTCCCCCTCTTCTGGTCAGCACTCTGTACAGCAGATCACAAAATCATCCATCGTTCTCCGCTCCAATCATAGAGAACCTCAAAACAATTTCATCGAATTCATAGTGACAGGTTGCCTCACAGACGGAGTCTGGAATCAATGTCACTTTTTTGGACGGGGGCCCTTCTGGGGAAATCTGAGGCTTAACAACCAATGGCAAAATGCCCAGAGGTTCTCTCCGCCCCTCCTGCAGGCTAGCGGCTGCACGAACGAATCGATCGACATTATTACTGTCCGCTAATGTCTGCGCGTTTTGGTCACGGCCACTAATGGTTTACATCTGCACCAAGGCGGCTGAGATATGGATAGACGGTTCCATTGGCACGACGGATGCTGGCTTTAGACAATGCTCTCCAACTCCATCTAATCCGGCAGGCACTTGCGACAACAGGTAGACGAACTGCCTTAGACATAGATAGTACTACTTGCTGTACAGTCTCCGTCTACTTGTCTGAACTCTATCAAGATCTCCCACCTTTGATTAAATTTCCGCTCTAGCAAGAAAGTGGCATTTTGATATGCATTGCATTGTGCCTATGCTGCTGCCGTTTTATACAATAACTAGATATTTGCTTTCCATTCGTTTTGCTGTACGTTTCCCCTCTTCTGGCTTCCGTCATTGTTCTGCAAAGCGGTCAAATGACTGCAGACGGTGAGTGTGCCTGGTGGCGTGCACCCTGTCATCAGAATAAGATCCAGGGTTTGATTACGACGAACCTCAAAGACACCTCAAGGAGTACTACTACTACAGTCGCTTGTATTGGATGTACAGTATCTTCGGTGTTGATACTATTATCGCACTCACTGACCAAGGCGGTTTGCAACTTGTGAAGAAATCTCGCAAGAGAGAAACGACTCGTTGCTGGTCCACTTTCGAGTCTTGGCCAGAGCTCTTCTTAATCCAATCCAAGCCCTGCCTGCCAAGGTCGTTGATGTGAAGTGGTGGTGCTTGGGTACTCGCACAGTGGCGATACTTCCAGGTTGCCTTAAGCGAGGGAGAATTAGAGAGAGGCCTGAAGGTTGAGATCGAGGCTGGAGTTCTGGAGGTGTCCTGTTCTTCTCCAGCACTCATTTAAAGGGAGAGCATAAGTTTCGGCACTTATAGATTGTGATTCACTCAATAGCTGAGCCTGTACGAAAAGTAAGTCTTTTCCTTGTGCTGAGAAATTATGTCGAGTGAGTACCTTAGGTACATGTATGTGTATACGTATTTCTTTAGTGCCAAATCTTTAGGCGCGGCTCCGTTGTCATTGGCGTTGAAACGGCTCTTGAGCTGTCAACAAGCGGCATCCTCGCGGCTCGTATGGGCCCCCCTTGCTTAGGTAGTCCAAAGTCGAACTATTTCCATCCCCAGCCCTTAACCGAATTCTTGATCCGAATCTTCATGCACAATCAGCTCACCTATGCTAGCTTCTCGGTCGGTATTCGGAGCGCATTAGCAAGTCGCTCACTCTCAGCTCCATCCTTGGATTGTAAACAAGGCTGTCCTATCTTCGGCGGAACGCATAATAATGCTGTACAAGGAGGTTCGCGGATATCGAGATTCAAAAGGATGAAAATAGATCCATATCTGGGCATTAGATATGCAGTACGGTACTGCATCGGCACCGTGCATTCTTCAGCACATGTCATCAGGTTCATTCCAGTCCCCGCAGGAAGCAATGGGAGCTGAGCTGCTGGCTGTTTGGCCACGAGGGAGTATGCCATCGCCGAGTACGGTACGGTACGGTACGGTACGGAGTACACGGCATTTGTTCACCACCAATGGCAAGCAGCAGGGGTAGGATGGGCATTGTGATGGACAGCGTCTTTGTGTTTCAGGCAAAACTGGCCAAGCGTCGCTCAATCTACACACCAAACTCATGGTACTTGTAATTCTTTCTGGGCGCATTTCCATAGGTCACTGCAACAGCCCTTGTGGTCGACCTAGGTATCTCGAATCGTTGACAGCTTTCAGTTACGCCAGCAACCTCGAGGGCCGCCTATCTACCACAAGTCCACATAGATGCAGGCAGAGCGTCTAGACCCATCTCCCTCTGTCACCCACCCACTGCTCGCTCACTCGCCAGAAAGAATGGAAAGAAAGATCAGACGGACATGATGTCCAATTGTTTTGCAAACAACGGTATCGCACGTTCAGGGGTCGTTCAACGGGTGGGGTCTAGGTTGAGGTCGAGTCAGCCATCAACGTCATTTTGCAGCTGCGGCAAGTTGCTTTCTTATTCACCTACAGGGGTACCCTTGGTTTGCTCCAAATTGTATGGACAACATCTTCGAAGTCCCGAAATTCAACAAATCATATTCAAGCTTGGCAATTGCTCATGTCGTTGCCACTTTGAGCAAAAAGCCTCTCAGGAGGGGATCTGCACAATTTGCTTTCAAACCCGCACGGTATGACTTGGACAAAAGAGCCTCTTTACCATGGGCATCTTGATCATTATTACTGTCGCGAAATTTCAAACATACTGTACGTGGGTTGGCCCCGTCCTCTCCCAATATTGGTGGCTGCAGATCCACGTGAGAGGTGTTTCGAATTCATTCATCCACAGGGCACATGTGCAACTTGGCCTTTGATTTCATTTTTAAGATCTTCCTCAACGCCGTCAGTTTCAGTTGCTCCCAATGGGTCGACCACTCCGGGCGCCATCTGGGTAGTCCATGATGAATGGGCCCTGAGGAAATATTGAGCTTCAATCTCACATACAGCCCCAATGATACCGCCACTGACTTGGCCTGGGTGACATTTGCCTTCCTGCCTTCTAGAACCAAGCCAAGGGACCATGAAAAGTAACCAGGATTCAGTAGCATCGGTTCATCTCCGCTCAATATGAATTGCTTCCCGCTATGACCCTGCAGGTTTCTTACCTGCCAACTTACATGATTGAGTATATTGATTCACCGTCTGAGGGGTGGCGAGGTCGTTAATAAATAAGGGTCCCTGGCTCGTCTGGCACTGAAAATGCCAAAGACCTTACCTAGTTCCAGATGCCTAGGCTGTTGAAACCATCGGTTCACCAACAGCGTGAGATCATCATTTCAGTTTTCATCATCCAGGATTCATGCTTTCACTCAAGAAGCCCTAAATCAACGCACCACAAAGCACAGTTGCATAACCTAAAGCTCACAAGGTGGCATTTAACGAGAGAGAGAGAGAGAGAGAGAAAGGTAAAAAGGAAAATGTCGCCGAGGTGATTATCCTCTTCTTTGTTGCCCCTCACTCAAGGTCCCAATGGTTTGAGCAACATTTCCCAATTGCTCCGCCCTTTTTACAACGGACATGACGGCGCAACCTCAGTGGGGGACTCCCTGGAACTTCAAATGGACCCTCAAAAAAGGACCCTGAAAATGTTGTCATTTTTCCCACTTGGCGGCCGAGTTTCTGAGTGGGTAGGGTCCAGCAGACCACCAGGCTAAACCTAAGGTAACCTAGGTAGCTCGCATGGATTTTAAATGGTTCCCCCTGTCTCCCTTTAAAGTTCCAGGGCTGTTGCAAACTTAGGAGACACTCCATTCCTCCGCTTTTCGCTCAACAAAGAAAGGAAGATCGTTGTTAGTTTTAGATGGATCTCGGTGATGGCGATAGAGTGACCCTGATTCATACCTTGCATCCAATGCCAAGTAACCCCTATCTCCGTCTCCAGTTACAGTACGTGAGAGGCGTCTTTTGTGGGAGGCAGTAAAACAGCCCAAAATTGTTCTCAACGACAATTTAACCCCGAGTTAAACCAAGGCAGGCTTAGTACCGTTGTGCTTTACGCCACTTCTACTCGGCCGAGTCACACACGGACATCCATCCGTTGCATGGCTCAAGAAGAGAAGAGGAAGAAAGACTCAGCTGTGGACGTTGTTCGAGGTCGAATTGGAGATTGATTGTGTTTCCATCTCGTTCACTCGTTCCACACCTGGTCACAACCCATTCGGAGATCGGCAACGAGCATTGATCGCCGTTGGGTTGTGCTCGCAGTGATTAGGCTGAATTCCATGCTTGATCGCGTTGGGTTGGGTGGCCATTTTCTGTGCCCGATCGTCAAAATGGTTTAGATCTAGGGTAGGTGAACTCAAACTTGTTTACTGGCCGAAGAGATAGCTCTGCTGTGGATTGAAGTTTGGGGATATATTCTTGATATATATATATATCTTCCCCCTGCAATATGGTCTTGACATATTTTGGTTAGGTATCAAGGCAGGAATACCCTCCCTTCCCCCCCTTCTTTAAAAAAACGTCAATTACGTCCATCTGGTGACTCGTTCATTCGAGGGTAAACTAAATAAACAGCACAATACACTCGCACAACATACAACCGTGTCAATTTGTTAGCCTTCAAATATTAAACTCATTATTCCATACCACCAGCTTCTCAATCAAGTTGGATTTGACCGTGTCCAATGAATTCGCTATAATCAACTTCCTCCCTGCCTGCACGAATGAGGGTATCTGATGCCTTGCCCTCCAACCAGATAGATATCAAACACAAAACGCAAACCAAAATACACCAAAATACCCATTTCGAATCTCTAGTGCCATTGCCCAAGCGTCTTGCTACTGAGAAAATGTCCACGATCCTCCTCTTGGCACCTGCATCCCTTTATCGTCTCGGCAAGTTGTTACGCCCAAAGTTACCACTGAAAGCAGGCCCCGCTGAAGAATTCCACCCCTGCGTCACACTGTTCTTGACAATGAGAGCGGCAGCTGCTGTAGCAGCCTGTCTCTCTTTCTGACGATGTCGATCCTTGAGATAGTGCGCTGCTTCTGGTCGCATACGGAGAATACGCAAGATCATATCGTCGCTTGGATCTGCCTGCGCCTCCCGACGCTTCGCCTCCTTGGCCTTACGCATAGTGCCCAGGTTGCGACTCATCATGATACTCTTGCCGCGTCTGATTGTACCCATACTTGCGAACGACCCTGCGCCGCCCAGTGACGCACCGAGGGCAGCGGGAGCTGACAACCGGTTAGAGTTCTGGTGTTGAAGAGCAAGGCGAGCCCGCTCTGTTGTCGCGGCTGCCATTCTTTCGGACTCCCGGATCAAACTATTAGTGTCCTCGAAATAGAAGAAATTCAGCGATGCCAGCTCGTGCCACTTAGGCGACTTGAGTGTTTCAGCTGGGACACCTAGCTGCTCTCCCGAATCATCTCTGGCATTAAAGAACTGGAAGAGTAAATCCAGCCAATGGTAGACAATATCCAACTCTTTTCGTGTGAGGGGTCGTTGTTGTGAAGGCTTCTCCGATAGAGGTGGAACCAAGAGGTTCTCAATCACCATCAAAACCTCCTTCCACAGCCGTGCCATGACAGCATCCATGGTAGCCTTTGTCAATGTTTGTTTCATGATAGCAAAGTTTTCATCGAAGTATGCAAACAGCGGCGCAAGAGCAGCCTCGATTTGAGCCGGGGTCGCCGTAGGCACTGCTGAAGCACGTTTCTTCCAGAGATTTGTGACAGACGCGCCAATACCACCCGTACCTAGCAGGTGCCTCAGAGTATCCAGAGACAAGGTGTGATTGATCTGAGAAGTGAGCTATTAAGGGTTAGCATTTCTGGTTGAACTTTCAACGGGCATATCCTCACCTTATCCGTAACCTTTCGGACCATGTCTCTCTCAGTACGCTTTAGATGACGGAAGGCTTTTCCGAAATGGAACTGGATATCATCTCTCTCACCCTCCATGCTGACCCTGATAAGTAGCCGACCCTGTGAGTCCAAATCTAGCCAAAACTCGCGAGGCAGATAGTCACTGAAGTGGACAGGGTCGAGTTTTAGTGATGTTCGTCCAACGTAGTCGTGGTCACCGAAGGTATCGTAGTCCCAGATAGTTGCTATCATGTTGACAGGGCCCTGAACAGTGACGTCAAAGGTCTCGTCCCAACGCGGGTTGAGGCTCCTCTGGATAATTCGTGTCTTGTGTAGTCGCTTTTGATATTCATCGCCAAACACCACATAAGGATCACTGTAGCCGTTGGCGTCACACGCCTTAAGATCCTCAGCCTCGACTACTTTGATCGTGAAGGTGTACTTGTTAGGTCGGCGGGTCTTCTTCTTGGGCCCGTCGACCCTCTCTAGCAGTGCAGCGCAAGCATCAGGATCCATAGTCCGCTCCAACTTATCAAGCTCCTGCATGGCGTATTCGATGTTGTTGAGTTTGACAAAAGACTGGAATAGTTAGCTAGGCTGGTTCAATAAGCATGCCTCATAAGGATCGCTTACTTCAGAATAGAACTGGAACGGCTCCACACGATCTTTGTTGTTCCAGGCATCCTTTGCATATCTCATCCACTTCTCCTGAGTGGTTTGAGTTTGTGCCGCCAACTCCTCAGCTGAAGGACGGTCCATCTCCTTCGCAAATTTTTGATCGACAAGTTCGCAGTATTTGCCAATACCCGCTGCGAAAGCCTTCGAAAGAGATGTCATAAATCTGGCATGATGCTCATCGTTGCCCCAGTTGAGGTTGAAAACAGTATCAAGAGTTTGGTTGAAAAGCATAAATATGTCGATGATAGAAACACTGTGCCTCTCCGAGTCTCGTGGGATATCCTCCGGATTCTCAGTGCGAACTTGGAACTGATCCTGCTTGACAGCCTGCTCGACGTACTCTTCGACCCGGCTTTCTGCGGCGCGAACCCATCGCCAGACAAAATCAACCAAAAGGTTCTCGACATTAAAGGAGAAGGGACGATCAGGTAAGGAATCGTTGTGAATGCGGCGAATCGCAACCAACTCTCGGTATAATTCGAAGCCATCTTGGATGTCGAGTTCAGTGCCAGTTTCTTGAGCCATCTCCAAAATAGACTCAATGATGGCATTCGCATCCTCCTCAAACCGCGGGAATACTTCTTCGACCAAGATCTGGAAGGGATTCACACCCATGATCTCGGGATTCTTGTTATAACGCTTGTTGATTCTCTCGCACAGCTTGATGACTGTTTTACCCAGCTTGACCACGTTGGCAAAATCCCAGTCGTTTCGGTCTGCTGATATTTCCTTCTCCATATACTGGCGGTACGTCTCCTTGGCCTGGTCATGAAGGCGCTGGCTGAGGTGTTCGGAGAATTCTTCAGCAGCCTCGGGTCTAGGAGAGAAGCATGGGTCGCTGAAGATGTGGTGATCCAGGATGTATTGAACGACGCCTATTTGGGGTGGCTTAGTGTCATAACACTGTTCCATCCTGTCATAGAGATCACGAAGCAGTGTCTCATGGAGAGTGTGCAGAGTGTGCTGGTAGACAGCGAAATCATGGACCGTCCAACGACTAGGATCGATCTCAGATAGAGGAGCACAGTAGTTTGAAACATGGGGAGGCTTCTTGACCTCTGGCAGTGGCGTCTTGACGAAATCAAAAACGGCATCCAACTCCTCAGGGAGTAACTCTCGATCCAAGAAGTTGCGTGATGCAACCTCGAGAAGAGCGATGAGTCTGGAGGATTGAGGCACTCTCCATCTCACGCACAACTCAGTCAAAAGGTCCATGGATTGTTTTGATAGAGGCTGATAGTCAAGGTCAGGGTCGCTATTGATCTGATCAAAGGTCATAGCATGCTTAAGAATGTACTTGAAGAACGCTCTGGGGTCTGGAGGGACAAAGGTGTAAATATTCTCCTCGACTGCTCGAATACTAGAATCACCACCAATGTTTAGGGATGCCAGGTTGATGGACGGATCAAAGCCCATCGACGCATCAAAGGCCGGATCACTGTATGTCGATTGTGGCCGGCTGGAGTAGCCTTTGTCGATGTTACTGCTTGATGTCTTGGCAAGCTCTGGTTTGGCAGTCAAGATATCAAGCATCATCTGTGACAGGTGGGGAGATTCAGCCTTCTTCCACTCAATGAAGGCATCTTCAAGGTCAAAATCATCACTCCTTAAAGCGCCAGGCATATCTGAGTTGAGCCTGTGCTGATACGACTTGAGATCCTTGAGTGCAGCTTCTTCAGTCCACACCCCTTTGTTCTCGTTGATATCGGCTTGTGCTTCCGAAAGACTCAGTCCAAAGATTCTGACTACCTGCTGAACCAGGGGCATGTCCTTGACATCATAACTCAAGGGAACAACGACCTCGATAGTTGTACCAGCACCATCAGATCCGCCGCCAACCAAGTTTTGATCATTTGTAAGGAGCTTCTTCTCGAGAATACTCAGCTTGGACATGAGCTCAGTCTTATCGCGATCGTGGCCCTGATCTCGAAGAATCGTTGCGATCAGACGGATAAAGAGAGCAAGATGTCGGTCAGGGATAAGCTTCCAAGAATCGTCATCTGGGGCGGCGCCTTTCTGAGCTGCCTTGGTGGTAGACGTGTAGAACATGAGGATAAGTGGTTCAAGCTTTCTCTCCTTGTCAATGGTTTTACGGAAGTTCCTTTCAGAGAAGGTGGTATAAGCCTCGGCGAAGCTTCGCTTGACAGCAGCATCATTGTAACCTGGGAGGCGCTCGCTACCCCTCAGCACGCCGCCGCATCGTTCAAGCAAGGCGCTGGTGAAGTTGTGAGGCAGTTTAAAGCTCGAAGAAGAACCGGAGGTAAATTCCTGAACCAGTGCGCCGACGCTGGTGTGAGTTCGAACGGGTTGCTTCGGAGCTGGAACATATTGTTTTCGCTTGGCCTTGGGCTGAAGAAGGTAGTGCAGATAAGCGGATCGGAGGGCGAAGCTGCGAGCTTCTTCATGCTCGACAACAATTGCTTGGGCTCTGGAAGCTGCGCGGGCTCTGCCAAGGTCTCTGCTGCTGCCCATGCGGCGGCCTGGATTATAGGAGTGTCGGGACGCTGACGACATGACGGCGATCGAGAGGAGAGTCGACAGCGGCGACGACGTGGTAATGACGGGTACAAGGGCCTAGAAAGTGAGGACAGAGATTTGCTCGGGACGCGAGATGATACCTAAAATAGTCTATATCTGCGCGCCCCAGCTCATGACACTGGGTATCGGTCAGGATGTGAGACGGGGTCAGCAATGTGGATGCTGATGGCGGGTTTGGAGATTCGAGCGAGCTTGACAAGGGAGAAAAGGAGCGAGGGGTCTTGGATCTTGGACTTTAGATCTGTATCAAGTCGGATGCAAAAGAGCAAAAGATATGCGGTGAGCTTCCCAACGGAATGACAAAGGTCGTATCGTCCTTGGTATTGTGGGACAGAGAGTTTTGGTTTGGATTTGTTTGGATTGGGCTGAATATAGAAATTGTTAAGGGTGGGCGGTTGATGGGAGATTGACGGTGAAGTATTGATCCAGAATGGAGCTGGAGGTCAGAGCCCAGTCGCAGTGCTTTAACTGAGAAGGTCAAAGATCCAATGATGAAACGAGACGGGAACACAGTAACAACCTCTGTTTGTGGAATGTATTTGATTAAGGTAACTGAGAGGAAGTGATAGCAACTATCCGTATAGCGTAGCACAATGGCAAGAAGCATTGGAGATGGCCGGCATCACATCATTAATTCCTAGCCGCACCCAGCCCAGTAAGCAGCCGCTCACTGAGATGCAGATACAAAGCCTAAACAAGACCCAAACCCCCAAGTTCGGCCCAAAATAAAAGTCTCCCAGCCCAAGGAACGGGGCGAAACGTCATCCATTCAGCCCATGGGCTGAGGAACCTGACAGTGGATGGACGTCCTTGCATGGACCGCTAATCCGCTAATCCGCTAATAGCATCGACGCAGGACCCTGAGGAGCGCTAATATGACGCTTTACCCAATGGAAGCAACCTTACCTAACGTCTAAGCGCTCGTGTCTGAGGCACGCATAACGACTTGGAATCCAATTCCATGATGGGATTCTTTGGTCCATGGGGGAAGTGGCTTACAAGTTGGAGTAGCATTGGTATGAAAAGGGATATGCTCCATAGAATCTGTACTGGACATGGAACACTCAATCATTTATTACCTGCCTACCTTAGTAGGTAGTCCTCCTTTCTAACTGTTATCCACGTAAGATTCCTTCCTTCATTCCTTCTACCTGGCATCTTATCTTAACCCTCATTTACCTAAACACAGTAAGACATGAAATAGGTTGGGCCCAAACTCACGTCAACCACGCATTGGTCAAGATTTTGTTCTAGAAGAATAAGAAGTCAGCACTTTGGTCAGCCAGTCCATATTGGTGCATCATCACCACAAGTGGTTTGTTCTAGACGTCCACCATCGTCATGGTTCAGTGTGTGTTTCATTAATCTGACCATCTTCAACTCTCAAGTCTCGCTAAGGAATAGCGCAGCAGCTCGTACTGACACAGATATCATATGTGGCTGCAGACGTTGACGAAGAGTTAAGGTAAGCCACTGTCCAACAATAGGTAGGTGGGACCTCCTTTAGCAGGATCAACTCCTGTTCTTGAAATGCTTGAAAAGATCATGTGCGCGACTCTAATGTCTTAACGAATCCTGTTCTGGATAAGGTGGCTCACGAGGTTGTGGAGGTCGTAATCTTGTGTTGCGTCTTATGAGGAGACCGACTGTATACTGCACTTCAGTTGCTGTACCTGTGTGCCTTTGGACAAGATCTATCTCTAAACTTGTCATGTGAAAGCAACGCTAGATTGACATGTGTATCTCTTGCTCTGCTTTATCGCCACCTGACTCATGGAGGATGACGAGCACCCACTAGGCGATTGGACAAGGATCTGGAGGTTGAAGCACTCGAACCCCGCTGCACAGGAGCCACAGACAAGGAAGGACCCTGGCAGAAAATGCCTGAAGGGATCAATAGCAGGAGTTCCTTGTCTGGAGAATCCGAAAATGAGCCAGGGCTGGACAAAGTTCTTGGAAGAGTACCATAGTTTGATAAGGGACAGTAACCTTCACAGAGCGAGAGGAGAAGCAAGGTCTAACAAGCTGTTTATCAACTTGGGAATTGCTACCTAGGCAGGAGAATCACAGTACAAAATATTTACTTGATCATACACTATCGTTGGACGGAGCGCCAGAAACCACCTATCACAGCGTTGAGTCGAGGCTGGGCCGAAGCGCCCACCAACAGCCAGCGCCGTTGCGTTTCAAATTGACGCATGTAACTGAATCTCCCCGGTTTTGGAGGGTCTGCGGGTACCTTACCTGGCACTTGATGCTAGGTGGTCTTGGCTTCAGACCTGAGTTGCATGTCAAGACTTCAACCTCGACTTTAACCATCATCGGCCCGTTAATCATGGGATAGCGACAGACTAATCCCCGAGAGAGCAAGGAAATTAAACAAACCGCAATAAGAGAAGGAAACTGGGACTAATATCTGCTAGAGAAGAATGGTTGGTTTGCCTATTACAACAAGGGGCTCAGAGCGGCTAAAGGCCAGTTCCCTGCTTCTCTTAACCTGAAGCTGAACCTTACAAAGCAGAGTAACTGGTGATATTCGAGTCAGGCAGTTGGTGAGGGGGATGAGGGATACGTCCATAAAATGAGAGGGCGATTGGTGTAGATAAAGTCGACTGTTTGGCACTGCCTATAATAAGAAGAGCCCAAATGACTGATATTTTGGATGAGTGATTCAACAGCAGACATTCTCAATGGACAAAGCCAAGTGGAACAACAAATCAACACTGCGTATCTTACCTACGAATAGCCACTTCGGCAAGATTGAATCCGGGGCTGTTGATCACAGCGAAGTGTCCGTCTTTTGCATGTATCGAGCATCTCCAATAATCTGCAAACCACTGGAGAAATTCAATTGCAAGCCGAGACTGTATCTTGTGAACGTCAGTCAGGACACAGTAATTTACCAGACAGCGGAGACTCTTCAACTCATGATCCTGGCACGTTGAAAACACAAAGTCCTTTTGGATTCTGCCTTGAATTAAGGCGCTTCACCTCCTGCTAGTACCTGCCTCGCTGGGTTTTAATCTATCATCCTCCGCCCCCCTTGTTCTTGCTCGTCTGTGACTTCTATCACCGCTTCTCAACATCGCCGTATATTGTTCACCCCGTCGTCGACAGCAGTACGACTGAGACAGGCAACAGCGCTCTTAGCATCGTGGTAGCTGTCAAATTTATAACTGCCTAATTTGACGCGCACACATTACTTCAACACATTCGTACGCCGCCTCTGACCTCAGCGCATTCATTACGAGATACTCAACAGTTAACAACAGATACTACCTTTACATTGACTCCTGGCGGCCGATTGACGACTGGTCGCAAGTAGCCACACGGGTCTGATACCAACTCTACACCCGATCGAGGTGCGGGTGGGCCACTCCGGTTGGCTCAGCGCCAGATGACGGCCTCCCCTGTCCCGCCCTGAGCCCCGCGCTACCACTTTTCGTACCGGCATTATTCTAACCTGCTGGCTGCAGCAGCTCACTGTCACGGTGTCACGGCGTCGCCTGTCGTTGTGCGCCCCCCCCAGCGTGTGTGCGTTCGTTTGTCGCTCCAGTCCGTCTTTAATAAAGATCCTGACAGCTCCAGTTACTGGACCCAGCCCGCGACTTATTCGTTCATCGTCCCTTGACCACCGCCTCCCTCTTGACCTACTTCGACGATGGGCATCGTCAACAGCAAGCCCGAAGAGGGGCCTGCTCTCTACTTGAGAGACCAGAATAGATGTATGTTGTCCTGCCCCTTCCCCGCCTTTCCCTTAGATCTCGCTGGAGGCCTGCGCCGAGGCTGTGGCTTGTTACTCTAACTGACCGACTCTGTTACTCAGTGAGCATATCCTCTTTGGTCGTTACAAATCCACGGAAGCGCACTTCTGTAAACATTGTTCCCAATTCATTTCCCGCTACAAGAATTTCTGCCCAGAGGCCTCTCGGCGACACATCTCCCGTCGAGTTTGTCCAGGTGGGTTGCGCCAGTTTGCGACCTTTGTTTGCGGCATCACCTAACCTAACTACAGGACCCCGATCCCTCAAGCCCAACAGCGCCGCCGAACTTTCTAGTCAAGCTCAGCAACGATGACGAACTCATATTCTCATTCACATTTGTTATGCGCCAGGCACAGCTTCCACAATCCGCAGCATCCTCCGAAGCAGCAACCACGCCGATCGATACTAGTATATCGGGCCTTACCTACGTCTACGCCTCAAATCTCAAAGAAGTTGAGAACTTGGTGACACGAGAGTTTCATGCGGATCCGAATCTTCACAGAAATGCCAATGTGGCCTTGGTCGGCGATTATTCCACAGGGGGGAGCCCCTCAGTATCATTCGAATGGACCTGGAAATGGAAGCCTCCGAAGCCCACCGAGGATAAGGGCGGCGGCTGGAGGAACTCGTGCAGCGTACTTTTCCATTCCTTTCGTATCATGCATCTGTGCTAATCGAGACCAGTTTGTCGAGTATGATCCTCGAGCTCACCGACTGCACACATTAGCTAGTTTCTCCTACTTCGTTGCAGGTACTAACACTCGAGATATCCTGTATCCCGCACCTGCTCATGCTTTTTCAGGCACATCTGCGACTTTGAGCCATCCGAATTCACCATCACCCCCCTTTCTCCTGGCATCTCCGCCTAAGATTCGAGTTGCCTCGACCCAATCAGTCGACTCCCGCATGACCGTTCCTGATATCATTGACGAGCCTGTTTCACCTCTTGTCCCCACAGCCGAACTACCCCTTACACCCGGATTCCCCCAGGCCAAAGAAGCTGTCAAAGTTGACGTAGCTTGTCCCAAGCCGAACGATGAATCCATGGTTAGTGATGACGGTCCCGTGTTTCGAGCCACCCTCAAAGCGCTTGAGCAAAAGACGGGAAACATGAGGACACAGATGAAGAAGGTGTTGAAGAAGGCAGAACATGCGCATTCTTGTCAGAGTGAAGCGAACGATGCCTTCACTGCGTTTGTGGATGCGCTACGGGAAGCTGCAGCAACCAATGCCAACGCCGTCCAGCCTGCTTTGGAACACTACTTTGATAAGATCGCCAGAGAAATTTTATCATATGAACGACAAAACACCTACAACCTACAGAAGATCATCATTGAGCCCGTAACCAAGTTATACCAGGTCGACATCAAACAGGCTGAGTCGAAGAAGCGAGACTTCGAGGAGGAAAGCAAGGATTACTATGCATACGTATCGCGTTACTTGGGACAGCGCCAGGATTCGGTCAAGGCTAAGAAGCTTGCCGAGGCCGATTCAAAGTACCAAAACAAGCGGCGCAATTTTGAACTCAAACGATTTGACTATTCTAGTTTCATGCAGGACCTTCATGGTGGTCGCAAGGAACAGGAAGTTTTATCCCACCTGACAAGATTTGCCGATTCTCAAACACGAGGCTTTATGGCCACTGCGAAGAAGATCGAGGTTCTTCTACCACAATTGGAAGCCTTATCCAACGAGGTACAAGAGGCCGACAAAGAGTATCAGTACCAGCGACGAGAGCGTGAAGAGAAGAGGCGTCTACTCGAAAAGAGCAACACCCCTTACAAGGAGCCCGAACAAAGCAGCAATGTGCCCATTGGCTCCGCCACCAATGGCAATACGGGCAACACCTCGGATTCCGATTTGGGTCGTGCTGATAGTACTGGATCTCAGCTTAATGCTGGATCGGTGAACATTCCGTCTGGCGTGGAGTTATCCAGGTCACCCGGTAGTCTTGGTCAGGCGGGGGTCGGAAGCCCCGCGGCGGCGTCCAAATTCAAGGGCATACGCGACCTCGAGGAACGAGATAACCTACCATCAGCCGTCACTCATCGCAAAGAAGGGCTTCTGTGGGCTCTCAATAGACCAGGAGGACATGTTGACCCTCGCAATCTGAACAAACAGGGTTGGCATAAGTAAGTGTCTTAGTCCGACGACATGACAACCGTATTCTGACATGATTTCTAGATTCTGGATTGTTTTGGATCAGGGGAAGCTGTCTGAATACAGTAATTGGAAGCAGAAACTTGATCTCCACATCGACCCGATCGACCTTCGTATGGCATCTGTCCGAGAAGCCCGCAATGCGGAGCGGCGATTCTGCTTCGAAGTCATCACCCCTAGTTTCAAACGAGTGTACCAGGCGACATCCGAAGAGGACATGAACAGTTGGATCATGGCCATCAACAATGCTCTGCAGAGCGCCATGGAGGGACGCAGTTATCAGGGGAAGCCAAGTTCATCCAATGGTGATTCCTCTCTAAGGAGAGACATTGGCTCTGTTCTCACGGGCAAGACGCAGTCACTGAGTCATGGGAACCACCACAGCACCGCCAGCACCGGAATACCTAGCCGAAGAATAACGGTCGGTGCACGGCCAAGCGCAGTCAGAACTTCAAGCTCTGGATATGACGAGAACCCTGGAAGGGTGCTCCAGATGGTGCGGGACAACGATCAAGGCAACCTATGGTGCGCCGACTGTGGTTCAGGATCCAAGGTTGAGTGGGTGTCAATCAACCTGGGCATTATTCTTTGCATCGAATGTAGTGGCATTCACCGATCCCTCGGTACACATATTAGCAAGGTGCGGTCTTTGACGCTGGACATCAGGTCCTTCACTATTGATATAGTCGAGCTTCTACTGCTGATCGGGAATCGGGTGTCGAACATGATTTGGGAAGCAAAACTTGACCACTCGTTGAAGCCAACGGCCCAGGCCAGCCGCGAACAACGTCTTAGATTCATTACATCAAAGTATGTGGATCGGTCGTTCGTTGAGCCCATTTCACCAACGCTGTCAAGATACGGCACTGCAGATGAGACGCTGCTGGCGGCTATTAAGAAGAACGAGATACAGCAGGTGCTCTATGCGTTGGCACTCAAGGCGAATCCCAACACTGTTGATAAGATGAGGGGCACACATGCTGTATGGCTTGCTCTGGCTGCGGCAGACCCAGCAGCTCCGTCGCCTGGGCCTTCGCACACGGCAACCGACGCAGACGCCAAAACTGTGCCGTTCCCGGTGGCCGAGCTATTGGTGCAGAATGGAGCCGAGATTCCTGCAGCTATGCCAGCATTTCCCCTGGGCCGATTTGCTCAGATCTATGTAGAGCAGAAGCGTGGGCGTACAGTCGTCGAAGGGTCGATGGATGCAGTGCCCTCGTTGCCCAGTAACATGAGTCCAGCTGAGAGACTTCAGCGAGAGAAAGAGGCCAGACTTCAAAAGCGAGTCAGCACAGGGGGCAGGCTGGCCAGATCTCCGATCCCTGAGAGATAGGAATCTGGACCCTAGGAACCACTGGCAGGCTTAGGTTCCTGTTGCTATCTATACAATCCCACCCGACCACGCAAGCCGGAAAGGAAAGGATTTCGCCCTGGGATGGGTTAATTTAACGCATGAGGAACTTTCTTTGGTAATGAGGAAGGGTTGGTATTTTTGACAGAAGATAAGGGTGGCGCAAAGGAGTTTATTGGCGTTGATGTGCACAATGGCTTTGTCCATACTATGAGAACGGGACAGCCATTCTGGAGCGGACCGGGAAGAGAAGCAGGGCACGAGCATATGCTATTTTGGATTATGGCGGAAAGTAGAGAGTGGCACATGGGCATGCGAAGCATCATTGCAAACATGCCAAGTTATTGGGTATTGGCAGGTTCCTGTTGATTACCTTAGCTTTGCTTATTGTCTAGGAAGAGGAGGCCTGGGGGAGACCTGGACATGATATTGAATAATGGTAATGTCGAGTTGAAGCCAATACTTGTTACTGTGATCTGCATTCTGTCTAGACCAGGGGTTGAACGACTCTGAGCCGTGTCTGGACTGCATTCTAGCCTTGTTGCCTTGCTGGCCTTGGGAGTCACTCAGAGCATGATCCTTTGTGACGAACATCTGTCAAAAATCACTAATGAGTAAGTCGGTCCCGTTATGACGCTTGTGACAGTGGAGGCGTCGTGTGGGCAGGTCAGTGTCTCATACGGTCATACCGGGCGCAACGTGACTCGAGGCTGGCGGATGACAATATGGGGAAATAGGGTTGGCCCATGGGGTTAATAGTGGGAAAAAGAACATAATGTACGTATTTGTAGAGCTATAGTGAGTTAAGAAAGAAACTGGATCATCTGGCTGTTGAGCATGGGTTGATTCATATCACCTCAAGTCCGTTATGTCATCTCGACTGACGGCATTTGGGGAATCGGATGAGAGCAGGACCCACTTGCAAGGCATATCCATCCATACCTAGGTTCCATTGCTAGGTGCGGACAGCCCGTCCGTCCAGTTCTAAATAACGGTGGCTTTACTGAGCGAAGGAGGCATTGCTCCACTGGAACGTAAGGATTAGATCCATTTCTTCAGTGGCCGGGCTGGACTTTTTGACCCACCCTTACAGGTGAGAGACACTGGAAGGCGACCGATGCTGTCATGGACAATTTCACGAGGCGAAGATGGCCATAAGCGTGACTCTCTCGCCTGCGCAGACCAAGTGAGCACTTTATACTATGGCTTCTTATTTGATAAGAAACAATAGTATGTACTCTGTAACTGCAAAGGCTCGGTATTAACAAAACCCCCTTCTACCCCGAGGCTGTGGCTCGATTCGACTCATCTCAACCCTCGTCCTTCTTTTTGGAGGCTGCTCAAAGTGGCTTGGACCAGATCCAATCCAAAGGTACCATTTCTAGGCAGTTGTCGCACTCAGGTACCTTAGCTTACCTTAGCTCTAGGCTCCCTCCACCATCTCTCATCAAGAGAACACCACCATAACCTTTTCTTGGTGCAGGCTCAATTCACGCCCTTGCTCGCTTCCAACTTCCTCCTGTCCATAATCTTTTCCGCCCCATCCCTACCCTTCTTTCAAGGCATCACTACTCACTACTCACCCCGAGCCCCCACCAAATAGTATCCTCTATTCTTGGCTCGAAGAGTTGTATCACCTCATCGTGAACCATTTCACCCGGTTCCTCTTTGGCTTCACGTACATATACTTGCTCTTCTTGGCCATCGCCATGGCTCCGCAACCAGAGAAGAGCCAATTGAAGCGCCCGCGCGTTAGTCTTTTCCCTGCTTCTTGACTTGTCTCGCGAATACTCCCATCGCATTCTGCTAGTGGCCAAAACAGTTGCGTGCTTGAGACTCCTTTTGTGCCCGTCTTCTCATCTCTCTCCGTGTCGCGCTGTGCGTTGCCAATCATCACTAACTTGCTTCGCTTACCAGGGCTCGCTGCCAGATGACGAGACCGAGACCAAGAAACCTCGACGAGCTGAGCGCCTCGAGGCCGACCCAGACAAGACCCCCATCGTCAACAAGCAACACCTTCCGTCTCCTCTCACACATCTTACCGACGACTCCAGTGAGCTTGTCAAGGAGCGTACTACGACTCCTCCGGGAAAGAAGCAGAACGATATAACCCCCAAGAAAAGTGAAGACACATACTCTCAAGGCCAAGCGCTATCATCGCCGCCTCAAGACACCCAGCCGCTCAGTCAGTTCGTTGATCGCCACCCTGCCATCTCCGACGACATAGAAGACGAGATTCGTGAGGGCGTCTGGGGATACCTGGTTCCGCTCGATCCGAAGTACGGCGACAAGCCCATTGTCCTGAAGAAGCGAAGCGCATGCCCCCTGCCAGACACAGTTGCCGATGCGGCCAAGGAGGACAACAAGAAGCACACCAACGAGAACGGGAAATCCGCTGCGATGAAAGATGAAGAGACTTTTGAGAAGAAGAAGGAGAAGGGTGTCTCGTCTGGCGGATACTTGATCGGACGTCATCCTGAGTGCGGTGAGTAATGGGATGCTTTTGCGCTAGTCCACACCACTAACTTTGAGATAGATATCGTTGTCAATGATGGTATTGTATCAAACCGACATTGTCTAATCTTCACCGAGAACAAGGGCAACGACACTGTCGCCATTGTCGAGGATTTATCAAGCAATGGGACATACGTCAACGAGGCCATTGTGGGTCGAAACCAGCGACGTGAGTTGGAGGAGCAGGACGAGATTGCTGTCCATGGCAAGGCGCGCTTCGTCTTCCGCTACCCTCAGACGCGCCAAACAAGCGCTTTCTTGCAACAATATACTCTTCTAGAGAAGCTCGGAAAGGGTCACTTTGCAGAGGTTTACCTGTGCGTCGAGAAGGCTACTGGCCAGCGTTTCGCAGTCAAGATCTTCACAAAACACCCAGGCATGGAAGACCGCTCAAAGACAGAGGGTCTGCAGCAAGAGATTGGAGTTCTGATGGGGGTTAGTCACCCCAACGTGCTGTGCCTCAAGGATACTTTTAATGAGCGAGATCGCGTCTATTTGGTACTGGAGTTGGCGCCGGAGGGAGAGCTTTTCAACTACATTGTGATGAAGCAGAAGCTTAGCGAAGATGAGTCAAGGAAATTGTTCGTGCAGCTTTTCCAGGGTATCAAATATTTGGTAAGTCATTCTGTCTCACTTTTGAGGTCTCCCGAGGGCCGCTCCGTACTGATCCTGTATTTTTAGCATGAGCGCAATATTGTGCACCGCGATATCAAGCCCGAGAATATCTTGTTGGTTGACAAGAACCTGCATGTGAAGCTTGCGGATTTTGGCCTGGCAAAGATTATCGGAGAAGAGTCATTCACAACCACACTCTGTGGAACCCCCAGCTACGTTGCTCCAGAGATTCTTGCCGATTCCAAGCAGCGCAAGTACACAAAGGCCGTCGATGTTTGGTCTCTGGGAGTCGTTCTCTACATCTGCCTGTGTGGTTTCCCACCATTCTCCGATGAACTTTACTCGCGCGATTTCCCTTTCACGCTCTCTCAACAGATTAAGAGTGGTCGTTTCGATTATCCTTCGCCTTATTGGGACTCTGTTGGAGACCCAGCCCGTGAGTTCAAAGCGCGCCGGTCACACCACCGTTACTAACATGGATTAGTTGACCTTATCGACTCTATGTTGATCGTTGACCCTGAGAAGAGATTCACGATTGATCAGTGTCTGCAGCACCCCTGGCTTACACAGAGCACCCCTGGTGTTAATGACAGCACCGGTGGTCTTGTGGGCGGCATCGCAGGTCTCGAGGTCAACCGGAGAGCCCCTGCTCGCGAGCGAACTCTGCTAGCATCTCTGAACACTGTTCAGGTGACTGCACAGCTTGAGGTTGGCAAGGATAAGAACCCGGTCAAGGTGTTCTCAAAGAACAAAGGTCGCGTTACCAATGTTTCAAAGGAGTCTGACCCTGCCGCTCAACGTGCACCAGACGAGTTTATAGAGATGGGAGGTAAGGGCGACCAAGAACTATTCGCGGACGATGATGCGAGCATTTACCCGATAGGTGATAATGGCGAGAAGATCAAGGCGAGCAAGGCCAAACGATAAACAATCGCGTTCGAAATGTCTGAGTCGATTCCACAACACTGGGGGTTTGGCTTTGTTATGGTGTTGGTTTTCTGTTAAGTTGATTTTCTGGTATTGGCTGTTTGATGGAGTATCTTCTATAGAGATGGTACATTGGGGATCATTGGTGTTTGCTTTTCTGGATACTTTGTTTCTGGTTGGTTTCGTTGATCGCAGGCATACTGGCTCATTTGGAGAAAGTAAGAGACGGATATTTGTCGAGGAATGGGCTGCTCTTAAGCCTTTAGTAACTATTTGAAGCATACCAAAAGTCCCTTGTTTTTGTTTGCTATTTACTTCTGTGTGGGTATGATATATGTAGATGTCTACTTGTGCCTCCCTTACCATTCCGTCATTGCAACGAAGGACTCATGCTGAGTCTCAATGATAACACCGTGGTAGAGTCTGTTCTAGGCTCAAAGTTTATGTGCTGAAGGTTGAGACAGATGCTTAGGTACCTGTTACTCCGTAGACGCAGTCAGATAGATACCTCTTAAGGTAAATACACTTACACACTTACACTGGAGGAAGCTACTTCTTATCTCCACGTGATTTATCGCTTAGCGCCCACACATACATGTTAGAGAAAACCTACCTGGCGGGGTTCTCGAGGCCCCACTAGAGAGGGCTATTCGCCTGGGACGAGAAACTTCACATTATTCCGCTCGTCGACCTTACAAACGCCTCGAGATCGTCCCCCCGCGTCGCCCCGGAGTTCGCTTCTTTTCCTGTTTCCCTTCTCCTCGTCCGCATCGCAAAATCCGGAACGAGATACCCGACGACCACCGCGACCGAAATCTTCAGATCGAACTACCATCCCCATCCCCGCGAGGGAGTCAAAGGCAGCAAACATGGCCGAAACCAAGACTGCCGGCCAGCCCACTCTGGTCTTTGTCGATGGATCCTTCGAGGACCTCGCTACCGAGATGGCCGAATACCTCAAGGCTGAGGACGCCAAGCAGCTTCTGAGCCAGGAGAAGCCGCCTTCTCAAGAGGATGTCATCTCCAAGCTGGTCTCCGCTTCCGGGGCCCTTAACACTGTCCCCGAGAAGGAGTATACCGCCGCTTCCAACCTAATGACCCATCTGGTCCTGATGTCCTCAGACCCCAAGAAGTTCCTGCCCACCCTCTGCACTACCTTTGCCAAGCCCCTCCTCAACTCTCCCGTCCACGGCGCTGGCCTGTCACTCAACGCCCTGACCACCGTCTTCAACCTGCTCGACCCCGCCGATCCCGTCCGCGCCCGAGTGTTTATGGAGATTCTCAAGTTCTTGAGGGCTCATGCCATGTTCGAGAGCCTGCGCACATACCTCGACAAGTTGCCTGAGTGGCTCGCTGCCTGGGGCACCGATGCCGATTTCCAGCGAAAGATTTACGAGGAGGTTGCCGAGGTTGCCATTGAGGCTGGTGAGGAGCAGTAAGTTATGTCCTCGATGTATGGTGTGCGAGAGTGTTTCTGTTTGCCACTCGGAATCTACTTCGAAGTAGTACCGGTGGGGTCTGCAGACAAGCTACCATCGCGCCTGTACAGTTGATTTGTTGAACAACCTACTAAAACTCTGGCAGACAAGCCTACGAATACGTAGTCAAGGCTCTCCGAACATTCGACGGCGATGATATCTCCTCTGAGGAGGCCCAGCGACTATCCCTCCGTGCCGTCAAGAAGGCTCTCACTTCCAACAACCACTTCCTGTTCCAAGATCTTCGGGGCATTCCCAGCGTCCAGGCCCTCAGCGACTCACACCCCGTATACTCGCAACTCCTTGATATCTTTGCCGAACAGGACCTCGAGGACTACAACGACTTCAACGATGAGCACCAGGGCTGGGTTGAGAAGGAGAAGCTGGACCACGAGAAGCTCCACCGCAAGATGCGCCTCCTGACTTTCTCCAGCTTAGCCGCCTCCACCCCCAGCCGCGAGATCGAGTATTCCAAGATCACCAAGGCTCTCCAAATTCCTGAGAACGAGATTGAGATGTGGGCCATTGACGTGATCCGTGCCGGCCTCGTGGAAGGCAAGCTTTCCCAGCAACGCCAGAAGTTCCTCGTCCACAAGGTCACATACCGTGTTTTTGGTCAGAAGCAGTACCAGGAGTTGGCTAACCGGGTCGACCATTGGAGGACAACTCTGCAGAACGTCCTGGGCGTCCTGCGTCAGGAGCAGGCCAACGCCAAGGCCCAGAAGGAGCGTGAGATCCAAGAGTTGGAGCGCAAGGTCGCTAACGCCGGCGTGAGCGGCAACCAGGATGGTGGTCGGCGCCGACAGAACCAGAACCGGGAGCCTCGCGAGCCCCGTGAACCCCGAGAGCCTCGGGAGAGGACGGAAGATGATGACTAGACGAGGCAAGACAACGCAAAAAGGGCAACGCCAGTGTACGTACGACGAAAAACGAGACCAGAGCAGTCGTGGGGAAGCAAAACGAGGGGGCTTTTTCTGGGAATGGGGGACATTGTTATACCTGCTTTGTGTTAATACATCGTTGGGCACATGAGAGTGAGAGAATCCAGCCAACGAAGGGTTGCGAATGGCGTAGCCGGTTTCATGAGCATATTGGTCTTCTACCTTCCCAGCATTGAAGTGAAGATGGTGTCACGGCACTCTTCTTCGATATAGAATCAAAAAATGAATGCATGTTAAAAAAAGAGGAATTCTTGGAATGCGAGCGCATGAGACGAATGCTGTGAGGTTTGATATTGTACATGTTTTATTGCCTTGATCTCTCCAATAAATTCGGAACATTAGAAGGAGGATGTGAACTTCTTGTGAGGATCTGGGTTATGTATTCGTCCTATGATCGAGTTAGTGTGGTGAATAAAAGACATAGACCAACGCATAACAAGATATAAATAATTTGAGCCAATATCAATGCACAGTCTCATCATATAAGAGTCTGAGAATAGATATAAAACCCTCAAACTCACCATTGCGGCGGTTGACAAGGGCAACATAGCCCCCAGTTCCCACCAAAATGACTACCAAAAAAGGCCAGAACTTGACCTCGTCATTGCGACGGGGTTTCGGAGGCTGTGAAGAGTATGAACGGTTGCATTGAATAGCTAGAGAAGGAGATGTGCGAGGAGTGAGTCTCGAGGCCGAAGCAACGAAGCGCTTGGATAGGAGGGACATTCGAGAAGCCATTGAGTGAGGTCAAGATGGACAGTTTCTCTGGCTGAGGCAGGAAAAGAACAGATATGATGTGATATTGAAAGCCAGTTTAGTAAAGACAATGGATCAGTTGGAGTCTGTAAAGATGAATGCGTGAGAGCGTCATGGGAAAATCAGGCGAGGATTTAGAAGCAGATGATCACGTGACTGACACTGCATATAATCGTTGTCAAATGTCAACTAGATATCAATAGAAGACTGCACATAGTCTTAACTCTGGCTATTACGATTTCATCGCCTCGGATCAGCTGTTAATAGATATAATGGTCATGTCGGGTCTGTACAATAATTCTCAGTGTCGCGCCAGCCATTGAACAGGGGTCATAGAGGCTGCGAGATGCATGTACAGGGTATATCCGTAGGCTCACAGTTAATTAAGAAGTCAGATTGGAGTATTTCTTAGGACTGTTAATAATCATTCCGATGGTTATGAGAAATGGGTAGTTTTCGTTCTTTGCCTTAGAAGTTCATTATCTGATTAGATAGGTATGCTGTATGTTTCTTGTATTGACAAAGCACCTAATGACGACTATCAAGCCCAGGTGATAGAATTCTTCAGCCAGAAATAAAGGAACGATGGATAGATACAAAGAGCATAGATCTATAATTACTGCAGCAACAGGTAACGAATCGCATCTTCGCCTGGTTGTGGTTGAAATGAAATACCATGGTTGGTTCAATAGCCACCCACCCAACCAGCCTCTCTCATTATGCTTTCTCAGCTCAACCCTCATGCTTGAACGTTTTAGCACCCCGCATGAGATCAGACACCAACCTCCATACCTATCCAATACTTCAACGGCAGCTCCCGCTTGACCGTTGACGTATTCCCCTCGACACCATTTTTTGTTTATAGAAAAAGTTGATCATTTCACTATCACTGCAAAGATCATCTTTTCTTGCCTGGTTGCTACGCCAACGACATTTCCATCATGGTGTCAACACCACGATCAAAGTATCGAAAAGACCCTCAGACGCCGAGGTCACAAAAGAAGCGCATGCCCAAAGGCCGTTATAGCGACGGACATTGGTGGTGTAAGTTACAACTTTATTCCTTCAACACTTGATACCTATCTCATGTCTCAAAGGCAATTGCGAGCCCCGTCAAAAGGCTACACTACGAGAGGTCAAGAAGTCTGGGCCAAACAACGGCAAGCTCTTCTGGAAATGCGATGACTGCAACTTCTTCCTTTGGCGTGACGAGGCCAAAGTTCGCGAGTCTGGCCTCAAAACTTCCCGAAGTGGCAGTGATTCTGCCAGGTCTGAACCACCGCCCATGACGCAGCAGTCTCTTGTGTCGTATGGATACCAAGTGACGCCCAGTCGGCGTCAGAGTGACGAAGATTCTACCGATAGCACTGAGTCTGGAGAAGAATATGAACCAGATACTCCCATGCCAAAGTCCGTGAGAAATCGGACCCAGGCTTCAGGTCTCCCTGAACCAACGGCAGCTGTCGAGACACCCAGCCGCGGATCGTCCAAAAGACGAAGGGATGTTTTTGAAGAGGGTGAAGACGAGTTCAGCGACATTGAATCGGATGAAGAGCAGCAGATGGCCGTTATCGCGGACAAGAGCGCCGAGAAGGCTGCCCAAAGACGATTTACCACGCCTAACACTACTCGTTCAGCCGACGTAATTTCAGGCTTGCCAACTCCCTCTGTGTCGCGCACATTATTTCCCACCAGCGAGTCTAAAAGACAAAAGCAAGTCTCATTTGAAGATACTCCCTCAAGATATACGGATACGATGTCTTCTGCGACTCTCTCAGCCAATGCCACGCCTTCTAAGACCCCTTCCAAGGCACAGGAGCCCCCCTCGAGCAGCCCTTTAGAGACCAGTTTCGATGTGACGGACGAAGTAATGAACCATTTGCGAGGTCAGAAGATCGACCCCAATGTTTTATTGTCTGTAAAGAGTATTCTAGCCACCGCGGCACGCCGCACCAAGGGGATTGTCATGGGACGTGATTCTGCCCGGGCAAACCTCAAGGCCAAGGACGAGAAGATTGCGACCCTGCAAGAGCGTATCGCTGCACTGGAAAATCGCGAACGAATGCACAGAAACCAAATGACGAATATCAAAGCTGGTTTGATGAAGATGTATGACGACAACTGATTGTGTCAAAGCTTGTTAGGATTGGGACTTCAATGACATGATGGACGATATTGTAAGCGCTGGACTTTGGTAGATAGTTGGATATACCCTTTAAGTGAGCAAAGTAATTGACATTGGAGTAGTTTCACATAGCAGTATTGAGATAAACAAATTGGTTCAAGGCAGCCCCTGCACGATCTTATCTGGAATTCATACGATATAATCAAGAGTATTCTATTATCGTTCTATACGCGGCGTGCTCGTCTTTTATAGGTAGGCTTAGGAACAGCAATATTAGTGGTTTTTATTTTTATAAGGCCCGACTCCAAGACATGTCCTCCAAAGCATATGCAATTCGATTTATATCGCTCTATCGCTAAAAGTCAGAGCCCAGCCTTTCGGCAAGGGCCTTCTCGGTGTTGGCATAGACCTCGTTGGGTTGGGGGGTAGCATCGAGTTTGAGAAGCTTGCCGACCTCCTCGAATTTGTTAACCACGGGCATGCTTGTCTCGATGAAAACGCGGAAGCGCTTGCGGATGCTCTCGGCGTTGTCATCGGCACGGCCGCTGGTCTTGCCGCGCTCGAGGAGACGAGACTCCATGACGTCCTCGGGACAGTCGAAGAAGAGAACCAGCTTGGCGGGGCAGACGGTTTCCTCGAACTTGACAGCCTGGTCCATCTTGCGGGGGAAACCGTCGATGAGGAAACGACCCTTTTGTGAATCCTTCGCCTTGAGGTCGGCGGCCATGGCGTTCTCGAGCAGGGCGATGGTCACCTCCATGGGGACGATAAGTCCGTTGCGGATATAGTCCCTGATGAGGTCTCCGTACTGGGAACCGGGCCTCTCCTGCTCAGCGCGCAGAAGATCGCCGGCTGAGAGATGACAGAAGCCGTGATCCGAGACGAGCTTGGAGCACTGGGTACCCTTACCAGCGCCCGGGCCGCCGAGGACGAAGATGACGGTTACATCTTTAGGGTCGAAGGTAGGAGTTGTCTTTTGGGGCGCGACGGACGCGGGCGCCTCTTGTTCGATAGCAGGCATGATTCTTTATATATAGATAGAACTGTAGTGGGCGGGCAGTTGAGTTTAGTTGAGGAGGTTCATCATGGAAGAGGGGGATCTACCTTTTGATTGGTTATTGTCAGTGTGGGATCATCTAGGAATAGAAAGGTGCTTTGGAGGAGAATTAGAGAAGGGAAAAGTTGCCTGAACTTTGGTTAGAAGGCGATCGATCTGTTGATGCTGCCAAGACAGGGAGAACGTGGCCTGGACCCTTGATTGAGCGGTGTCCAATACAGTGGAGGGCCTGAGGCATCCATGATGTTGTTAGAGTAGGTAGCCCACTTTCCAAGCTCTCAACCTCCATCAGATTACCTAGTAGGTACATACCTACCTACCTACCTACTTAGGTAGGTGGGCACCTCTTTATCAGATCAACACCAATACAACATTATCAAAAGCAAATCTTAAAAAATCTCTAAAAAAAACCTTTTATTTCTAGCAAAGCCATGTTCTTTCTTTATCAATCCTTGGTACATAGGCCTTGTCTTTATTATTAGACAAGACCAAAAATCTCATGAATTGCGCTGCACACCCTGGCTTGATCATGATCAGCTATGAGAAGTGATGGCTAATACCTTCATCAACTATTGGTATAATGACATTCCAGGTCCCTTGCCTGGTTTTTCCTTTACACAAATTTCTGAGCCTGAGCCTGAAATCTCCCTAGGCCCAAACTTGTCTTCCTGACATCTTCGCAAGCAACTTAGCGATATCCTCTCAACACGAACATGACACCACATTCTCGTGTCACAGATCACTGTGCCTCTCATTCATAAAAAATCGACACAATGGGCTTGCAGATGACCAAGGCTTTGTCCGAATCAAAGTAGCGGCCATCTCCGTTTCCGATCTTGCTCAGTCGGGGCGAGATCTCAATTTCCACCTGGGGTTCTCCCTTGGGGTCTCCTCTCTTGAGCTGAATGTCGAGGTCGTCCAGCTCAAAGTCGTAGTTGATCCAGTCTGTGAGGAAGAATGCTCGAGACTTCAAAAACTTGGTGTTTAACTCTACGGCTCGGCAGACGATGCGCCAAAGAAGGGTTCCAGCATCATTGGCCTCATTGGGGTCCATGAAGATTTTCAAAGTATTCTTCATTTCTTTGGCAATCTCTCTGATTTGGGTAGCGTTATTGGCATCAGAGAACTTGCTGAGCAAGTCGGCTGTGTGGGATTTAACTCGACTCAGCTCCTCCATGCCATTGAAATTGACCTCTGAGGACACGTTAGCATCGTCACCCAGAAAGAAGGGGGTGGAAGCAGAATCATACTAGAAATATCCAAACAGAAGCGATGGAAAGCTTGACCTGCAGGACCGCCCCAGGTGCTTGCTCCTGCTTGAAAAACTTGGCTGACAAGGCACTTCCAGATGTACTCTTGAAAATGGTAGGGGGCCAAGTGTCTGTTCTTCTTTTGGTGTCGCTTGAGAGCCTCAACGTCTTTGTGACTTGCTCCAGGAGGTGCAGAGACACGGTAAGGCTCGACTGTGAGGACCTTGAGAACGAAGTTCCGAATGTAAAATGCGATACCGCGCCAATGACGGTCGGCTTCGTCATCAGTGATCTTGAACGCATCGTTGAAATTTGGGTCCTGTTCATCGATCATCTTGGCCATGTCCGTTCGCAACTCCTGGTTAAAGGCTCTCGATTCCTTAAGCTTTCTTGTGAGCTCAACGTTGTCATTGCGCAGCCGCTGTTCGTTCTTCAGACTATTGGCGAGTTTCTCCTCGCATTGCTCAAGTTTAGCCTGGGTATCATTGGCAGGCTGGACCTCGTCTAGCCGCTGCTCCAGCGACATAATCATCTTCTTGGCCTCGTCAAGCTCAATCCCGACCTCGGTCATGCGAAGGGTCGCTTTGACACTGTTATGGAAGGAAATGAGATCATTGTGCAGGCTCTGAAGGTCGGGGAGCCCGTTCACGGCTTGCTGTGGTGAGACTTCGATCTGCGAAGGCGTGGGTGTGACTGGATGCGCCGGAGAAGCAGCACTGCTGGCGTTGGTAGACCTGCTGAGTTTAAGAACAACCTTGGGCTTCTTGATAGGAGAGCCGCCTTCATCCCCATCGGAAGCTCGCTTGATGGGAGGTGCGGGCTTGTTGAGATTGGCAAGAGGAGAAGTGAGTAGGCTTTCGTCGGCGGAATCAGGGCTAGAGTCTTTAACCTCAGGCTTGACTTGAATAGAGCGAACGCCTGTGGCCGAAGCTGAGCGCTGCGGGACGACGATGAATTCATCATCAGAACCACTCTCGATATCCTTCAAACTCTTTGGTGCCGCTTTTCGTGACGGACGCTCGCGTGCGAACTCCATGGTGCTTTTGATGCGAGATGGAGGTGAAGAGGAAGGAAATATGAACTTGCTAAAGAAGAAAAGCACAGATGCGGGGGTTAAGCGTGTGAAAGGAGAGTGTGAGGGGGGTGAATGGTGTTTATACTGCCCGGAGCTGACAGTGGCAGGGCGCGGAGGAGGAGAAGGGTGGGAAACAATAAGGTACCTGGCTGCCACTGCCGGGGCGCTGCGTCAATCCAGCAATAGGATATCAATACTCTATTACGTTTGATCAATAAAAAAGGACACCAGGCATCAGCTGCGAACAATAGATGGACGATGCGCCTGTTGTTAGTCTGGTTGCACCAAGAGTTTGAGATGAAGAAGAGAAGAACTGCAGTTCAAAAAGGGCAGATAGACATCGAATTGGTAATTACTGTAAAAAAACTTTAATATGTATCCCTCTTTTATGTATAGAAGACGTTTCTTTCTAATCATTAACCTTACAATATGATTCACAATGTCTAACATCTATTAACCTTTACAAACTGAGAGTGAGTGTACGATAAAACATAATATAGGAACAGAAGGCCAAGATCCGTTCTGGTAAGTTCATATACGGTCTCTTAAGGTCTTCGATATTGGATGTACTTTCTGTCGGTTTTCTTCGCTCAGGTGTTTCGTTATAGTTGGAAGCCCCTGGCGAAGATGTCGTAGAGAATGCGTCTTCCATGCTTCTTGATACAAAATCACACATGACAACTGACATTGGTACGCAGGTATGTGGAAAGTAGAGCTTAAAGCAGTATATTTAACTCCAAGTTCAAGCTCCTTGCTCTAATCTGGTTAATTGCCTGCTGGCCAACTTGTTTGTTGTTTGCGAGTTCTTTATACAAGCCGACGCTCAGTTTGTTGGTGGCTTCCGAAAGACTATCATTGTCGACCATCAGCCTAGGCTTACGAGGAGTAACGGCGAAAATCAACAAAGGATCAACATGTTGGAACCCTGCCACATCTAACTCTGATCTGGTCACATCATCCATCACATTTGGCTTATGAGCTTCAGTTGACATTTGTCCATGTCTCAAAATGGAAATTTGTCGCATGTGGCTGTCGTCAACAAAGCAAGGATGAAAAGCAGCCCCTGTATAGCGACGCGGCGGGGCGAATGGGGAAGCACTGACCAAAGCATTACGAGGATGATCATTGTTAATACTCCGCCGCAATTTCCGCTACCTTGGTTGTTGACGAGAATGGTATTGGTGCTGTATCCAAGACAGCCCAGCAAGAAGAAGCAGCCACGTTCAGTGTGTTTCACGCAGATTGACGAAACCACCACACAATGTATTAATAGATACGAAAACGGAGGGAACGCATGGTTTTGATGCTTTGGAGATGAGCAGCCAATCCGGACTGAGCATATGTCCTGGAATGGAACTCATCCCAGGCCGTCGGATTCATCCATGTGGCTTTATTAGTCTGTCATTGGACCACCCACCTCAAACTACTGACGGCCGCATTTGATCCGCGGCCCGCCCTCCAGCTCCATGTTTTTCCCACACGAGCCCGTGCCCTGGCAGGGCAAAATTAGGGGCTTGGCTTCCAGACAGAGCCTCCAGCTAAGCTTCTGCCCACTGAACCTTCAGCGGGGATGGCCGATAGCCACTGAAGTATCAATTATGATTGGCCAAAATTCTTTCTAGAACGGCCTTTCACAAAATTGCCCAAGACCAACTCGATGGACACCTCCATCCCCTTTACCCTTGCACCCACTTGACCTGTCTTTCCACTTGACTTTTGTTTCTCACATCTACACATATCCTTCTCAGCCTCTTGTTGTTTCGGGCATTTCATCACTCGGTTCTCTTCACCATCGGCCGATTGACTAGTTTAGGTCATCTGCGGCATTTTTCTTGTTCGAATTAAGGTGTCGCCGCCATCTTCTCGTTTTCATCGTGATCCTCCAGCGTGTCGAATTCCTTATTAACTAACGACAACGACAATTTGGTTCAATTACGCTTCCGAATCGACACTCTTTTTCCTCGATAGAATAACAGCAAGATGGAGCCAGGTCTCATGGGATGGGTCATGGACCTTACGGCCTGGGTGGCCCCTTTCTTCATCGTCATGTCACCCATACTCTCCTATGCCGACCAGATTATCTCCATGTACCGAAACAAGACCAGCGCTGGCTTCTCTCTCGACATTCCTCTCATCATGCTTGTAGCGTCTCTTCTCAGGTTCGATTACTCCTTTTTGTGATTGGCGCGAATTATAGCTGACCCGTGCTTCCCGAAACACAGAATCTTCTACTGGCCCCAAGCGCAATACGATACCAGTCTACTTCTTCAGTCGCTGCTGATGGTTATCGTCCAAGTAGCACTTCTTAAAGTCGCCCTCGATTACCGACCACCCCCACCTACCAAGGGTGGCGAGGCTGGCTTGCCTTTTGCTGGTACTGATGATAGTTTGATGGGTTTCCAGCGCCCGTATAACTTCTGGCAGTGGCGATCTCCTCGACGGTAGGCCCTTCGTTTCCGGATATACGTGAATCATCTTTGTCTAATTGAGTGCAGATACTGGTATGCTATTATGTATTTTGCTGCTGGTCTTGTCGTGTTGGAGCTTCTCCTTTCCCAGATGCCCGGACTCTATGCCGTATACGCGAATGCTATCGGATGCATTGGACTTGGCGTGGAAGCAACGCTCCCTATCCCTCAGATCTTGGTCAACATGCGATCCAAGTCATCCACGGGTCTACGATTGTCAGTCTTGGCTGCTTGGATTGGCGGTGATACCATGAAGTTGTTCTGGTTCTTTACATCGAAGTCCGAGATCCCCTGGTCTTTCAAGATCTCTGGTATGTTCCAGGCCTCATGCGATTTCTTCCTCGGTTTCCAGTACCTGCTGTACAATACCCCCGAGGAGCCGGCGCAGATTAAGGAGCACCCAATGGCGGAGTGGGAAACGCCCAAGTCAACAACGCGAAGCCATAGCCGGAGCCTCACCCCTACACGACGACCTGCCCCATTTGTTGTCGCTGAAGAGGCTAAGTAAGCCGGCTTACTCCACAATTATGTAAATGATCTAATGATGGTGATGTTGGATGTTGATGCGTCTATCTGAGGTGAAAGCTGCTGCAGTGGCGTGATGAGTCGTCAGGAAGGTCAGAGAGGGAAGAGATGCCCCCGAAAGAGGTGGAATGAGGAGTGAGGCAAGTTTGGAGATGACGATGACGATGTTGAGAGGCCAGCTTTGATGAGATGAGATGAGCCAAATCGAGAAATTCAGACGACAAAGATCAAGAACAAGATATCAATTTTTGATGTCTTGATCTGGATCACATCTCATCTCATCTCAAAGACCCCCCACAAATTACGCAAGCCTAGCGATTACCGGGTCTCGGCTTTGGGACCCTGGCTTGTTTCTGAAACAGGCATAAGACCAAGTCTCACCACCATCAGCTCCAGCTTTCGCCCACCGTTAGGATCTGGTAGCGGGGTACATGTGTGGGGAGTATATCAAGGAGTTGAACACGCATTTAGAGCAATGTCAGCATGAGATAGAGTAGCATATAGACTAATATGAATATAACGCAATGTCCATTCATTATGGTCCCTTGGTAATCCATCTAATAGCAGTTTTTATCAGAGGTACATTTGGTTCGGCATCTGTACTGCACTATCTGAGCCTCACCTCGCCACCACACCCTTCATTCAGTTCGCGTTCCCGTTCCCAGGCCCTTTCGTAGTATCAATTTTCCTTCAACAGGAAACAAATCAACATTACCTTAGTTACATGCATCTCACCAGTTGCAAACTCGACTGTCACTTTTTATGTGTTTCACGAAACCATTTGTATTGTTACTCTGCGGCCTGTCAAGTCTTATCTGGTGTAACACTGTCGTGGCACTGGCATAGCCTGACCCACTAGTTTCTACGCAGGCAGACCTCGCAAGTCAACAAACAACCAGATTAACAGTTCAATAGATCGCATCAAATTTTTATATGTTTTTGCGATTTGTTTCACAAAATCCAACAACCGGCTTAGTGTCGCTCTGTTCTGTTCATTTTATTCTACCGTCCATCTTCTTTTGGTTGTGGTTGGTAGGCTACCTCATTCTGCTTTTGCATAGTCGGTCGCCCAGCAACTGATCCCAAATCACAGCCTGATATAGGTGCTACACCCTCAACTACTATTCTGCGCAGGCATAGTAGCTGGAGTGCAACGCGTTAAGGCGAGCACCGAATTTCTCGTCCGTCTCAATATCTTAGGACTCGCTAATTCGACCGTGAATCAGTCTCAGAACCTACTACATATCCCCCTCCGCCTTCTATTATCTTCACTTGAACTTCTTCCCTTTTATATCTTGCATCGCAACTTTGCGTCGCAAGCGATCTCGCCCATTTCATTCACCTCTTGATCGCTATTTCATCCAAGGTAGGCAGTAATATATCTTTTTTCTTTCCCTTCCCCTCTTTCTCATTACATCATCATCACTTTTCCTCATCTGTTCCTTTCATCCCTGCACACTCCAGTCTCATCCCCCTTCACACCTCTTTACCCCAATATCGCAGCATCATATTGTTGCAGCTGATATTCCTTCTTTGAATACTTTCTTTCTGTTATCTCAAAAGCAAAGTCGCTTGCGCATCGACTTATCTTTCTAACAGATATCCGGCTATCCATTCCTTTGGTCACGGTCAGTTCCCCTTGCTATGCTTTCTTCCGCATTATCATATATCTTTCCCCTTGACATTACATGCTTCTCCCCAATATCGATGTCGTCGATTTAAATCTGACAAAAAGGCCATAAACCTGTCTAATTGTTCTCATTGTTTACAATAAACTGACACAGTCCCTAGGCCATATCCGCGTCGATACTATGGCTCCCGCGAATGCCAAAGCAAACTACAAGACCTACGAGGCTCAGGCCCGTATGGTTCGCGCCATCGTGGCCGCACATCCCGAGGTCAAGTGGAACTACAAGGGTAAGAGACTTATTTCCTCATCCCTATCATCTTGCCCTTGTCCTCATGGGCGTTCGGTGTCTCGAGGTCCCTCAGGCCTCCCATTTCCCCCGTATAATCTCGAGTCTACAGGAGGAAGATTGACTCTTCCCCAGAAATCGCCGCCTGCTACGGCTCTGACATGACGGATCATGCCTTGAATCATCGATTCCGTAAAGTTCGGGCTACAGTCAGCATCATTCACAAAGCCCGCGAGCAAGGTTTTGATGTCAAGGATCTTACTACCGATGAGAACCTCCTCCCCTCAACACAGGGAGGTATCGACAACAGTACGATTCCCTGACTTATTGCGTGCTTCCTCTCATTGTCTCTTTCCACTACACTCTCTCGCTTTCAGAGCCCATTCTGACTTGTTTTACTACAGACATCGCCAAGTATTTTGGCCAGTCTACCGCAGACGGCATCCAGTTTCAGTTCCGCACTATCAAGAAGGACGCCGAAGCACTTCGCCAGACCGCTAACAATGGCGGTGATGTCGCCAACTGTCTCAGCCTCGGTACCGGCTCTGGCCCTGGTCTTCCTAACACTCCTTCTAAGCCTACTCCTTCTCGTCAGCCTGGAAGTCGATCTGCCAAAGGATCTAAGCGCAAGACCTCATTTCCTGTCTTGAACCCCATCAAACGCTCAGCCTCGGAGGACGAGGATGAAGACGAGCTTAACTTCGATGAGATGGATCACACCCCATCCAAGAAGGTCAAGACCACCGGTCGCACTCCTCGTGGCACGACCCCCTCTCGCTCAGCTGCCCGGAAGGCCGCTGCTACTATCGCCGATGCTTCCGCTCAGTATCACGACAGCGAGTCTCCTTACGAGGATGCAACTACCCCTACCCCGGCTCCCGTCTCTAATCCTGCTGGCCCTCCTGCTGCGCTTCCTCCCTCAACCACGGTTGCACCTACTTCTATCTTCGGCAACGTGGAGCGCAAGCCCCAGCTGGGTATGATGGGAAACCCTGGTCTGGACATGATGGCTTCGGTTGGCGAGCTCTTTCCCTCCAGGGGAGCCTACCGCGCTCCTCCCCCCGATGACTCGTCCTACATGGACTGGGGCGACGGAGAGATCTAAACTCTGTGGTATCGAGTCTCTTTCTCTGGTTTGAGCAACAGCTGGTGCTCTCAACAAAAGTTGACGAATGCAGCACCGGCACGGATGAGAGCTCTGCAGAGTGTATTATCGAACGCATCTCAAAAGCACGAATGCGAACCGGATTTTTTGTCAGCGACATAATGGCTTTATCGGGGTTCCACCACTTTGCTGTCGGTATTTCGACCATATTTCATGCCCATATCCCCATTTGCCCCCTCTTTCCCAGCACAGATACCCCTTTTCCCCTTTAACACACAAAGTTTCGGTTCTTTTCTTAGCTATCAGGCATCTCTGGCTCTCTCAACGCATATTCGGACGGTATATTAGGGAAAGGAACATTTGGGCATGAAAACTACGGGGCGTGTATGAGTTCTAGCTAGCAAATGTACTCACCTTTAATAAATAACGTGGGTCTTACGATGGTGGCAATACTGCTACAATGTGATGCTTCTACTGTTGTGTGATCATGGTTAAATATCAAAATAGCATCCTACGACATTGCATGAAAAGAATACACGGTCAAAAGGCCATGGGAAAATGTCACTCGATTTCTCAGGGACTTGATCGTTTTTGACTTTTCTTTCTGTTGACATATTTTCATTTCTGAATAAACACCTTGCTTAACTTGACAAAACCTGCCACAAAGCATCTTTTTCCACAAAATCATGGTGAATTAGATTAACCAGCCAATACTCATCCTTAATGTCGCTCAGGAGCTTCTCGCTCTCAGATGCCCGGCCGTATACCTTGGCCCACTCGCCCCAGATTCCAAACGCCTCCTCGCACCAAGCTCGGAAACTAACCTCCTCGATAATCGTAGGCGTAATGATCTCTTTGCCGGGGAACACACCCCATGTCACGGCATTTGTGCTCGGGCTGGTTTCCGTCGAACCGTTCACGTGATCGCCGTTATCCGATGAGACATAGTCGCCGCGGGCGTTGCTGGCGTAGAAGCACACAACGTTCTGCAGCTCTGGGGATGTGAGCTTAGCCTTTAGGGTGCTCCATTCGTTCGAGGGGATGAAGAACTCGACGAACGACTTTTGGAAGACGAAACCGTTGGGCGGGCCCCAGCCGAAAGTGGCGTCGCTGGATCGCAGGCCGTTGACTGCCGGCTGCGAGGCGACAGTCCACCAGCCCTTGCGGTTGAGTTGCAGGAGATGAGGCTGGATAGTCGAACTCTCAGCCAGAAGTTCCTCCTCACTCCAGGGGATGGCCGAGAGCTCTCCCTGGATATGCTTGACGAAGAGATCGTTGATATCCTGTCGTGTCTTGGGGTAACCCCAGAGCTTGACAGCCTGTGTGACGGACATGTGGAGGCTTACACCGTATCCATCAATCTCACCATAGGCGGGTGAACGGGCATCACCAAAGCGGCCGTTGGGGAAGTCATCCCATGTCGCCTCACGGCCAAGTACGCCCTCGCCTTCCGAGATGGCCAGCGTGTTGGCACGGGTGTTGATGGCCTCGGCACGAATGCCGGCCTCTTGACCAGTAGCCTCCCATTCAGGATACATCGCTGGCCTGTCACCAACAATAACACGGTTGTGAGGGTCTGAAGCAACGGAGGAGTGTCTTCTTGAGTGTCGAGAGCGGGAGTGACTGCTGGAACGCAAGTTGGCGCTACCATTGATCTGTAGTGAGGGGATAGCGAGTTCGTCAACTGCGATGGCTTCCTCATTCTCAGGAGGGTCAGGGATGAGATTCGCTCGCTCCAGGATGAAGGACACGGCCTTCTCCAGGTTTAGGGTGTAGAAGTGGAAGCCTTTGGGGCCTGGCGTCTTGGATTTGATGTCCTTGACCTTGTCTATCAGCTCACTGACAATATCCACACCCAACATCTTTACTCGTTCATCATCACCCTTGACAGCATCGAGGCGTGCAAGAAGATGATCAGGGATCTTGGCGTGGCTCAGCTTGGTTGTGCGCTTGATCATCTGGTAGCTCTGAATAGGCATAAGACCTGGAATGATTGGAATGCCCTTGAAGGCACCGCTGGGGTGTTCTCGCAGAGTATTCTCAAAGTGCTCATATGCTTCGATATCAAAGAAGAGCTGGGTCTGGATAAAGTCGGCACCAGCCTGGACCTTTTGGACGAGGTAAGGAAGATCGTGCTCCAAGCTTTGTCCAAGGGGATGGCTCTCTTCGGCGTGTCCTTCTGGGTAGGCTGCAACACCAATGCAGAAATAGTCGCCATGGGTCTTGCGGATATATCTGACCAAGTCGACAGCCCAGTTGAAGTCCTGGCCTCCATCATCCTCGGAATCCTCAGGATCGCGATACTCCTCCCTTCGTGGCGGATCACCTCGCAGAGCTAGGATGTTTCTGATTCCCAATGCCTTTGCATCTGAAAGCGCCTCGTCGATCAACTTCTTGCTCATATTGGTGCATGTCAAGTGCAGACAAGTTGTAAGTCCGACCTCTCTCTGACACAACTCGGCCAATTCGAGTGACTTCTGAGATGTACTTCCACCAGCGCCCCAGGTGACGTTGACAAAGAGCGGTCGAAGGGCTCGTTCCATTCTGTGAAGGCGGTCTCGTAGATTGGAGAAGCCCATGGCAGTCTTAGGAGGGAAGAATTCGAGAGAGAAGTATGTACCATCAGCCGGCAGAGCGGCGATGCGATCGGTGATCTTGTCCATTGCGACGAACGGGAGGGGGGGGGGGGGGGAACGCACGAGGGGCATTTGTAGGTTGTTTTTTGGTGGGGGTTGATTGGGATGTAGAGTTGGGCCTGAACGGA
>JAWDHB010000481.1:216435-377465 GCA_033439405.1 Fusarium sp. NFCCI 5145
TCCCCCCGCCCGCCCCCCCCGCCCCCCCCCCCCCCCCCCCCCCCCCCCCACATCACAAGGAGCAATTGTATTTTGTTTATTCGTGGTGATTGATAGAGATGTAGACTTGAGACTGAACGGATATCGTCGGGGAGTGATTGAATTATCGAGTCGCCAATAGATAGAGTGGGAGGAGAAGAGGAGAGAGATGCGATACCGGAAAAGGTAGGTAGCTCTGAGCTGACTTGTCGCCGTCTCTTATCGATTAAGAGCTACCGAGCTCAGGTTGCGTTGTAGAGGGGACAAAGGAGAGTATCTCGAGTCAAGGAGATAACTCGGAGTGAGACGAGACAAGTCAAGTCGAAGACGTCGGCGTCTCTTTTCTCTAGATGGTGTATGGAGGGGACGAGTTTTGTGGCGGGGCACCTCACCCATATCCAAATTCATTCCCTGGGCATCATTTGTCCACTGAATTGTTAGCGGCCTGCAGCGGCCGTTCTCGGTATGTCCACTGGACGTTAGCGGCCATGACGCATTCAACGGTACATGGGGACGGGTATCATGTAAGTGGTGACCCATTGGATGTACCGACATGGCCCGAGCTTTAATTCAAATGTCGGGTCTGTGTATTGTGTGGAACAAAGAGGATCAAATCTCAGTGTATACACTAACTCTGCCCTGTCTCTCTGTCAATTGATGCGCTTTGGCATCATATCATGCCTACGTACCAATGCCGTTGCTGCATCAGAGGCTCATGAGCTGCGCCGCGGCTCGGCGCGCTTTGTCTAGCCTCTCCGTCTCCAACTCGATTCGACGTCCGATAATCGCCCATCCTAAAACTGCGACCTTCGGAGCACTCTCACGACGATCCTACGCTATCGACCTTCTTTCGATAGATGAGAAATGGCGAAAGAAGTGGAAGGAATGTAATGAATCTTGTAAAGCCTCAGCAAAACTGGCCGATAGCCATGCTAAACACTATGTGCTGCCAATGTTCCCGTATCCCTCGGGGACACTCCATCTGGGCCACCTGCGAGTATACTCGATTGCCGATGTCGTCGCTCGATTCCGCACATTAAAGGGCGAAAATGTCATGTTACCCATGGGGTGGGATGCGTTTGGTCTTCCGGCTGAAAACGCTGCAATCGAACGAGGAGTTGCGCCAGAAAACTGGACAACAAGTAATATGGCCAAAATGAAGGAGCAGCTGGAACACATGAATGGAAGCTGGGATTGGGATCGTGTAAGTTCAGCTCCATATCAATCTTGGTACCGGATCTAATATGTTCCTTAGGAACTGTCAACTTGCGACCCTGCCTTCTACAAACACACGCAGAAGCTCTTCCTGATGCTACACGAACGAGGTCTTGCCTATCAAGCCGAAGCTGAGGTCAATTGGGATCCTGTGGACAAGACAGTCCTGGCAAACGAGCAGGTCGATGCCAATGGTTACTCCTGGAGATCCGGCGTCAAGGTTGAGAAGCGCAAGCTCAAACAATGGTTCTTCCGCATCTCTGAGTTCCGTGAAGCCCTCCTCGAGGAGCTCGACGCACTTGCTAAGGAAAATGCATGGCCAGAACGAGTTCTAGCTCAACAAAAGAACTGGCTTGGCAAATCAACCGGCGCGTCTGTCAAATTTCCTGTCCTCGCCATGGGTCATGATATGCATGCCGCGATCGAAGTATTCACCACTCGACCCGATACCCTCTTTGGTGTTCAGTATGTGGCTCTTGCTGCCAATCATCCTATCGTAGCTAAGCTCGCGACTTCGGATCCCGAACTGCAAGCCTTCATTGATACCATCCCCGGCCTACCTGCGGACTCCAAGGTTGGCTATTTGTTGCCTCACTTGCGGGCCATCAACCCGCTCGCCTACCATGAGGAGACACCCGATGCCACTAAAGTCTCTCTGCCTGTCTACGTTGCGCCATATGTCTTGGGCGACTATGGTGAGGGCGCTGTCATGGGTGTTCCTGGTCACGATCTGCGAGATAATGCGTTCTGGAAGGAACACCATTATGATATGCCCGTTCGACATGTCCTCACCGCTTCAGAAGATGAATCAACAACAGTTATGAAGAACGAGCCCTTTGTTGAACATGGAATCATGACTGAACACAGTGGTTCTTTCAAGGGCAAGCATTCAGCTGCTGTCGGGGAGGAGATTGTCAAACTGCTTGAAAATGCTGACCTTGCCAAGTCTGTCGAGAAGTGGCGCCTACGAGACTGGCTGATCAGTCGACAACGGTACTGGGGCACTCCTATCCCCATCATCCACTGCGAATCTTGTGGCCCAGTGCCTGTACCAGATGACCAGCTCCCTGTAAAGCTTCCTGATGTGGACTGGGCAGAGACGCGAAATGGAAGCCCCTTGGAGTCTTCTCCCGAGTTTGTAAATAGGGCTTGTCCCAAATGTAACAGCCCTGCTCGACGAGATACTGACACCATGGATACCTTTGTCGACTCAAGCTGGTACTATGCTCGCTTCGCTGATCCTCACAACAAGGAACAATTATTCTCTCCTGAAGCTGGCAAGACCCTCCCCGTTGATACCTATATCGGTGGTATTGAGCATGCCATTCTCCATCTGCTCTATGCCCGCTTCATCTTCAAATTCTTGGCTTCGACAGATTTACTTCCTCAGTATACTGAAGAAACCTACAAGTCTGCCGAGCCGTTCAAGCGTCTCATCACTCAGGGCATGGTTCATGGCAAAACTTACATCGACCCAGACAACGGCCGCTTCCTAAAGCCTGACGAGGTTGACCTGACAGATCCTAAGCAGCCCAAGGTGGTATTATCTGGCAAAACGGCCAACGTCTCATATGAAAAGATGTCCAAGTCAAAGTACAACGGAGTCGATCCTTTGGAGTTTATTTCCAAGTATGGCGCCGATGCTACTCGAGCCCACATGCTCTTCCAGGCTCCTGTGGGTGAGGTGCTCAACTGGGATGAGGCCAAGATCACTGGTGTCACCCGTTGGCTGCAGCGGCTACACGATTTCATCACTGCCATCGCTGCAGAGCCCGCTGATGAGAAAACGTCTGCTCGAGATTATCTTGCTGCTAAGCATGGACGTCTTGGCTCTGCATCTGCAAACGAGCTTGCGCAGTGGGATGCTGAGGGAGCCATCTGGCGCCATCTCCAGCGCACTATCACATCTGCCACAGCGTCGTATGAGGAAGTCTACTCCCTCAATACTTTAGTGTCAGATCTTATGATCCTGACCAACACCCTCGCCGACAATAGTATCGCCAGCCCGATTGTCAAGCGCGAGGCTGCACAAGCTCTTATATCCATGATTGCGCCCATCACACCCGCATTTGCCGAGGAATGCTGGGCTCTTCTCAACCCTTTCACATCATCCATCTTCCAGTCTTCCAGCTTCCCTGTGCCAGACGCCTCCTTGGACGAACTCGTCCGCCCACGAATACAGCCTTGTGCGGTGCAGGTCAACGGCAAGGTGCGGGGTGTGGTTGAGATCCCGCCTCCTCCAGCTGAGCTATCGGGCGATGAATTGCGAGGCTGGATGGTCAAGGAGATCCTGGCGACCGAAGAGGGTGCTGCGCGTTTCTCTACAGGACCTTATGACCTGCGCGCAGCTAAGCGGGCCATTCCGGTGAGGGGAGGAAAAACAATCAACTTTGTATTAAAATAGATGTCATAGAAACCGTGGGAAACGGATGTACGAGTATCTGTAGCATAAAGCGAAAATAGACAGAGGCTGATAGACATGTGATACTGTGTATTATGATATATAACATTAGGTCAAGAGCAGACATAAGCAACTCAATGAAGTCCTTGGACTAAGTAGGAAGACAGGCATTTTGACTATATCGTTCAGTAAACAGCCAATGGAAGACGATGGGCATTAGATAGTGAGAAAGCTTCAGTAGAACATTCCTCCTATATATACTGGCATTGCTTCCTGATGTCCAACGAAGCAATACTAATACTTCCATGTATGAGACAACGTGGCCGAGTGGTTAAGGCGATGCCCTGCTATCTCTTCCGAGACATCACAGGCATTGTGTTCGCACGCGTAGGTTCGAATCCTGCCGTTGTCGATCTCTTTTTGACTTTTCTTTCTACTATTCCTAGGATCTATTGTTTCGGCTCATGGTGGGTTGATTTGGAAACAAGATTTGTTTCTTTTTACCTCTAGAATAAAAGTGTGGAGCCTCCCGCCGGCTGCTCCCGCTCTTTATGGGGAAGGCATCGTGAAGCAAGTGGCTGCCCCGTGTAGGTAGTAGGTAAGGACGGCAAGTACTCCGGATTTCGTTCAATGGAGATTGAAGTCCGGCAGCAATGACAAGACTTTTCCAGCCATAACGCGACAGTTCTTTTGTGCTGAAAAGTAAGGAATCCCCACGGCCACGGCACAGCAAAACGAGGCCATCTTCGGAACCAAGATCCGGGCGCGTAAAAGGTGAGGCTGCATGGTATCCTTCCTCAGGAAAAGGATATCATGTCAATTCGGTCGGTCATTGCCGAGCTAGTTCTATCCAGTCACCACTATTCCCGCAGCCATCGTGCTCAACTTCGACCAGTCACATGATGAGACTCTTGACGAGGAGGGAGATGGTTCGCAAATGTTCAAGGTTCAAGCCAGCTCAGAATCATGTAGCCTAATATGTCGAAATACACGCACCGAATCCCAGCATGAGGTCAGCTTCTGTCGAAATCAATAGTTCCCGTTTCAGCCGTGACGTTGCTTACCACCCCACAACTAGTCTCGTATAGTTTCCCAGATAATTGGTAGTCATTGGAGGTCCAGGAAAGATATTCGAGATCGCCGTCAGGGGAGTGAGATAGGACGGCTTCACCGACATTGGGAAGGTAACATTTATACTGCTATTAGTCCACTAGTTCACACGCAATATGCTGACTTTGAGGAGGCTGATGCTAGTTTCAAGCTGAGTCTTCTTAAGTGCAACCACAGTGCATGCCTCCCATACAACCCAATGTCTACCATATGATTGAATATATAATTGTACAATGCGAACATGGGATTGCCTACAATGCGTATTCTTTCATGTGATGTAGATTCTGTGGTCAGGGGTATCCAATGAACAAATCAAAACACCGCCGCCGTCAACACCTTACGATGCACACCCAAAGGACAATATGTACCCTGAAAGATATTCACCACTGCCTGTCAAACTCAACACGGCGCAGTCACTCGTTCCGCTCCGCTCTCCGCTCCTCATCCAGTAGCAAGCGCTGGTTCTCGCGCTCACTAGACTCCAATTTCTCTGAGTCGCGATATAGGACGTAGTGCTGAATAATGAAGACGGTGTCGTAGACCATAGCAATGTTGCCAAGGGCAAACTTGACGGGGTTTCCAGTGATGCCGCTCCAGTCACGCTGCTGGTAACTGTCGATAGCCTGCTGGCTGACGCTGAGGACACCACCAGCAAGATCCAGTAAGATTTGGGAGATGCTCCAACCGTCGGTACTCTGGTTTCTGTAATTGGTAACGATCTGGGGCGTGTACTTGATCAACGTGACAATGAGTTTGACATAGCCCACGGCGTAGACGATATCGAGGGCTACCCAGTCATAGACGGCATCGTTTCCTGGAGAAGCAGCAACAGTGAGACATGTTAAGAGAACCCCCGCAATGCAGCCGGCTGATACCCCAAGAATGAATCGGCTGGGTCGGTTTCCAGAATTTGGGGTAAATCCCCACAAAGAAGGTGAGAGATACTGTGAGGTTGTGATGATGGAGAGAATCAGAGCATGAATAGCAAAAGTGATATCGTTGAACTGCACAGTAGATTCGAGGCCCTTGTGTCTCGCAGCATACTGAGCGCGAATCTCTGGTGAGTAGTAGAAAGCTACGTTTGAGCTAAAGTACGCAGCGAAGCCTAGACACGAATATCATGGTTGGGTCAGCAATGAATCACTATCAAGCCGAAGACGAAGTGGATGAGGCGTGAACTAGGATCGGAAAGATGGCGGTGATCGGTCCAGGATGCCGGCGACAGGGCAACAGAGCCGCCGAGCTTGGGATGAGGTGAGAGAGGGGAGAGGGGTGTATATTCTGACACTCGCATCATGCCATTGTGCGCCGTCCACCGGACCGGGGGTCTGGATATAGAGAAGGCAACGCGGTTGGGCACTCACCGAGGACGTTGATAAAGGGGAAATCGATGGTTGTTCCGCTGGTGGAGCGACGGCGCCAGTTGAGCAAGGGCTGGGGATAGAAAGACGCGCTCCAGGCAAGAAAATAGATCCAGCCAAAGAGGCTTGAAATGAAGGTGAGGAACCCAACTGCCATATTATTTGATTCCCTGTCTTGAGGTTGTTTTACGTCAAGGCTGAGTGAAATTGGACGGAAGAAGAGAAAGAAGAGACTGAAAGAAAAGAAGGAAAAGGCGGTGCTCGTGAACAAACAAGTTGGTGATGGGATCGATCGTGTGACAAGGTGAAGACGGTTAGGTTGCTATGTACCTGAGGTGAGTTGAAGCGAACCTAAGCCACTCATGTGTTCTGACGCCATCTCGGTAGGTACGTATTTCCATCACTTCCGATTTCAGAATGGATGGAAGTGATTGAAGAAGTGTGGCTGACAGGTACCGATTGTGGCTGCATCATCCAATCACAGATTATCAATCAATCTACTAAGGTAGACAGAGTGTTTAATTTACCTACCTTATCATGAAGATAATCTTGGCTATTAGGTATTGAGCTTTCAATTAAAGATTAAATGATTCCCCAAAACCAATCGAGATAAGCCGTATCGGAGAGAATAGGAATGCAAGATGACGAAGAAACCACCAAGATGTTGATGCTTCATTATGATCAAAGCTTCATCAACCCAACCGCACGGAGAACATCCGAGGAGATTTTATTTCATCTGAAACAAATCCAGCAATAAATGCCACCGAGCATGATAATACTGATTCTTCCAGAAACAAAGGACAAGGGCCCTAACCAATAAATCGAGACAACAATGGTTTTCCATCAACGGGAATTGCCCGAAGACGCCCTGACAGCTTAAAGCATGTGGATCGTCCTTTTCCCTATCCACGCCCCTTGAGATCTTGTTTTTCTTTTTCTCCCTTTCTAGAAAGTGTTTAACCTGATACTGCTCACCTTGAAACCCTTGTCTCGGTAGCGAGCGGTGTGCGAAATGCAGAGCCGCAGCCGCAATGGCCTTGAGATCACGCCAGGAACGAAAAAGCACGCCAGACAAGGCCAGGACGAGGCTCAAAATGTGGACCCTGTTGATAGCGATGAAAAGGTTCGGATCGGAAGAGGCCGGACTAGTTATATAAATGATAGAGACCCTCTCGCGGGTTATTTTCTTGGGAGAACCATGGCCGTCGGTAGGATCGGAGCCGAAGTGGGCATCTTGATGAACTGGAATGAGCGGCAACTCTCTTTTATTATTTTTGTACTGCCAGCTGATTGCATTATCTAGGTACTGTACTTACCTTACGGTACGAACTGTGGCTGCAGCGCATTGCATTATGTTGCATGCCGTGCTATTTCCGAGCTATACCTTAGTGAGTCGGTCAGTGGCCTGGAAACCCACACGAGGTCGACTTATTCTAAGAGGAAAACATCAAACAATGGATCTCGCAGGGGTTGACGAGGACTGGGAATAGAGGCAGATTTATCGGAGGACGGCGTTGAGCCTCCGTCGGCGGCTGCCCCTCTTTGATCAGATTCCGTCACGAGATTGAGATATGGTTTTCTTTATATCTACATGATGACGCCTGAGTCTTTGTGATGACGCCAACAGCATTCACCTCGTCAACAATAGAGTCTCTCAATCAACAGGTAGGTAGCCACTGTAGACAGGGCCTAGGCCAGAACCCTACCCTGGCCTTCTAAAGGTTTAAAAAAGGGGGCCCTTAGCCTCGCTACCGATCCTAATCCTGGCCAGACTGTGGATTCAACGGCCGTTCCGTACGGGGCATCGCTCGGCACCGGGACGGTACTTGTCACCTTATGCTCAGCTCATGAATATCAGTCAGTACACAGCAGTTCGTGGCTGTACTGATAAATATGAAAATCCTGTCCGTATTATTCCCCTTAGGCACCGGCATTCGGCATCTTCGACTTAGTGATGCTTCAGATGCAACACTACAGTACAGTATTGTAAGTATGCGTAGGTATGTACAGTCACCGCTGTCATCATACCCCCAGAGTGTCTGTTGCCTTTGACCTACTTGTCACCGTCTACCGTACAGTACTGTAATCAATAGTCTTGTCTTCATGGCTGGCTACGCAGCCTTTAATGACAGAGATCTACATATGCTTATCCCCCTTTCGCCAATTCAGCTCAGAAGAGTAAAAGCCAGCGCGAGTCAGCTCAGCTTATCTGACAGAAGGATACCACTAAGACCAAGACACATTTTGGAGACAATGAGAGAGATTCAATCTTTCGGTCACTATCAGTCAGTCACTGTGTGATATGATCTATTGATGGCAGGGCGTGTATCTAAGACTAGGTCTATCTAAAATGTAATTGCGTGGCCCAGAAAGTGACTTTGCTTGCATCGTAGTCATCAGCCTTTCTGCATGTACCGTCCCGTCCCGATCCTTGGACTGACCCATGATCCCTACCTTTCTTTAGTTCCTGGCCCTGGCGCCTCGTAAGTTCAACCCAAGGTCAGTTCCAGGGAGGGGGGTGTGTCCGTCTATCGGCCATGTCCACGACCACGTCTAAATCAAGGTCAACTCTCTTTCTTGACTCACCTTGTGATACTTAATATATATATATATATCAATACATAATCCTCATTCCACTCTGGATTTCTTCTCATCTCGTCTCATCAACAAACTACTATACACACTTATCAGTCTTATCATATCATACGACTCAAAACTTCAAGGATCGACACTACTTCAACATCATCATCAACACCACCATTGGATAACACCGTTCAAGCCAACATACCGCTAGCTTACCTAGTCATTCATCAGTCTAGCAGCTCTTCAAACTTGATTTAAGATCTTGTCAACACCCGGCAGTCAATTCGACCTTACTCTACTATCAACCAACTTACGCCAACCACTTATATCACTATATCCTGATTCCAAAAATCATCATGGCCGCCGCAATCCAACAACAACAACAACAAGAACCTCACAAAACCGGCTTCCTTGATCTCCCAGTCGAGATTCGCCTGGAAATTTATGACCAACTTCTTCTCGCGGCCCCATACACTCGATGTGGCCGTCCATGCCCTGATCAAAAAGTCCACGCCTCTTTGCTTCGCACCAACCGCCAAATCCACGACGAAGCTACGGATCTTCTCTACGGCTGCAACACATTCCTCTCTCACCCCACACTCCTCACCTCATTCCCCCGTCTTCGAAACTGGTACGGCCCTGTTAAGGAGTCCTCTATTATCCCCAGCATCCGCCGCTTTCACACCCAAGTCCGCCTCGACGTCGACCTCCCCTACGGCGATGATGCCGTGACAAAAGCCTACAGTGGACTTGATGAGCTCACAATCGATGTTGTTCAGTCCATGTTCCTCGGTGTCGGATATCGCAACTTGCGCATGTTCGAGGGTGTTCGGGGTATCAAGAAGGTCAAAATCACTGGCAGCACAACTGGCTTCGAAGACTACGTCCAGTGGCTCAAGATGTCAATGATGAGCGAGCCTGGCGCCAATGTCCCCGAATTCCAGCCTCAACAACAAGCAGGCTGGATTCAGCGACTGGCCACTGTCCACTATTGAGCTGTTTCCAATCCTTCTCTTTTTCTTGTCTTTCTTCTCATTCGTTGAGTTCGCTTCAGTTATGGGTTTATTGTATTTGATGCAAAGGCGAACAAAAGCATAACGAATTAGACTTTGGAGTTTTGGAATGTTTGGGGGGGAGTTAGAAAATGGGGATTTGATTTAGAGATTCCCAACGCGCATAACGAACAGGCGCATCATCAGACAAACTTTAGTATTAGTGGTACATTGTACCTAATAGAATAACATCTTCAACCATCATCTTTTTATCTTCCAAGTCATATCGACATTATACCAACTAAAATAAAGTTGAACCCACGGTATCTTCGTTAATGCGAACCGTGACCACGCAATCTGTCTAAAGATGGTGACATTAGTGGAATCCTCCAAGCTCCATCAACGCTCCCCGCGCCCGCAGATTTCACTTGAGCTCATCGGATCATCAGAGACATGTGGATATGCCCAAGGTCTGATTGACGGGCTGCAGTGCACTCTGTTCCTTTTTTGCATAACTCAGACCGGGTCCAGGGGACAATCCAACGTCGTCTCTGATATCACAAACACGAAGCTTGCATATTCTGGCCTTGGATATCATCTACAGACGTGTAGCTATAACAAGTCACTGTTCTTCATGTGAAGGAGAGGTATGCTGCTTTCATTCATACAAATTTTCGATGTGAATCGTTTATCTGAATACTCCACAGGCCGAGCATAGTTTTATTTACTCGCTTAGGTACCTATATATTTAAATGGGAAGAAACTCACATGAAGAAATCGCTTTATCATATTCAACTTCAGTTATTACAAATATCATACTCCCCGCCGTCATTTCTCGCACTAATACACTACTACCGAAAGCAGATACATCGATTCATGAACATGCTCATTTTCTACAAAGGAACTCAGACAAGCTAGAGTAACAATAACACTAAACAGCCAACATAACATAGTAAAAGACAATAATAATAACAGCTCCCATCATGCCCTTTAAATGCCCCAGAACGCCGAGTCTGATGCAAAAGTAGCAGACGCTCCCCTCGCCCGCTCCGACTGGGACTGAGATATCCGGTTTACCTTTATCTCACCCGACTTCTTTTTGTATCCCGTCTTCCTGTTGTATTCCCATTCTTTTTTCTTTGTCTTTTGCTCTAAATAGAAACATAGATCCAAAAGAGAGATCTCATCGCCAAGGTCTTTTGATCTGGTTCAAGGTGTTGTTTGGATACACCATCTCCTCGGCTTTGTCCGGTAATCATACGCGAGCGGGTCATGCTTCGGACAATGAACACCGACCATGGGCCGGTTTTGAGGGCGCAATAGCCGAGCAGTCACCAGACAATTGCCTTCCTCAATCCCGCATCCTCCTTTGACCTGAATCAAATAACCTCAATTCGTCTATTTCTGGCTTTTTTTCGGCCATTTGTATGGTCTGGTTCGTCGATTTACTGACCACCACCGCCCATGATCTTGGGTAGCGATCGCCATCCCTTCTCGTTAGGAAGCTTGACCTTGCCAAAGTCCTCATCGAGATCAAGGATCACCTTGAGGGCGTTGCGGCTACGGCCATAGGGACTAGTGTCCAGGCTTCCCTTGACCGTTGACAGCGCATCCGACACGCCTGTAGGAATCTTTTCCTTCTGGGTACCAGGCATTGGCAAAAGGGTCTGGAGAACTTCGTACGCGGCCAGGGTGAAACCGAATTGAGGAGATGATCTGAAGATACGCGCAGGACCACCCTTGAAGAAGGCAGTGAATCCCTCCTCCTTCCAGATGGTCTGGGCTGCGTGTCGCAGACCGTTGTATGTGGCCTCGCCCTTACGGGCTTCGACCTGAAGTCGGGTCTTTATAACGTCGCAGGGAGTCGTCAAGTAGGCGGCTGGCATACCGGCGATGGCACCAGCAGTTAGGAGCTGCAGAACACCCAACTTGTTGGTTGGGGTCTCGCCAAAGAAGTCCTTCTTGAGATGGCTGTAGGTAGGGAAGTAGATGGCTGAGAAGGGAACGTCACGGAGCAGGCACGCCGAAGCGCCCTTGTACAGTCCGACGAGACCCAGGTTACGCACAATCCACATGGCCGATCGCTTCGGTGTTCCTTCGACGGTCTTGGCGACCTCGCCCTGGACTTGGAGACGGATCTTGACGATCTCGAGGGGGTTGGTGAAAACCTGTAGCATACTGGTTAGTCACGCTTCTGTCAAACCTTGTGCGCATTAGGAAACTTACAACTTGGCAGGCACCAGCGGAACCACCAGAAATCATCTCGGACAAGAGTGTGATGTTACCATTCTTGTCGGTGAAGAAGTTTCGGGCAAGGTCGTTAACAGTCAGTTTGATGGCCTTTTCAGGAGCGACACCAACCAGCTGGGGTAGTACGCCAGAGTAGAGACCACGGAAACCCTCGTTACGGATGACCTTCTGGAAGCAATCGATCGAGTTCTTGTAGAGGCGCTGACCGGGTTGGGCGCCTCGCTGGTTTTGCAGTCTCGTCTTGACCAAATCAATGGGGTACACCATGAAGGCACCAAAGGCACCGGCAACACTACCAAGGGCAAAATTGTAGCCAGAAGTCAGAATCCCCATTAGGACACCTCCACCAGCAACCTTGGCCTTGGTGGCCTCGACAGCGTCGTAAATGGGGTTGCGCCACGAGGGGTCAAGAACTCTGGCGAAATCGGAGAGTCCCAGGCGACCAGAAGGCTCGTCGAGGCCAGCAAAATGGAAAAGAATGTCAGCTTCCATGGGAGTGAAGAGTGAGAAGCGGGTGAGCTTGGCAGCCTCGTTCAAGAACTCGGGGCGAGTGATCTTGCCATCTTTGCTCTGGTCAATGGCGCGGCGTAAGATGAGCTCGACGAGGTCCATGCCACCGATGACGTTCTGGAAAGCACGCACATTGGCGTACGAGATCTTGGAACCGATGGAGAGGTTGACTAGAGTGTGTAGGTTGTCAAGAATGTGCTCAGACAGCTTGTGACGGGCAGTCTCGACAATGATGCGCTCAAACTCCTCGCCACTGATGAAACCATCGCCGTCCTTGTCAAGCTGGTGGAAGGCCTGTCGGATGCGCTCGCCCTGGAGACCTCGCAGCATCTGGCAGAACTGAGGATAGTCAAGAGGGTGACGGTGCTTCTTGTTGCCAATGTAAATCTTGGCCCAGTCGGAGTCCCAGTCGAAGGTTAGGTTGTCAGGACCCTTGTTGAGCTCGTATAGGGTGCGGAAATCGTCATACTTGACAGAGCCAGTGCGCTCAACGTCGAAGAGACGGAAAGCGATCTGGTATTCCGCATCGGGCTTGTTGAGGAGGTGTTCGAAAATACCCCAGTCAGCCAGACTCACTTTCCCCTTGCCATTGACGTCGGCGACACTGAAGAGAATGGAGTATTGGTCTCGAGAGATCTTGTGCTGTTGGAATGTTGTCAGTGAAGTCTTGTAAGTAACCAAGCTTGGGTACAGCCTGGCTTGAAACCGGGAAGTGACTCACGTAATCCTCACCCTCAGGCGCAACAGCGTTAATGAACTCCTCAGGTCCGAGGTAAAGCTCGCCTGTCTCGGCGTCCTTGACAGCATGCTTGGTGAAGCGCGCCTTGGTGTGGGCAGCAAGCTGCTCAGGCTCGTGCGTCCCAATGACAGCCTCCTTGACGGCCTCCTTGGCCACAGCAAGCTTGGACATTGTTGTATCGTAGTCGATCCGAGGGGTAAAAAGAGGATTTCGAAGAATAACAAATCGATTTTATAGCAATTGAAATTTCGAAATTGGTAGGCCGATACCCAGCAGATCAAAAACAGACGTTCCTGAGGTGGCTCGGAGACGAGTTAGTTTCGCAATGTGCCCACAGGCAGGTGGTCCGACAACGGCTGAACACGACGAGATTCTCTAAAGCAACGCAAACAGCAGAAGCTAACTGGAGGAACAGGAGATGGTTTCCCTCGAACAATCGAAGTCAGCGGCAAGGGGAGAATGTCGGAGACGTGTCGATGTAGCGAAAGGGAAGCAAAAGGAAGAGAAGCTGAAGCTGAAGAGGAGAGCGAAATGCGTCAATTGGGGAATTTCGAGATGGAGCGAAAGATGAGATAAATTTGCTATTCAATGGACCAGGCCGGTGGTTGGTCCGGGCGGGGGGTGCGCTGTAAGTTGGTACCTAGTGGGTGTGCGCGCGATTGTGCCTACCACGAGGGCTGAGGTACAAGACCTTAAGTATATTTCGGTACTGTGCGCCAGTCGAAATACTTGCAGTACTTGTGCGCAGCTTCCGTATCGCCAGCAGCTCCCTTCCATCAATGCAAGCTGCCCTAACCGCTGCTGTTGCTGTTGCTTCTTTCACTGAAGCCGGGCTGGAAACACACCTCTGTAAGGAAGGAAGGAGCGTGGGGCTTTGGCGGTCTGAATTCCGGACCAGCGGACAGTAAGTCGGACCGCTCCAAGCGCGCTCTGTATCCTTTGTCTTTTCAACTACAAAAATATTGACAGCAGAGGGGGGATTCACGGAGCTCTCCCTTCTTACTATCGAAATTTGAGGGCACGCTGCAGTACCACGAGAGCAGAAAAGGTCACCAGCATCAGTCACCGAGCTTCTCCCAACTTCGGGGAAGACAGAGTCTAGAAACGACCTACCTACCAACCTACTCCCAGCTTGCCATGCGGTACCTAAAGATACATTCTCTTTTGCTCGTGGGCGTACACATCCAATGGATCTGATCTGTGGACCCCTTCCAAGTTGGCATGCCGGGCACCTCCTGTGTAGGTCCTTAGCGAGGCTAAATACCAGTCAGTACAGTGCCTTGAGAGTTGAGCCTCAAAAGTGATTCCACGATTCAATATCACATCGTGTATGTCTCTAGGGTTCATTCAATCGGCAGAAAAGAACCTTGAGACTCGATATCAGGCAAATTCAAGCATATCTCATTGAATATACATATTCCATTGGAAAGCCGTTCCTCTTCCTCAACACCGGGAATGCTCCCCCCGATCCCGGGGTGGCATCTCAATGTGGAGCGGGACCCCAGGACTGACCCGCCTAACCGGAGTTCGGAGGAGCGCCAACTGCTCGATTTAGCAGCGTCCACGCTGTTTATTTGCTGGCGACTTTGACCAGAAGAATCTCTCATGCTGTACTCAGCTACGACGAAGGGGAAAGACGCCGATTTTGGGTCTTTCGATTTAATTCAGTAGCCGGAACTCAAGTCGACAGAGCTAATGCTTCCTTGCCAGAGTGACTTGAAGTCCTTCCTTTAACCTTCCGTGTCCTTCAGCCGTCTCTAATGTGCCAAAGGAACGATTGAGGATGTCGAGAATCTGTATGTACCATCGCGGTTCCGCTGGACCGTAGCGCAATCTATCGACTGCAGGCAATGTAGATTCTTCAGTGTGGAGTTACTAACCATAATTCCCTAGCAAGTATTCACTGTTTCTGATACAAATTGCTCACCTGTTCTCACCTCAAACACGTTATCCCGTGCACCAGGTTCGGAGTCGCGGAGGGTTTGCCCGCGCTTGCGACAGCGAACAATATCCGTGTTTCCAGAAAAGCTCCCCCCAATTTCTTAGAGGTCACATGGTCTTGGTAGATTCGCTAGTGTCGCCTTGGGACCTGGTCATTTCATAAGTTGGATCTTGGCCAGGTCACGAGCGCGGCTCAATGCTATCTTTTGACCAAATTTAGCCAAGGTGAAGATCGAAACAAGCCGATTTCACTGTGATCTTCTCCTTGTCACTACTCTGTACATATTTCCAGCTACAGATACAGCCTGATTAACGTGGCCATCTGTCCATCATTACAGGGAACGCTAAGCTCGCTCGCGCGCCTATCACAACAGCTGCTGTCGCTCTCACCCGTGGGTCAATGCTCCCTGGACCTCTTTTGCGGGGAGTTCAAACGACAATCAAGTAGGTACTTGCGTCTACTTCTCCTAACAAGTGGCTTACACAGTCCGAAATGCCGGAAATTCCCGGTCAGCACAGAACAGCTTTCCCCTGGCTCTGCCGCGACTAGCCAAACGCCCGTCCCCTGTTTTGGTTTTCTTAGTGGACGCTCGTGCCCAGCCAAGGAGAACACTCCGTGGGGAAAAGTCGGGGTTCCAAGCTAAAGTCGGGGTAAGCTCGCTCTTGTCGAGGTTTCACTTTGATGGGGATAGAATTACCTCCGGATATTGTGATCTTGATCTTGATTTTGATCTGTTTAAGATCTATGAGATCAAGTCATCGATATGCAAGCACCACCTGATCCTGGGGCCACCTGCAAGATGGGCATGCACAGTAGATGCAAAAGCAACGTTTTTTTCTACATCAGTATTATCCGAGTCAACCGGCAAGTTCAACTATGCATTTGGTTTCGAAAAGCAACCCGACTAGACTTGCAGGTTGTATACGATACCCCTATGCTTTTGCTTTTGCTCGTGTTTGGGTCGGCTCTCAAAGCTGAGCAGCTCAAAAGCCAATAGACTGGGGACTAACATGAGGTTTGCTCTAATACTACGTACTATCAACCGTTCCCTGGCATCTATTCATCAAAACAATATCACCATTCTACTCTACATCTGCACCCTTGATCAAAATGAAGGTCAACACACATCACTGTGGTGCTAACAGAATACATGCATCTCACAAAATTTGCATCGCCAGGTAGCAAACGTTTAAACAAGAGAATTGAGGATTAGATATCATACACGCGTCCAGAGCCTCTACTAGTCTATATGCTACTGTAAATGCAAACTGGGAGCCTATAGGTTGCCGGTAATGATGGTAGTGGTGAGGATGGCCAATAATATGTGGGCAATAGGCACATAATTTTGATGATGCCACCACACTTGCTCTGTTCTATCATCGACTCCTCTGTCTGCTTGGAGTCGTGAGCCAGCCACTGCCCAAAACCCCAGCCTCACCCCCACGGTCCCTGAAGAATCTTCCATACGCCTCCGTCCCTGGTCCGTGGTCCATATCCCACTGCAGTTACATGTGCCACAGCACATGTGGAAGCAGGTTTTGGGGAAGACCGTTCCCGCAACGCCGAATTCCGAAGATGATATATTAAACCAGCCAAATAGGCAATAAAAAGATGATATAAACGCAGTCGCACAGTCGTGATAATCGTGGCAGTCATCCAGAGTCGTTATACAGTGTTTGTACCTTTTCCTTCCCACTGCTTCTCCCTCCCTTGCTGGCTCAAGAGTCTAGGAAGGTTGACAAGAGGTCAGCAGTAGGGAAGAGGAGTCCGGGTGGGTAACGTGTGGGGAGTGTTGCTGCTCCCAGTAATTATTGTCGTGATTGTGCCCAGCCCCAGCCAGGTATTAGTAAAGAATTGATGTCAAAAAGAACCGCCGTCTTGGTGAACGAGATTAGGTCAAAAAGGCCTGGCCAAAATCGAAAAAGCCGTAACTAATATCGAGACAAAGTCTGGGGTTTGAGAATTAGGGCTTGTCCGGGGTCAGTCGTGTGTTCAGTCCCGGTCCGGGGGGGGGGGCGGTAAATAGAGATATCCCGGGCCGGGAAAGTCGCGAGTCAACGACAAGAACAAAAACAAAGCACAACGATCAACGGTGTGGCAGTTTACAACATTCAGCACCGGGCTGAAGATAGGAGAGGCATGTGAAGGTGCTGCGCGTAAGGCATGCGGGATAGATAATCAATCTCAAGCCCATGCCCACCGACTGATGGTGGCTTCTTAACCCTCAATGGGAATGAGCTGGGGTTGCGCGATTGCCACCTCAGCGCTCCCTTCGCGGTAGACATTCAGTTCTCGGCGGACGGGAGTTAGCTGGTGAGGGAGAGAGAATCCGGCATCGAGCGCTTCTTGGACCAACAACGATGCTTCCTTGTACCGGCGGTCTGTATACTTCTCAAATACGGCGGCATGATGTTGGTCTGGACGATCACAGCACTCAATCATCATCGTGACCAAGTTCTTCAACTGACTCCAGGTATAGCCCGAGTAGTAGACATGCTGCTTAGTCTATGCCTTATGTGTTAGTTTCATTGATTCAAATAGTAGTCACAATTTGAACTCACCCAGTCACCCTTCTTGAGAATGAGTCGAGAAAGACAGTGCGCACCCGCAGCGAGGAAGCTTGGGGGTGATGCCACGAATCGTTCGTCCATGATGGTCAACTCGAGAAAGTATTTAGCGAGAGTTCGAGTTTCAAGGTCGTAGTCGTCAGCCTTGCTCACGCGTCGCAAGAAACTCATGGGCCCAGGCCATCCCAACTCGAAACTCAGCATACTAAGCATGAAGCGCTCGGCCTTGAGAACCTCGTCGGCAGTGTACCCATTGTCAACCATGTAGACAATCTCGCCCAGAGAAGGACAGTTAATTTCTTCATACTTGGAGGCTACAAGGATTGCGGTAGCACCAACGAGTTGGAGCTTGCCTATAGAAACGATCTTCTGAGAAAGGAAGCGGTCAATGTAATTGACTGTCAGGAAGAGTGTCTCTGGCAAAAGACCAAATCGGTTGTGCACCTGTACGAGCCAATCCATCAGGACTGATCGCATTGACCATTGAATCTCGGTCTGGTTATCCATGTAGTGTGCGTTCGGAAGCATCTTGATCTGTACAGCATTGTTAGTACTAGAGTCATAATACTCAGGGGATTGCCCATACCTCAAGCTCCCGCATGTATTCAAAAATCTCGTCGCCATACTCGGCAACCATGCTTACATCCCAAAGCTCCTCTTCCACATCGTCTCGCGTGCGTGTACGCTCCACCTCTTCGCGAGCGTCTTCAAGTTCGCGCTGCACGCGGGCCGTCACGCGTGGTAGTGGGACAATCTCCGTAGCACCTCCTGCAGTCATATCCCGAGAGCGAACTGAATGGGCTGTTGTGTATGCTTGATCCTGATCATCGAAGTCTTCGTCATCTGCCTCTTCCCAGCATTCCTCAGGTTCTGACATGGCAGGAATGTGGCCTTCTTCGTACGAGACAGGAACAATGGGCTCTTCCTCGGATATTTCAGGCAGCTTGATGGGTGGCTCAGGATACTCTTCCTTCTGGAGGATGTCAAGATCGCCACGATCTTCGATGGGGAGATACATGGAATCAAGGTACGCAGCGTGGTCATAGGGATAATCAGCCTCTTGAATGGGCGCCGCGGCAGGATTGGAAGCTTTGTGGCCCAGCTCAACATCCGACCTCGGTACAATCTTTTCAAGCTGCTTGCTCTGGGTACGACGGAGGCTGGCTTGTTGCTGCTGGGATTTGAGTTGAGGCTGGCTTTTGTGGTGCCGAGGCTGGAGAGCAGGAGCATTCTGAGTTGAGGGAGCAGGAGCCTTGTTGACAATCTGGGTATCCTTCCTTACGTATGTCTCTTGGACACTATTACGCGATGTCTTCTTATTCGCATCAGAGATCTTGTTTTCGAGGGCGGTTCTTGTAGAGGCGATGTTGGGTAATCTTTGAGCAGGGCGGGAGAAGGTATCTTTGGTATAGACAGCGTTCTCCTTGTTCAAAGGCGCGCCGCCGTGGTTGTTATTGACACTGTTTGAAGCATAAACTTTGATGGATTTGCCCTCTTCGCGGGCGTGCCCAGCCTGTTTGCTAACATTTGTCATATCGCCGAACGCGGCTCGCTTTGCTGGGCCACGGAACCCAGCCGTCGTGGTTGTGTTGGCCATAGTGACCAGATTTTGTGAGGACTTGTCTCGTTGCTGAAGATGGGGTGCGTTTTCTGCCCCGCGAGGTCGAAAAGGCTGCAAAACACGCCATTAGTTCATACTTCTGTGACAAGCAATGGTATGCATTGGCATGCAAGGGAGAGGTGGGTGTCAAGGCACGACAACGGCAGCGATGTAAGGGAGAAATGGAATAGAACGTACCCTAGCGTCCATAGTGAGGTTCAAAATTGGAGAATGCGTCAATGAGAGAGGGAGCTGGAAGTAGTAGGAACGCGATTAAAGACGATGCTGGTGGTCAAAATCGCGTACGAATGCCGAAAGGATGTTGTGGTGGTTGATATTGGCGCGTTGATTTATCATGCAAGATGCAGCAGTTGCAGTTGCAGTTGGGTTGCAGCTGGCGGGATACGGGTGGCTTGCAGTGCCAGGTAGCTGTGTTGACTTCCCCCTTGGATCCTTGATATCAACTATTGCGCGCAATATGTGCAAGATGCTATATCAAGCCACCTCGAACACTGATTGATAAGGGAAACTGCAGTGAAGCCTGATGAACAAGACGTGTTGTGTTGTTGTTTTTGTTTCGCAGTCAGAACAAAAGAAGCAGCAGCAGGCAATAGCTTTAGGCTGGTGGGTGTTCGTGTGATTAGGGGTCTGGGCGCGCAGGGGGGCATTGAACTGGGAGATTAGCCCTGGTAGAACTGAGCTGATGCTGTCGAAATCAGCGACCTGATGATGGAAGCAAGCACTAAACTTAGAAGCTCTAAAAGATCTGAACGTCGGAGTGAGAGGAAAATGGAATAAAAGGGCACAAAACAAAGAATGCTGAGAATGCGGCGATGATGGAATAATAAAGGTACCTCCGAATAGCTTGTAAGATATCCATCCACATTCTGTTCGTAGCTGTGCAACGGGCAACGGGGACAACCACAACGGTGGTGGAAGCTTCATGCCTTACCAGTGTTCGCTAGAAGCTGTGGCTTGATTGGCACAACTGCCCTTGTCTGGTCCACTTATTCTGCCTGGGATGAGATTTTGTTTGTTTGTTTATGCTGCAAACTCCCAGGTACGACAGTATTTTTAGTGCAAGGAGACAAGCTCACTAAGCTTGCTGAGGGATGGTGCACGGGCCGCCCCGGGGTCTTCGCTGGCTTGTGTCTGTCGTCACGGCGATGAGGTTTTTCTAGCGCTATGCCTTTCTGGGAGGAAGATAGTCTTATCTGCTTTATCGCGTCATTTGGTGTCTCTTGCATCGCGTCTCACTTGAACAGTACTTCAAGACGTTGACGTCGTTTATGGGATGTCTGAGACATTTGAAGGAGACGAAATAGCGACCAACTACGCACATTACGATCTCAAGCCTCATTATCTACGTTTGATAGACTTCTCACTCACGTTCGCCCTGCAATCCCTCATTGCTGAGGGAAATTTCTTCTCCATCTTCACCGCGTCTTATCGATGAGCTCAAATCCACGAATTGAGCACGATTTCACGTGACATTGATCGCGCAAACCCAACGCCATCTCTTGAACCCTCAATATACTCCAAGAATCAGAGGGTTACCGAGACCTTGTCGCGAATCAAATTAATGGGGAAATTGACCTTTCCTATCCTTTCCGAGATCGCCGAGACAGCTTGCCAACTTGCGCCTTTGCCAGGTTATTCCCCATCACCGAGAAACACTCGTTGTGCGCAGACGAAAAGGATCAGGAATTGCGCTCAATTATCACATTCGAAGTCTTCAGCAGAAACAGTCGCATGAAATCATCCTGCAACCAACAGCATTATTAAAGAACAATTTTCTTCAGCATATATAACGATGCAACGGTGGAAGGAAACTATAAGAGAGAAACAATTCGAACCGCACCAAGTTCTATGCCTGTTTTACTGTCATGCGATGCCTCCATCATCGCCCCTCCTAAGCAAGACAGGACAGCCCGCCACGCAAGCTGCACTAAGACCAATTCTACGCCACCATTTCTTACAGTTTGAAACGTACAATTTGCAGCATCATCTGAGTATATTTGCGACAGTCCCTTGGCGATGACGAAGTGTCCTTATTCCAAGTTTGTGGTAATGAGTGAAGTTGTTGGCATTGAGTGTTGAACATCAAAACCTGCCAACCCAATGATCTCAGGGTGCACAAAATCAGATACTGAAACTACTGTACCAATGGCAAGGATTGCTAGGCTCACCTTGGAAGACAGTGACCAAATCCAAAAAGGGTGAGCTCAAAAAGGTGCGACGGCTTATGAAATTTGCGACCCTTTGTCGCATCCAACCCTAGAGGACCAAAGCGGCGACTTCAAACGTCCTTTGATGGACATATGTCGTTTCAATTGCGATCTGATATTTCAGTGTTCTCTCCTGTACCAGTATACTAAATGTCATTGATCTAATTAACTCCAAGACTCGCCGCGACACAGTCGCATCGCGGCTTGGCGCAACCTTTTTCGCATTAAACTGTGCCATTTTGTGCGACAGGATTCACACGGAATTCAACGGGGACAAATAGCGGCTAATTCATTGGATGCATCGCACACATGGAAATCTAGCGACCGCCACATGCCAGAGAAACGAGTTGGATGCGCCGTGACAAGATATGAGGCAATAGAGCTAAAAAACATATTGGGCGCAATCAACCTAAACGTATGATGAGTTGCTACCAGAGCAGCGCACGCACGAATATTGGTATAAATGCCGAATCTCGTTACATTCTTGACAGACAAAATGGACGGTACACAGGCAAACCGGCAAGGGTATGAAGGTGACCGATACGGATACATACACCGTATCTTCTGTGCGTCGCGCCCCAGACATGCCATTGATGGACCAGATCGCAGACAGACCTTGTCATCACGATATTGAAGTTATTATCTATCTCGCTTGTTACGGATAGTCCCAGCCTAAACGCTGACGGCGGAGTCTAGGAGTCTCATGGAAGGCAATCCGAGAGACATTTGGAGATGAGATGGTCACGGCCTGGGCTCATCTCAAAGCTGGGCTGGGCTGGGCTGCGACGAGCGCTGATTCGATCGATGGAGCCTTTTCCCTTGTCGCATCTTGTTTTTCTGTTGTTGACCACGACCACCTAAATTTGCGCCAGCGCATCCAAACGTGCGTGGGTAATCCAGGGCGGGGCGGTGACAGCGTGCGCGCAAGCGTCATGCTTGATGGACGATGGGCGCATCGCATGCTTTGCTCCCAATGTAACGCTGTGCAGATACAGAGAGCAAATATGAGATGGGCGCATTGATTCTGGACCGGTGCAATCGCTGCGATATCTGTCGAGGGGCTCCCAGTCTGATGTTTGCTTTTGCGACAGACAAACTATGCAAGAAGCAATGCGAAATGGTATCATCCTGCGCATTGGATTGCGCATCTCTGAATCGCATCTTGTGGCAAGGGTCTGCTTGGCCCCGTCCAGGATATGCACGGTACGGACTAGTCAGTCACGGGCCCTTGGGGGTCCTTGATATGCATGGTCTGTTGATGGCATGCCTTTTGGTGTTTGGACCATTGTAAGGGTCCACGAGTTTGATATACAGTTCAATGGACTAGACAGGAAGAAAGAGGAGTATCAAACAGCACATCCGAGTTGAATTGGATCTCTGCCCGACAAGAGGAGAGACTGTGGTGCCGCCTTAGCAATGGGTAATGGATCTATGGCACCATCACCCACATCCACAGCTACCTCCACGTTCACATTCACGCTCACGCTGTGCGCGTTGTTATGCTTTGGCTCTCATACTGAAACAAAACAACCTTGAACGTGTGCCCAAGGTCCAATCCAATATGCCATTTCACCATTCGCCTCGTGCGCCGCGAGCGAATCGCAGCGACCGCTGCCTGAACTGAACGGTTCAATATGAAACCCCAGCGGAAGGAAATTGATCGCCGGGCCCAGGCGCCGAACGAGGGTTATCATGACTGACACGACACTGACAATTGGCTGTTCCCGTTGGAACTTGGCGGGGGATGCGAACCCAAGACAAACAGTCTGGCGCATTCGCATTCTTGAGGACCGTCGCAATGTATTTTAGTGAGAATGGCGAATTCGCTTCTATTTCGAGCATCTTGGAACTTTGGACGTATGCGCCTGGCACAAGAGGCTAGCTGGGTTCTTAACGCTTGGATTTTATTGTCTCGGAATCATTCGCAAACTAAGCGCATCATCCCTCAGAGTGGTCAATGGTCATCATGGAAGCGCAAGACCTGAAAGAGCTGGCGCAATCCGGTCCCTCACTCGCTGATTTATGGTAAGTAGCATAACGCAGCGTTCAACGGCGTTATTCTCTGTTATCAAGACCAAATGCGCATTTATTCCTTTGCTATTTCATTATAACCCAGTAGGGTGGGTAGTGGTAAAAAAAACTGGAACATCAAGCTGTCATAATCAATATCGCCACAAAGGGGTGTTTCTCAACGTCAGAATTTCAAGGCACAATAAATATGTCTGTACGGATTTTTACAAACAGTGAAGTGCTTTACATATCCAACGATGCTTTCATCCCCTTTCGAGCTCTCAAAAGCCCTCATCAGTCGTAACGAAATCTTGAGTCTTACCGTGTGCCAAGCTTATTTTGACACATGATCAACCTAGACAGGTCCCCAGCTTGGTCTAACATGACACTCAGTGCGATTGGCTGTTGATGATCTGTTGCAACCACCAGTTCGACATCTCTGAGCCGTTGAATCGAGAGCTCTCCGCTTTCCCAATGTGCGCTCCCAAAAGAGAGAGCTTCTTCTTGGTGTCTTCCGTCCTATTACTGGAGCCACAATCGGATCTTCAAACCGTGGAGTCGCTAGCCCTGTATCCAGAGAGGTCCATTGAATCATGACCAGCAACTTGCGCCAGAATTTAACATCCGTTACCAGCCTTGACTGAGGTCGCACTGAACCCTGGACAAGCTTCGTACGTTCCTATTGGAGCGCGGAGAAGGAATTCAAAAGTGTGCGTGTGTGCGATCAATAGCAGCTCAACAAGCGATGTCGCTGAGCATATTCCAGTATGGCCAGCCATACACAGACAGCAGAGGTTTTAGTCACCTACCGACAGGACTGTATCAAGCTAGCGGGAACCACTGCAGTGGTTGTTGTTCGTTGTCTCCTCTTCCTAGACTAACCACACCATATTTGGATTGGAGGTGAGGGTCGTCAACAGTCACAGACTCACACGAGGCCACCGACAAGTGTCAGAGACACCGGATCAAGAGGGGCTGGGCTTGAGGATTCTTTCCATTGGGGGCGCGACCACGGTTATTTGTTGGTCGCTGGCCGCCAGCGCCTAGCCCAACTAGGGTCGCTTTCTGGAGCACTGGACATGTAGCTAGCAGCAGATGGATCGCGAGTGGCCGATGAGAGTTCGGAGATACTGTGCTGGTGGTAAAAGAGTGGATGGCCAGCGGTTGAGCAAAGAGGTTCGGGAGGGAAAGGAAGCCAGCAAGCCAAGCCAATGTACCAAGGATCCGCTGAAATTGACGACCCATGGAGGGTCAGTCATGGTGCCTGGCGATATGGAGTCAAATTCAAGTAAAATCGATATATCCAGCAACAGCTTCAAGAGCCTACGACAGCAAGTGGGCGCATGACTTCTGCTGAGCTCCTCAAACTGTTCCTGAACCTTATAATTCAAGGTTACGTCTTGCGACAAGCCAGAGCAAGATACCGGCCATCTCACAGGCTCATCATCACCATAAAGTATGCGCCTTGCCTTGCTGCTGGGGATCGACATCTGGCTGCCCAGGTCCTTGCAACCTATTCTGATAATTGGCCCGCACGAGTTTCAAAGCCCGTGAGGAGTCGCAGGTGAGGTTCAGGCAGGGTGTTTATATTGTATTCATTTCGTTAAGTGACTGTGCAAGTTGATACTGTAGTGTATTTGAAGTGCGCGCAAAAGATACTGATCTATCTATTTGCACTGCCGCATCCGCTTTTCTAGGTTCGTTCGCGCGAGGGGAGTCAAGAATGCGCCCTCTTTTCCCCTGAAGTAAGTCGCAACGTGAAAGTGAAAAGCAAATCTATTATAATCATTCAACTGCCTGCCTAACTGTTCATATCATTTACCATGAAAATACCGAGATTAGGCACGTCATAGCCATTCCTTGTATACCTAGATGCTCGGGTTCATCGGCGAGGTACCACAATGGTATGGGTCCTGAGCACTGGATTCCATTCAGGGCAAGCCATCCAACCAGCCCTGGCCCAATTTCAGCGCAAGCCCCAGCCATGATGCCTCCAGTCGGGTCCCCAAGCTTAGGCCCAGGCGCTGTAATTACAGGCCGTCATACGCTGTTCGGGGCCGTCCCCAGTGGTCTGGTGGCCTAATTTCCAGGCCTCCTTCAAGAGACGTTGACGCTGAGCTCCCCTAAATTGAGGGGACTCGTGTCAGTGAGCGCAGCTCGGTTCAAACCCAATGGAACAACCTCTTCTCTCAACTGGTCTGGCTCCTCTTTTCCTCATGCACATCCTCTTGCCGACTCTTCAACGCCGCCACAACCATCCCAACACGGATCAAGACCTCTCTAGTAAGTCCCATCGCTTGTATTATCATGCGCGATCCCCATCGAGACCCAATATTGAGGCCCCGATTCTCCCCTCTTCCATCCCGAGTCTCTAAGTCCATGACTGCTCTGCCTCGTCCGTCGTCCCCGTCCCAAGAAGCGCCAGACAGCCCCGACACTCAACCTGCCCATTCTCTGCTAAAGGGACACTCCTCAACACCACCTCAGCAGTTCTTCAGGTCATCTAGCCATCTATCAGTTGCTAATCCTGTCTGAATTAAACAGCACATCGCTCTCTTTATCGTCGCCGTCGTTCCAACGAAAACCCTCCACCGTAAATCGTCGTCATACGCACCGCAAGTCTAAAGCCCTGAGACCACACAGACACACACAAGACTCGGCGCTTACCGCCTGCGGCGTGGATGTTGATTATTCTTTAATCCTTCATCTACATTTCAGTATCGCTTTTATATATTTGCGTCGTGTCGACTTTTCTGGTCATTGACCGCCACACATAGTGCTGAGCGTGCTGTTGAGCGATCTTGTCGTGAACAGGGCCGGGCCCAGTCTTTCCCAGGCAAAGCCCGCAACCACTTCACCCAACCTCATCAACCCAACTACATCCTTCAATTCTACCACGCCCATCTCCATCGACACAATACATACTCGCTGAGTTTTACACAATGGCCTCAATGTCGCCTCTCAACACCGCTGTCGGTGCTTCGGGAGCGTCTTCAAACGGCGGTAGTGTCTCGCCCCAACAGACATCACCACCGAAGAACGTCGCATTTGAGCTAATGTTTCTCGAATCCCCCCATTGTCGTGCGCGCTTGCCGATGCGAGTGCAAATATATCCTCATGATACTACCGACTCGATTGTCACTACCGTAAAGAACTTTTATGGTCTGTATTCGGGTCCGACCGGGTCAAAGGGAGTCAGTTTCGAAGACGAGCACGGAAACACTCTCATTGCTCGGTATGAGAACTTCCGTAACAATATGGTGGTATACGTCAGGGTTATAGAGGAGCCTCCGGCGAATGCAGCTGCATATCCTTCTCATCCGTACCATCACCCATCTGTCGGCGCCCACCCTTATTATAGCGACAGTGGCTATCCCGTCCCTCAGGCACAGCGCTTCCCCCAAGAGATGTCTAGACCTAGCTCTCGGACATCGCGAAGAAGAAGCCCTTCTCCTAACACTGCCCGTGGCCGAAGAAGTGCTTCTGCCAGCACAAATGGAAAGAAGGGTCGTTCACGCTCATCCAAGACTCGAGCTTCGGCGTCTCGGAGCCATACCGAACTGTACAGCGATAGTCTAAACGGCTACAGTAGCAATGATGAGCATGGCTCAACATCTGGCAAGAACAAAGACCAACTGCCTACTACTGATATCAGTGTCGAGAACATTGTTGAAGGTGGCCGTCGCAAGAGGGCCAAGTTCGAAAGCTCGGTAAGTGGAGACCGCCATTTTGACAAGGCGGCCTCAAAGAGACTGACAACGTCGGGCTACAGGAACTGCCATTGTTTGCACCACCCCAAATGCCCGCGGCGACATCGAATCCTTCGGTGTCTCCTGCTCGTCGAGCCGAGCCTCATCGCCCGGCGATACCATTCGTGCAGCCTCATCAAAACCCCTTCACGAACCCCCCTCGCCCTATGCAGTCGCCCCAGGGATATTCCAATAGTATGACACATCCCAATCTCTACTCAACACCGGGACCCGATCGCCGCAACCGAAACAGCGGCGGATATACCAGTAGTGCGATGGGAATCCTTCCTACTCCTGACCCCACAGTGGGCAGCTGCATGTCCGAAGAGGACAAGGATGTTGCCATTCAGCTGATGCGACTCGGTGACATGTCCAACATCTCCCACGGTCGAACTTCTGCATCTACTCTCGATGACACATTTAGTGGCAGAGCTGATGCCGCTTCCTCCACTGGCGCTACTAGTGATGGCGAGAGCGAGAGTGAGCCTGAGCTGCCTCCGGCTCGTCGCCAGAAGCTTGATATTTCCGGTCCTGTCGGCAATGTCTATCAGACTACTGAGTCACACTTCATGCCACCTCCTGAGAGTACCGAAGTCAGCGGAGACGATGCCGATTATGAAGATGGCGCCGATGATTCTCTCCTCTCCAATGGCAAGAGCAAGCCTGCTAAGACCTCCAAGGCCTCTACCAAACACAAGACCTCTACCTGTGTGTCAAAAGCGTCGTCCACCAAGTCCTCCAAGACTGCCCGCCCCTCCAACGGCCCCAAGGGCAAAAAGCTGCCCCCTGTCCCAAGCGGTCCAATGTCCCCTGCTTCCATGCCCCCTTCGCGCAAGCAGTCAGTGGCCTCTACTGGGCAGACTCCCCTTGCTCCGGTCGAGGATGACCAGCCTGATCTTTCTACAAAGCCTCGTTGCCAGCGCTGCAGAAAGAGCAAGAAGGGCTGTGATCGTCAACGTCCTTGCGGACGTTGCCGCGATGCTGGTCTGTCCGCAGATCAATGCATTAGCGAGGACGAGGGCAACGGCCGAAAGGGTCGATATGGTCGTCACATGGGAGTGCCCATCAAGAAGGATGAGGTCCCTGCCGTTGCCCAGCCTGCGCTATTACCTGCTGCGCCCATCGCCACTGCGGCCATGACAATGGACAAGTCCAAGAAGCGCAAGCGGTAAGCGCTCTGCCTCTCTACCTCGCCGCCTTGGGTTTTCGATCTTGTCGTATATACTGGCCCGGCTGCATTCATACAACACTTTCGTCAGCGTAGTTGTCGGCTTACTTGCCATCCATGTCTCAGTGTGGCACGAATGGCTTGTACAAATCTCTCAAGGTGTCCGAACCGTTCAGTAGCAAATGGTTTGCGCACCCGATGTTTTCTTTTTTTTATGTTTTCCTGGTTCTTCTGGCTTGCAGGCGAGAGGGCGGCACTTATGATGATACTTAGGAGGATGTAATAACGACGGCCAGTTGGCCATTACACTCCCTATACGGCGTTTGGAAGGAAGATGTGGGAGTTTTCGAGTTTCTTCATTTCGTCTTTTTCCTCTTATTCGACATTGCTTTGATCGGTTCAGGTTGTAAACAAGGCTGGCTATCAGCCTCCTTTACCAACCATGGACTTGTGTGCCGAAGAGCTGCTGAAGCAGTTTCACAAAGCGAGCGATCAAAAAGGGGGTAGTACTGAAGGGGGAGAAGGGGCGCGAGGCTTGGAAAAATCTCCCAAGGTTTAGAAGGACGGACGGAAACGGTATATGGAGGGTTTATCGTGTGCATATGTGGGCGCGCACAAGTGAGATGGAGGACCAAAAAAGGAAGCTGTCCAGATGCTATACCGACTGCACAAAAGGACGTGTTACGCTAGCAGGGGGTCAATTGTTTCTAATATGTTTTCCTGTCTCTCCAGCGACTTTTCTATATCTTGTTGTAGCTCGTACTTAATACAACAGACTCGATATTAACTGAGTTGAGCAATGCGCGTGATTGTTGATGAGTGCGACACGAGGCTGCACGAGCTATAGCAATGCGCCCTTAACAGAAAGTTTACAAAATTGTAGTGCATGTATTCTAATGTTGCGCGACCAATTTGCTCGTGTTTTGGAGTCTACATCTGTCGTCGTCGTTGAATTTGGCAAAAGGTGGTATCGCAGAGATCATGTTGCGACAGCGCAAACCCCATCCCCAGCGCCGTTTGCCGCAATGCTCCAAAATCATGTATCGCATCACATACAGATATACGCGCGTCCCTCAACACACTCGCACATCATTAAACTCAATTATTAGTCCTATTTCGCAAAAATAAAATCATTTGCATTTCACATTATTCAGTGTAGAGATGTTGTGGTCTAACCTACACCCACCCCTACCGCAAATCTGCTGCCCCCACCATCACAACCTGAACTAGCGTGCCGTTCCCGCCCCACCTTTTGCCGATGCGGAGACGATCTAGAAGCCGATTGGCCAATGATCTCAGATGAGACTCACGTGAGAGCCTTACATCATCATTTTCTTTACCGCTTGTTGTTTACCCCTCCATCGCGAGCGCGGGGTAATTGTTTCTCTATTTTTTTTTGCTTTCGGCTGACTAGGGCACGAGAATGGTAGGTGACAGAATAAAACAAACATAAAAAAAAATCAGTTAATTATATTAGGGAGAGCATTTTGCTCTGGTATAAGTAAGGTTTGAACTATGCGGGCAGCGCCGTTTCAAAATGAAGTAGTTAATCGCGATCATCGCAAAGCTAACATCCAAGTTTCATCTTGTCATGATATTTCAATCACTCTGCACAGTCACAAAAGCTCATCACAGGACCAGCGCAAATTCTTCACCAGTCGCGCAAGAACATGCACTAACAGTTAATTACTATTGTTTATCTTAACCCCTGGCGCCATCACCGGCCACGACCACCTGTGACTCTTTTGGAGGCGTTTCATTGGCCCCACGCATCAAACAGTGACGGACATCCGACTCCGGAAATAAACAGTACCGGCCATCGGAGCGGGGTTCGGGTGGAGATCGGTTCATCGGCGGTAGGTGGGGCGGGTCGGTTGAACTTACCCTGGAGATAGAAAACGGGAATATTTCTCGCTTCTTTTGCTTTCTAATGGTCCCATTGTCTGACGAATTAGTTAATATTTATAGGAGATCATTCGGTCTGGGGAGTTTTCTACTTATGTTGCGAAACGTCTGAGTTGGTTTCTTCACCATACTATATAATTATCATAAGGTTCTCTAAGCTGATAGTAGACTAATAAATCCGCTGTTACTTAACATCGACATTACTGTTATCGACATGGAGCCGGAGATTATATGCGTAGTGCTGCCAGCCATCCGAGTTTGTCTCCTCCCGCCATGTAGTCAAAGGGCGCGTGGACATAGGATGGTAACCCCATGGTTCACTGAATTTGAGAGAACGACTATGGTAACCCCATCCTGGATCTGTGGGGCGCGATATCGGCAATACGACCATGGGATTGCGACCTTCGAGAAAAGTATTTGACTCAAGGGTGAGAGAACATACTCTGATCGGTCTGGGCAGAGACCGGTCGCTGGGGCGTATATAGTAGTCGGTCAGCCCAGCAAAGTGGCCATTAATGCTATCCCCAGCAAACTCCAACTTCAACTACTACTTGTTGGCCGCCCCAGGGTTTAGCATACTAATGGACATACTCTAATACCATCTGTTACATCGTATCAACAATGTTTGGCAAAGATGTAGAGAAGACGCCTAGGCCGTCGTCGCTATGCCCTTCTGAAGACAACACCGAGAATTCCCGAGTCCTCAATCCCACCATCTCCAACACAAACGCTCCTCCTCCAGTCTTTGATCTAGACACCTTCGACCCACCAGACGGAGGGCTCACAGCCTGGTCCCAGGTCTTTGCTGGGGTGCTCATCAATTGCTTGGCCTGGGGTTACCCCGCGTCATTTGGTGTATACCAACTTCATTATGAAGAGTCGCTTGGCCTGCCCTCGTCACAAATTTCGTGGATTGGCTCTTGTCAGACTTTCTTGACCTTCGCGTTCTGTGGTCCAGCCGGTCGTCTTGCTGATGCTGGATTTACTAGGGAGACTGTAGCCTTTGGAAGTTTCCTGGCTATTCTGGGAACTTTCATGACGAGTCTCTGTAAAGAGTATTGGCAGATATTCCTCTCCCAGGGTGTCTGCACAGGTATTGGCCTAGCTCTGCTCTTCATGCCAGCTGTAACCGTGGTCGGCTCCTATTTCAAGAAAAAGAAGGCCTTTGCTTTGGCATTGGCTGCCACGGGTACTGGATTAGGATCCATTATCTTCCCTGCCACTCTGCAATATCTCATTCCACAAATTGGCTTTCCATGGGCTGTTCGTTGTGCTGGTTTCGTCGCCCTCGTCATGGTTGTCGCCGCCAATCTTATGTTGAAGCCGTACCTCCCTCCAAGAAAATCAGGCCCGCTGGTAGAATGGGAAGCCTTTAAGGAACTGCCCTATCTCCTCTTCGCTTTGGGTGCCTTTCTGAACTTTTATGCTTTATACTTTGGCTTCTTTTATGTAAGTGTCACTGCTGTACCTCTTGTGCCCCCGTTGCTGATTCAAGGTTTAGATTAATGTTTACGCACGCAATGTCATTGGCTTCACATCTGTCGAAGCTGTTAGTTTACTTCTAATTCTCAACGCCATGAGCATACCGGCCCGACCCATAATGGGCTACCTGGCGGACAATGTTCTGGGTCCGATCAACACGTTCTTTATCGGCATGAGTACACTCAGTCTCATGGTATACTGCTGGATTGGCGTCAGAACTGTCGCTGGCATGTATGTGTTCTGTGTCTTCTTTGGATTTGTGAACGGTGCGTGTCAGGGAACGTTTGTCGGTGCCAATGCAAGCCTCACAGTCGATCCCAGAACGATGGGTACTCGCTTCGGTATGATTCAGACGATCTCTGCGTTTGCCAGTTTGGCTGGACCGCCAACTGCCGGTGCCATTCTTGATAAATCCGGTGGAAACTTCATGTATGCGCAAATCTGGGGTGGGACCGTGTTTTTATTTGGTGCTATCATGATCGCAGCATCTCGCATTGCATCGACGGGGTTGGTCCTGTTGAAAAAGAAATAAACGGGGAGTTCTTTGGTCTGGGTCACTGTGGAACAAGGGCGTGTCTTGATGGATCCGGACAACAAGCACTCGTAAATCATAATGTTTAAATTAAAGTCTTTCGGCAAGGGATTATATTCTGCGCAAATGGTGAAGAGAGGTGATGACGAGTCGGGCAACTTGACTGCCGTCTTGCCACACAAAGTCGTGTTCGCCTCTGAGATGCTTGTTAACCTCGACATTGAGTCCCTGATTGATCAACAGGGTCGCCATATTGTCAATCTCGGGTTCGTCGATGAGGGTATCTTCAGAAGACCAAGCAAGCAAAGCCAGTTTCCCGCCCGCCCAGCTGTCTTTGAAACTTGATCCAAACCGAGATGGTGAGGCCTTTTCCCAGGCAGACTTATCCCCACCAAATGCGGCTTCAATGAAGCCAGCATAACCACCATTGTGCCTTTCGTTGAGTCCAACCAGGTCGAAAATACCTGATACTCCGATGATGGCAGTGGGCAAGGCTCCCTTGGGATGAGAAGCCAGAATGCCGTCACTCATGAGAAGTTGGAATGCAAGTGTTGCACCGGCGGAGTGACCGACCAGTATATAGTTGTTCGATAGCCCATACTTGCCTTGTACATAGTTCAAAGCTGACGAGACATCTTCCAAGTGACCTGGGTGCTCTATGGTGGCAGATTCCCGTGGGAAGTCTGGATGAGGTGACAGCCGGTAGTCGATACTAACAAAGCCAGCAATATCCAATGTCGCAACTGCACCCGAGATGACAATGCGCTTGATAGTCTCGGTGAAATCATTCTCATTGTTGCGAGGATCACGCCATGCGCCCCCATGGATGAAGCTGAACGGCTGTTAGTGAAGCCAAAAATACAATATGCCGATAGGAAGGCCCCTCACACTACCCAATAACCAGTTCTCTGGATTGGACGACCAGCGAAGCGCCATACGCCCAGCTTCTGGCGGCTATGTTTTCCGTATTGGTGAGACGCGTAAGTGAGTCCCAGGGACTTTTCTCCGGCAATATCGGCCATCTTGTGTAGCTTGAAAGGCGACTATCGACGCTATGACTCGAAGTAGATACTGATCACAGGGGTTATTCGCGGACGTGAAGGAAGGATTGGGCATTAGATGCGAGAAACTCAGATCTGAGGCGTTAGCTCCTTTGATCGTTTTTATAGCAGAAACTTCTTAAATTGGGTGTACGTGTTGTTCAGTTTAGTCTTCCATGGCAAGGTGAGGGGTGTAAGTAAGTTGTTGGAATGTTTGAACCCCAGTGTCGGCCAATCGGATGTACTTTCCAATTCATCGGGTTGGTCAATCATATATGGCGTGCCAATAAGATTGGCAAGTAACTTACACAATGCGGGCAGGGAATTAAAAGAAGAAATCAACAAGATATATCGGTAAACTTCACATACCTTAGTACCTAGGTAAGAGAAGATGGTCCTTGATGGGTTAATATTTACCCGAGTCATTCGTTAAACGTAGAAGAACCATCCCGCACAACATCTCTGGCAGTTGGCAGGTGCGTTGCTTTTTGCGGAACGGGACGGGAAGGAGCATCTTTAAACAGACATGGCAGGAACGGAACCACGGATGCCTGAACGCCTTCCGCTGTACCTTCCATTGCCTGCCAACCTACCTTCCCTTAGGCAGCCAGCTTTGTCCTCTGCAAACATCAATTCAGCATCAATCTTTCGATCATTACAGACCGAGATTGTCATGTTACGTTATAACCTCCAGATGGTTTCGTATAATAACCGCAATTATATTACGCCAGGATCATGCGCGACTCGAATCATCGGGAGATAATCCGCTAACGAAGCTGATGATCGACAAGCATCTTTGAGATTCTTCTTCTTTAACAAGGCCATACAAGGCCCGTCAAGATGCGCACGGCATGGGTTCGCATAACAGGGGCTGCACGTGTCTGGATGGGGAAACTGACCACGATGCGAGACGGATCACCGACGGAGAAACCTTGACAATCACAGCGGATTGCTCCCGAATCACCATTGTTTCACTCTCACTATGCCAATCCTCGCCTGTCGTCCGCTGCCACATGGACAAGGGCCTCGCATGCTGCAGCTGATAGGCATGTTGGAAGCGAGGTTGACTGGTGGTTGTCAGGCCCTGTTCTTCAACGCCTCCCTACTTGATGGCAAAGGTCAACTCAGAAGCGACTAATGCACATGCGTGCGAACATAAGCCCAAGGGAAATTAAGAAAGAGGCACAATATTCAGTACTAAGTCCAATGTGCGGTTTATCACGAGTTGAAATAGCTGGCTGTTCACAAGCAAGGAGGCAGTGTCCTTGGCTCCCCTCTCAATTTTTTTTTTGATGTGAAGTCTTGACAGGGGGTTGGAATTAGCCTTTCCTGGAGCTGATACTGAAACGATGGCTGAATCGAAACCGTAGTTCTGCCCTGAGTGCGGATCATCAGAACGCCCTACCATATCTTCGGGTTCGCACCATCGGGGGAGTATCTTGGAAAAGTCTAGCGACCGATAATTTGCCCTGGAGAAGACTTGTTCTTGTTGCCTTGGCCAAAGTCAAGTCTTGAGCCTCAACAACTTTACTAGTTAACAAGTCATGCCGCGACCCCACAACCTGAACTATTTGCTTTGTCGTATGATTACCCATCTGTCTCTGCACATTTGTTGCTTGGACCGCCCATGACGTGCATTTGATTTGGCTAATACGGGAAACTTCATCAAGTTCTAACTGTAAGTATTGCAAGCTCCGAGGTTTGGCGTTCTGCTAAAGAAAGATAGTGACCGATGGCTTCAGAATGAGAAGCAGGGCTACGGAGTATTGGCCCAAACAATCCGCTTTGTTCTTTCGATTTTCCATTGACAAGCGCACACACTACGTCCCATCTTTGTGACCCAAATCCCGCTTCTTGGGACCCAAGCCATAAGCTCATTTATCGGGATGTCAATGCTTGTCATCCACGGATTGACGCCATCATTCTGGACAAACAACCTGGTCACGGCCACGCCTCAACACCCTCACCTGCGGATAATAGGCTGTAGTTACCGAACGAGACTTTGACAGATCCACCATTCCCGATGGATGGAAGAACTTATGGAGAGTTGCGGAAGTACCTTCGCTTCCCGCTAGCACGTAGTTTGAGGAATACGGCTAGAAACCTGCCTCAAAAGGTCTTCAAGACAGTAAGATGCAAGGGTGCCCTGAAGGCATCACCTTCACACCCTCTCTTCCTTTCACTCGGTGGCACGTCTGGTACCTTGCATCCGGTGTATCACACCCATGCTTTACGTACATCAACTTCAATTTGACACCCCCGCCCCCCCAATTGCGGGCTGTGAATTGAATATCCTGGCCTGCATTTGATCAGATCCTCTGGGTCGGTTGGTGTAATATCATACAGGTGTGATTCACTGCTTAAGATATATCTCATAGTATGCCCCCCTGCCTGCCTCCCATTAATCCTGTTGGTGATTCTCATTTGTTCTCTTTCAACATTCTGCCTTCTCTTTCGATCCCTCCCGAACTTCGAAAACTGTGCCATGCTCGAGCCCGAAAGTTGTTCGTGACGCTGCAGCGCCATGGCTACTCAAAAGGATATTGACCTTAATGAAGATAATGGGTCTGTTTTGGTTGCAACAGCGATCGCCCTTTTGACCCTAAGCTGGTTCTCTGTTGGGCTGCGTACTTATACAAGAGCTTTCTTGATGAAAAGCCTGCAGCTCGATGACTGGCTCATGCTCATTGCTCAGGTAGGCTCCTCGCGATATATTCTATCAAATAAAACTCATCAAGAGACAGATTATCTTCACAATATCATGTGCCTTTATCATAGAAGGCGTCCAGCGGGGAATCGGAAAGCACAATGATGCTGTCAAGCCTGATGAGGCCAAAGTGCAAGCTCTTATGGTAGGGATCTTCTTTCTTGACGCTGGTGCTTGGTCAAATACTTACACCGCAATAGTGGCAGGCTTTGGCGACTGCGACTTATATCCTAGACATGATGTTCATCAAGCTCAGCATTGGCGTCTTCTTACTCCGTCTATGTGTCCAGAGAATCTACGACTGGATTATTTGGATCAGTTTAGCCATTATCAGCATTTGGAGCATTGTTCTCTTCTTCTGGAACCTATTCCAATGCAATCCAATTGAGATGCAGTGGGATTTTCGAATCAAGGACGGCACTTGTGTGTCTCCAGATCAAATCGTCTCAGCGGCTTATGCTATTAGTGTCATGACAGTTCTGTCTGACTGGCTCTACGTAAGTGAAGCATTTCTTTATCCACATAGTTTCTGTGTAATGCTAACCTAACCGTTTACGACAGGCCCTTCTACCAATTCCAATGCTATGGTCGGTCAAGATGACGAAGCAAGCGAAGGCAACTGTTATTGCGATTTTGGGTCTAGGAATCTTGTAAGTCAGTTCTTAAATCTAAGTAAAGCCACATCTAACACGTCATCAAGTGCCAGTGTCGCGACCCTTGTTCGCCTACGCTTCCTTGCTGACCTTACCGACACCAAAGATATACTTTGTGAGTAGCGCCTAGGTATCCCATTTTCATTCGACTAATTTTCCCAAGTTGCTGGCACTGATGCCATGGTTTGGACGCTGATAGAACCAGGCGTCGCTATTGTTGCATCAAGTCTGGCTACCATCCGACCCCTCCTCCGTGCTATGAGAATAAGGGGCTTCGAATCTACCGAAAACACTTACGGCACAGGGCATTCTGCCGCCGCGAGATCTAACGCAAACAACCGCTCCAAGTCTGGGGTCTTGGTCATGCCAGGCTTTGGCCCTGAGGACGTCTCACTCACCAATATGGCGCCTCAGGACAATACGAACCTCCGATCGTACCCAAACGACATCGAAATTCGACCTCCTCGACACCTACCTAATGGTCCTCTTTCGCCTGGTCAAGTCAGTATCGTTAAGAGCGAGATACTGGTTATACAAGGCAACAGTTCGCCCCCATCGTCCTGGCGAGATCGAAACGATCGCTCTCCTTCTAGCTCATTCGATCAGATTCACGACCTGGAGGCGCACAGCCAAGAACTCGACCGTGATAATAACGGGGGGAGAAGGAGATAAATGGACTTATGATATGATACCCGAATGGAGACGACAGAGCTAGATATATGGCGATTGGTGTCTCTTTTGTCACAATATCGACATTCTTATTAATAGGTCATCCCGGATCGGAAAAAAGAGGCAAAGGGCGTTAAGAACAGGCTTGGACTAAAAATGCGAAGAAACAGCATCAAAAGGGTTTACTACGATCATTCCAACTTCTCGAAGGGGAATGCCAATAAGAAAAAGCTATGACATAACTGGGCTCAATAGATGGCGCATTTTGATAATGCCCCCGAGTTTCATCAACGCTTAATGTGTTCATGATAACCAAGCAATTTAAAGGATTGACCCTCTTTAGCTGACTATTATGTCGAAGCATTGATCTCGATCGATGCCTTGCTGAGATATGCTCCAAACTCCTGACATCTGTAACCGCCATTGTCAGAAATGTCCCGGCTTGATGGTTGTTGAAAGAGGCTGTGCACTCTTGACAGGCATGAAACAACATGGAATTGCGAACCACTCAATGATGTTATTTGGGTATCTTTGTTCATTTGTTAGCCTTGGTGTTCCTCGCCAGGCCACTGCTATAATTTATCCGTCTAGTTGCCTCATAACTATGTCCGAATTTATCATGACGACGCCTCTTTTATTCTATCCGAAGGTCTTCAGATGAGACCTCCCAGTCTTCCTCCTCGTCCCACTTAGGCGCAAGGACGAAGCGACCCATAATCTTGCCCATTCCAATGCTCTCTCCTCCAATAACACCCGGCCGAGGCTTTTCGTCGTTCTCTTCGATGATGACGGCTGTTGTCAAGAAGTTCATTCCAGCGGCGGGGCTCAGCTCCATGATACTGCCACCCCAGTCCATTTCCACGCGGCCAGACTTACGTACCTTTAGCTGGCCGACCATGCCGCCCGACGATAGTAGGCTGGACATGAAACCGGCCTTTTGCTCCGGGTCTTCAAACCCAGGCACATTGAAGGCCGTGGCGTTCGGGTCGTCGGTGAGATCGACAGAGTCTGCGCCAACCGCGGCTGGTGTTGATTCGAGGACGTTATCCTCGCCCTCACTAGGTTCAGGCTTGACCTTGTTCACTTGTTTGGGCTGGGCGACCTGCTTTAGAGGAGGCAGGACGGGAGGGAACTGGAATAAGTACATGCGGCCATCCTTGTTGCTGGGGCCTTCTGTTTTGCCCTCCTCACCCTCAGAGATCTCGATAGCACCCAACTCGCCAGCGAGAATCTCCAGGTCCGTTTGGATCATGGCTTCTTCTGAGTCCTGCTTTGGCTTCTTGGCCTGTGATGCCGGTGATTCAGACACCTGCTTACCCTTATCTTCTGTGTTTGTCTTTGCTTCCATATCCATGTCCATTGAGTCATCAAGCCCTGGCTCTTTCTTAATAACTGGCTGTTTCGAGTCGTTGTTCCAGATACCGCCGTCTTCTGTATTCTCGCCTGTTGGCTGAGGTTCGTCTGCATCACCGTCCACCCAAAGACTCTCCTCTTCCTTAGCAGGAGGGGGAGGAACGGCCTGAGCATTTTCTGCGGCCTCTAGTTCTGCTGTGGTGGCCACAATAACACCCTCATCCCTATGCTCTCGTCGGTAGATACCCATAGGAAGTACGCTGACGGCGCGAGAGTTGAGTGCCTCGATCATGGCCTCGTCTTCGCTGTCGAGATCCTCTTCGGGAGTGTGGACATGGAGCTTATCCGCGTTGATTCGGGCTTCGCGGGACCGTGATACCTGAGCAAAGCCGGGCTTCGAGTCCGATTTGAAACCTCGTCCACCACCAACACCACTACCACCTCCGCCGCCGCCGCCAAACCAACCGCCACCTCCTCGTCCGCCAGAGCCTGTGGTTGTTAGAAAATTGAAATTGAGCGGCGGTATCTTGGAATTGAGCCATACCTGCTGCACCGGAGGAGAAAGGACCGCTGGCTCCTGAAATTACTCGACCAAAGCCACCTCTGCCCATAGCATCGCCACGACTTCTCTTACTCCTGAACCGTGAACGCCCTCGAGCTCTGCGCTCGTCTGCTGCTCTTTCATTTGCCTTTTGCTCCTCCTGCCGAGCAAGACTATCTCGTTCTGCTTCATCTCGACGAACGTTCTTGGGCCGGAAGCGACCAGCTGCAGGAGCTCTTGTTGCCCGAGTAGTAGTACCCCCGCGAGTAGATGTGGTCGGTATACTCCTAGGAGCTGGAGTCGCACTGCCTGAAGCTGTGCCGGTAATGACTGGGGTAGAGGATGAGGCGCCAGCGCTGCTCTCACCAGCGTCTCGTGATCCTGCAGCGGCAGCGCCTCTCCGGGTGCCCCGAGCCGGTGCCCTACCGCGGTTCATATTATGTACCTGACTATAAGTTTGGCGAGCGGTTTGGTATATGTCGTGGGCAATAGGCGCAGTTGTCGTAGGTTTCGGTCTCAGATGAAGCTTTCAAAAATTTACTGAGTCGCGAATGCGAAAGTTCGATGGTGGGGTCGCGAAATGGTGGGGGACGAGATTCTGCCATCTTTGGTGCTCACCGCCTACAGGCTTGATGTCACCACATCCGACGATAAGGTTAGTACTGTACTTGCTAGGAGGTACCAAGGTAACATGTAATACAAGGAACACTTATTCACGGACTGGAGAAATAGTAAATGTTATTTTGCTTCAATATTTAATTCTAAAGTATCCCTTTTACAGTCAAACATGGAACCTTGACTCCATAGTTTTACATACAACCCGTAGAAAAGTAGAAACGCTCTGTGTTACTTTATAGACTACATCGTTAAATGGAATGGTATTAAGAATCCCTACCATAGTATGTTCCATGTAATGTAACACTGCCTCCCCAAGCCTCGAGTTCCACTAGCTGATTAGACTATCTATGTCAGCTCTATACAGTAGAAACAAAACCATTCCTGCCCCTGGCGTTCTCATAACACGGACACATCGTAAGCACCTAAGCACCTGAACAGAGATAGGTGGTGTCCAGCAGCGCAACCTCCATATTTCCAAATACGGAAATGCGGCTGAGTTTCTTTGGTTACCTAGCATTCCACCCGAGCTTCAGTATGAGGGTGACTTACAAGAGGCAGCCAGGCAGCGAAATGAGATAGATACATGAAGGTGAAATGAAACTTTGTCTAGAAGATGATCCTTTACTCCTCTTTTCCATTTTTTCTTCTTCCGCGTGAGACTAATATTGGTTGTTATTTTTCAATCACGGGAAATCTCTTATAAAACACTCAAAACAAAAAGTTAAAACTGTAAATACTGCCGCATCCATCGTCATGGGAGTTACCGAATCTTCACAACGTCCCACCTCTTCCTACGACTCCTCATGTGGCAATGTCGTCTACACTGAAGTTTGGGAAGAACGGCCTGCTAGAAAGTTAGTCTCTTCGTATGCCGCTCTAGGCTGGCAACAAGGATGGATGGCATTTGTAGTAGTGGGCTAGTATATGGGCATCAAGCATACGGCTAGGGTCGTGATCTTTTAGCCCAAATTTCATAGTCTTTAGAGACAAGAAGACTACGACAGTCAGTCAACGCCCTGGAGACATCCAGTTTCGAGCAGACCTGAGCTACAGTTCCCATCCCAACATGGAGCTCTTTCACACACGTGGTGGCAAGGCATTCATTGCTACTGCTAATTCAACAGTTTTTATGGAAGTCGGATCAGTGTTGACTGGGTAGTTGGAAAGTCTAGCGAGATGAAGACATCGGGCGGAGAGTGTCTCACGTTTGATGCATATGGCGATGCTTTTCAATGGGTGACAGCCGTAAGGCATGAGATCAGCGGGATTCTAGGCAGAGGCGCAGGAAAAGGATTTGTGCTGGGACGCCAAGGTGGTGGAAGTAAAGCATTCGCTGTGTATGGTGAGTCGGGCAAGTTCGACCATAAGAATTCCCATGTCTGGTTTTGCTTCGTAGGACCTGCAGCATCAGGACACATACTATCAGACTGGGCTAACGTCGCCGTGCTGGCAATGCTCAAGCTCTGGCAAGCCAAGGCAGCGTCCAAGAGGAGTAATGCTGACAAAACAGCCGCAACAACTGCGGCTGTATCTATAGCGATTATGTAGCAGTAGAGATGAACAAACAAGCCATCCGAATTTGGTACTGTGGTGTGGTTGATTGATCGTACAAGTACAGTCGATATGCTTCCCGGATGAGCTGAAAACAAGAGCCGGCCGTATTCTTGATGTGATTGTAGCAAAATCTTTGTCTCATCGAAGACACATCAGTGCCTTGTCCCCGAATACGGAGGCAATGCTACCTTCCCGAATGATCATTGATCCAATCCATTCTCTTCCAGCTTCCACCGTCTTAGCCCCAAACTTGACAACTAAACAGCCTCGAACGTTGGCTGCAGACCAAAGTACGCCGCCTGCTTTCTCCTTTTCTAACCTTTGTGAACGCCAACGCTCAAAGTCAGAAATATTCGTGTTACCTTGTGCTATTGCCTCTGGTGATCGGAAATCCCTAGCTCCAATGCGGGGAAGCGCGGCAAACTCTTTTTGGAAGAATTCCCCTAAGGATTTTGTCTTGGCTCCTCGTAATATGAGAGTTCCTGATATGGCCATGTGCTGCATCATTTCTGGAAGCGTTCGGCCAACAGATTTACTCGCCTCTCTTGACAGAATGATTGAGTCTCGAACCAAGAGTCTGTCAGAAGAGGTTACTTCGGGATCTTGAAGCCATATCTCGTTGCGCCCTGTCCATTTTCTGAAACTCCAATTCTCCCCACGTGCCACACGTCCTTGAGTGACCCAGTCCAAGAGACAGAGCGAGGCTTGACTCCTGAGCTTGAATATCTGCTTCTGGGCGTATACGCTATCCTCAAAGGGTTGGACAGGATCCGGAAGAAGGCACATAGAAGCATCGTCGTCTATGATGACGTCCAGGTTTTGAGTTGTAATGATGTCTTCTGTGGGCGATTTGAAGATCTTCGTGTGGCCCTGAGTAGCGATGCTGAGCCTCGCTTGCGGCTTGACGTGTATTGCCAAATTGACGCCGTCTCCCGCAACAAGGCCGCCTCCATAAGACAGCAGAAACACTAAAGTGCTTGGCTGATTCGACGAGGGAGCTGGTGATATCAACTTCAACGGATACTGATAGGTCATGGTCTCAAGACCGCTCTCACCCGCGGGGAGCAGGCCGACGACGATGCGACCATCGCCAGGAGATGAGGATGAGGGAGGAAAGGGTGAGTCCATTTTCGAAGCATGTTGCGATGATAGTGAAAGAGGGAAAAGCTAGGAACCAGCGAGTTTTTGATTGGGCACAGACAACGAGAACGACGAACAGCTTTCTCCATCTTGGACGCAGCTTCAACAACTGCCTTGGTTGAAACAGAGGCACGAGTCAACAAAGGGTCTCTTATTAGATAAGAGATAAGAGATCGTTGGTTGAGGAAGTGGCTGGTGCCCCACTTGAGCTGGGGTTGTGGGGTCTCGCTGGAAGCTTGGGCGTGGCTCGTGAAAGGGCCGGCCAAGACTTTACAGGCGACAAGAAACAGCAATTCTTCGAAGGAAAACAGACCACCGAATATCTCTGATGAAATTATACTAATGCAATAAAAACATGAGTCCTTATAAGTGAAGCGATATACTTTCGGCGCACCTCAATTGATTATTTACGAAGAATTGTTGTGAGCAAAGTAGGGAGTGATCACCTTATCACTTGCTGAGCTCCAGTGGAAGTCCAGCCCCGACGTTCAACCGTGGTGGGAAACCAGCACCACCCACTTGCCAAAATAGCTTGCACCGTCATCTCCATCCCCATCTGCACTCTACTTACTCCACGCGACATTCAACGCGCCAAGTGGCTAAAAACACCATTGTCGCCCTCGCATCCAGGGTATAACCCCCAGGACTTGATACTACAAATGCCAACATCGCGATCACCTCTAAGAGAAACCATGGACAATAACGCGAGCCCAACCCCCGACCCGGACGCTACAACGCGTCGCCGATCGGGACGCGTCGTGAGAGCACCCGCCAAATTTACTCCTGAGCCTGCAACTCAATCGACACACCCAAAGCGCAAGCGAGACGACCAGGATGATGACGAAGACGAAGATGAAGATGAAGGAGAGGCCGAAAATGAAGCGCCCGATTCAGACGAGGAGATGAGCGACGAACCTGACAATGAAAGTGATGAGGATCACCCTGCACCGCGCTCTAGAAAGAAGCCGTCGCAAACGAGTCGCGCAAAGAAACCCTCGGCCAAAAAACCAAAGATTAACGGTTCCAAACCTTTGCGGCCTGCGCGAGTGACGCATGCCGCCAAAAGTCTCCCAAGCAGACCCAAAAAGAGCGTTCGCATTGAAGATGCTGCCGTGAAGGGAACCGGACTTTACTGTAGGGAGATCCCTTCCTGCTACGCACTTTTCTACATACTGACGCGACTTAGCTGATCTTTTTGGATCGGGTGATTCTAGCACATCGGTGGCAGAAGAGTGGTTGACGAGATACAAATCCGGCCCTGTAGCGGCTGTTGCTGATTTAGTGAATTGCATTTTGCAATGCGCTGGCTGTGATCAGCTCATCACAGAAGATGACGTTCGAGACCTGGACAATGTTGCCGGACGACTGGCTGATCTCCAGAGCGTGTACCAAGAGGTAGTACTGAAGGGTGTCTTTGTGCTGGGAACTTGGCTGACATGATTACAGCAACAAATCACCGACTACCCCCTCATTTCTAGAACCAAACACTCGCGATCCTTCCGAGACGTGCTCATTACCTTCTTCGAAAACCTCATCGTGGACATGCATCAAGGTCGCCTCATGTACGCGGACGAAACCTTTATTGATAACTTGCACACATGGCTTGCCAGCATGTCTTCATCGTCCCTCCGCCCTTTCCGACACACTGCAACCACTATATCTTTGGCCGTTCAGAGTGCATTGGTTATGGTTGCCAATGATCTGGATTTCAGACTTGGGCGCCCAGGACAGAATGCTAAGGGCAAGTCCAACACGGACAGGCGCGATACGGAACAAAACAAAAAAGATCGCAAGGTGTGTACCGACGCGATCCAGTCATTCTTCGACACTGTTTTTGTTCACCGCTATCGTGATGTCGACCCCAAGATTCGAACCGAGTGCGTGGAAGCCCTCGGAAACTGGATCATTTCCTTACCAGTCGTCTTTCTTGAGCCTGGCTACCTCCGGTATCTCGGCTGGATGTTGTCAGATACAAATGCTCCCACTCGTCTTGAGGTTCTGAAGCAGCTCACCAAAGTCTTTCGAAGAGAAGCCTCGAAGTTGGGACATTTTATTGACCGATTCCGTCCTCGTTTAATTGAAATGGCTTGCAAAGACTCCGATGTCTCTGTTCGCGTGGCAGCGATTGGCGTTATTGACGTCCTCCGCGATCAAGACATCCTTGAGGGCGAAGAAGTCGACGCTATCGGGAAGCTTATCTTCGACAATGAGCTTAGAATCAGGAAGGCAGTTGTTACATTCTTCGTGGCATGTACCGAGGATGCTATCGGCGAAAAAACCAAGAGTCTGAGGGATTCGGAAGTTACTGAAGACATACCCCGTGGCAAGAAGGCCTCACTTGACGCCCCCCGCATGGAATGGGTTGACCTGAAGTGCTTGGCCGAAACTCTTGCTATCTATGACAATCAGATTGAAGCGGAGCATCAAAGTGGTCAGCTCTTGGGATTGGATGTCGCAGTAGATCTTCTGGAATCCACTGTTCCCGAGACAAGGATCTCGCTCGCTGCCCAGGTTCTCTTTGAGAAGGTTGACGCCATCAAGCATTGGACGCTCTTGGCTGGATATTTGCTGTTTGACCACACCACCAGTTCAAAAGCAAGATCCAAGGGCAACAACCCAGAACTCGCATTCAAGAAGGCCGTTGCTCCCACTCCGGCTGAAGAATCAATACTTCTAGATGTACTGAGTTCAGCAGTCAAATCCAGCCTGACACACTCACCCGAGCACGATAGATCAAGGAAGAAGCCACACGCAAGCAAAGACGCTGAAGATGCAAGGATAAGCCCGGAGGACACAGCGGCCGAGCTTGTAATTACATTACCCCCTCTTCTAAGCAAGTTTGGAGCAGAGCCAGATACAGCGGCGATTGTTCTTCGCTTAGCGCACTTTCTCAACCTTGAAGTCTTCAAGCAACTACGACAAAACACGAATAGGTACGAAAAGCTACTCGACGAAATCATCACCCAGTTTAACAGACATGACGACAAGAGAGTTTTGTCCGAAGCGACTGCAGCACTATTGCACTCACGACAGTATGATGAACTGGAGGAGCTCACAGAGAGCAAACTCTCGAACCCATGGGAAACCATCACTACCTCTCTGCACAAATTCGACAAGACATATGAGCTTTCATCGAGAGGCAATCTTGGCGAGGGACCTCTCAGGGAATTGTCAACGGTCCTCCTCAAGATCAGCAAGTTGGCCAGCATCTCCGACTGTATCGATGTTCTTGAGGCCGGAGAAGACTCCGAGTCAACAACAACGCCCGTGGTTAAAATACTAGCCAACATTGCTCATCGTGGCAAATATGAACCTCTCGACGACCAGGATCTCGATGATCTCGAGGACGAGGTAGTCTCGTTTGCGATCAAGACCTGTCAATTCTACTTTATGTGGAAGACTCTGGCATACTCTAAGCTCCTCTCAACAGGTGGCAGTATCGCAGACGCTGAACTTGATCGTCTATCCGTACTACGCCAGACGTTCCGCCGACATCTCATCGAAACCCTGTCCTCACGTGCGGCCATCGATCAGCTGAGACTATTTGCGACAGGCAGCTTGTGCGACCTTCACCTCACCTTCACGACCCTACGTCCAACTATTGACCGTCTCCGGCCCTCATCAAGCTCTGAAACGCAATCTTCAGATGGCGAGAAATACAAGGCATTGGTACAAGAAATTGAATCGGGTCTTATCCCCGAGTTGATAGCCATCTTTGACGGCACTGAGAAGCAATATGCCAAAAAGATAAAGAAGGATAAATCTCTGAATGAGCCAGCCGAAGATGAGGATCCTGTGGCTGATGATGAAGAGGAAGAGGAAGAGGATGAAGATGAGGGTCTATCGGAGGAAGAGCGCTTCGCCGCGGAACTCAAGGCCGAGAAGGCTCTATGCGAACTCACAGCAAAATATGTCCTTGTCATTACCGCACGCCTTGTAGACAACAAGGGCTCACACGCAGGCAAGTTACGGCGACGTCTCCTTCGCAACCAACATAAACTTGGCAACAACTTCAAAGAGGTCGTCACCTACTTGGACGAAGAGAAGTTAGCCGAGCGAACAAGGAAGAAGGCCGCCAACGTACAAGCTTCAACCGCCAAGCCCCAGAAGGCTCAGCTTAGTGAAGCCATCGTACTTGGAGAGGATGATGAGGACGATATTTTTGACGACACACCGGAACCAGAAGAAGGCTCCCGAGAAGATCTCCGGGCGAAGGGTCTTCTTGAGGATGACCCAATTGAGGACGATGACGAAAATGAAGATGAAGAAGTGGAACGACCAGCTCATGAATCAGACGATGAAGTTCTAGGGGATTAGACCACGACGAGGTTGATCTCTTGTAAATGGCGGACACATAACTGTTGCGATACTCGGCGGGAATTATCTCTGTTTTCTGTTTCACTTTTGTCCATAGGGTGGCTATAGTGCCGGTTCTCTTTTCCCATTTCTGTATGTAGTCTCTTGTCGCTTTGGACCTACATGTTGGCCCCTGGGTATGCGGCGGAGGGCCTGAGTGGAAAGCGTCGAAGGACTGCGTGTATAAAACATAGTCATAGCATTGTCAGAATACTTGTGCCCCAGTCCCATCCGTTCTCTTCCGCCAAACAGATCCATATATACATGAACGCCCCAAGATCAAGAACCTGACCTTACCTTACCTTTTCCATAGACCGGGCAAACATCGCCAACAGGCCCTGAGCTCTTCCTTCACCCGGCCAGGCAAACCATTTCCCACAAATTATGCTCCTGCAATCATGGCGCCAAAAAGGCGGAACATTCTCTGCCATCGTTTCCCGTTCCCTGCATTAGCCTTTGACGGATCCGATTCGACCACTTTGATCCCGTATTGTTGTACACAGCATGGAAATGCTCGGTTCGTCAGCTGCGTTTTGTCCGATTTCTTAATTTCGGACTGTTGTTGGTCTTCGTCGTCGCTGTCAGCAGGAGGCTTGCCCTTTCTAGCTGCGTCTTGGGCGGCAACTTTCTTCTCTTCCAAATTGCCCCAAAGGGTGAACATCTTGTCACGGAGGGCTGCTAATGCTTCCTTATCTTGCCTTAAATTGGATGCATCAAGACCGACCAGGCATTGGGCAGATTGATTGTCCACCGCCACCCAAAGTCTCTTTTTCTCCTGCTTGCCTTGGACTGCAGCGTCCTCGAGTTCCAAGAAGAAGCGCCACTCCCAATTCCGCACCTTGGTGAAATCATCCATCACTCTCTGCTTTGGCAGTTCATCTTCGTCATCGGTTCCACTGTTGCACACCGACTCCTCGCCATCATCAGAAAGATCGTCATATTCTGACTCCTTTTTTGGATAGGCAAAGTCTGCAAGGTTGGACGGGGAGAAGTCAACAACTCGAACGTTGACCCGGTAGTTCAAGTTGACGAATGGAAGAGAAAGCTTTGCAAAATCACCATTGATAGTCGTTTCGTGCTGGACAACACTTGTGATTTCGGAAATTAGGCTGGTTGGCTTATCTTGGTTTTCGCATTTCACTAAGAGAAATTGTTAGCAGTTGAATTAAGTAGTCTCACCTAGATGGCGAATTTACCTTGAGTGTTCAAATCTGCCATAGGAATTGCACCCTGTTCTCCTTGTGCACTACCCTCATCTTGTTTGCTGGCTCGCTGTTTGGCTCGCTGTCTGGCTCGCTTTGCCTTGGCATTATCTTTCTTGGCCTCCGTATTCGACTCTGTGGCATTCTTGCGTTTTTGACCTGCTTTGCTAGCCTCTTTTATGTCTCTGAGCTGCCCCTTTCTCAAGCGTTCGTATTCTCGCTTTCTTTGAAGCGCCTCTTTTGCCCGGGGATCAAAATTTTCAGAATCGGCATTCGTATCTAACGTACGGATGTTAACCTTTGGTCCGAGAGAGCCACGATCTTCTCTCAGATATCCTTCCAGATTAGCGGCGTTGTGACCCAGCTTGACTTGCAGGTTTTTGATCAACACCCATGTCAGAGCCTCTATTTTTTCATCGCGGATCATATTTGCGTGGGGTTCCCAGCAAGTGATTTGAATGCATCTCTTTCCAAAGGGTCCCGGCCAGTCGGATGCTTTGTTGAACTTGTCGGTATAGCCGTATGGATCACCGTCTCGCCCCAGAGGGGTGCCATCAACGTTGATGGAAAAGTTGTGAAAGGCTGGGTTCTCCGTATAATCAGAAACCCATATAGTTATCTTGTCGCCTTCGTCGTGTGGTGGCCGAACGACTTGAGCGACTATGTCGTAAAAATGACCCCCTTGGACATCCGCAAGCAAGCTAAACTTGTTCTTGACGTTTGCTGAGGTGACAACCATGGTCTCAAACTCCTCCTGGCTAGGTATCCGACTCTTGTCAATGGTGTGGTACATTTCAGAAACAAAAGCATTCTCCTTGTCGCCTGGCCGGGTGTCTTTGGAACTATTTTGGGGGTAAAGAGCAGAAGAAGCCTTGCCCGGAGGGATGGGAATTTTAGAGGCTTTGTATACTGAGATTCTAGTACTATAATGGGTTAAGAGGGAGAAAGTCTCAGACCCATACAGTTGAACCTTTTGTGACAGTCAGTATGAATTCATGGCGAGAGGCCTAGGAACTCACTCTAGCTTGGCGAATGAGCATAACATCACCACAGCCTGCACTTGGAATCTCCTTTTCGGGACGAAATACATTAAATGCAATTGAATCGCCATCATCAACAGATGAGTCAAAAAGTCGAATCTGACATTTCCAATCTAGATGCGTTAGATGATATAATTGACTGCAAAAGAAATTCTTACCCTTGTTTCTCGTTGGAATAGGAGCCCGGAAATCATGAACGACGCCAAATACACTGACAAGGGCACCTTTTGCAACTTTGCCTTCCAGGATATCATGAATTGTGGCATATCCTGGAAGCAGAAGCACTGATGTTGATGGTATTGGCATTGTTGGTGATGTGGAGCAGTGAATACAGGACCAGATCACATGAGAAGGTGAGCAGTGGGAAGTGGATGAATCCTGATGATATGCCGATTTACGCGACCGCGTTAAGTGGTAACATAGCTTCAATGTGACGTCGTTGAAGACGGGGTCACCGAAACGCGATTGATCGAACTGGTCTTGACGCGTCCAGTAGCTTACCCCTCCAAGAGTCGGTTCGCGACAGCACGTGATGATGCATGTGATCTAGCGGCATGGTGGCGAGTGGCATAATGTGCAAAGTTTTTTTTATGGTTCTTTTTTTTGTTGGTTAATAGAGTTAGCGAATGCATTAATTGCTTTAAATTTATACTGTAGATCTGTAAGATAAGACGAGTCATGGTCACGGAGTTTGGGGTTTTACGGTGCGGTTAACTTGAAAGGAGTATCACGAATTACCTAGGTATTTGCTAGCCGTTGCTTTGTTTACACAGCGTAGGTAGTTATGGACAGAAAAACAAAGGAGCCTTTTCTCTTCTAGATTAAAAAACATTACCCACATCATTTACGCAAGAACCCTCTTTTTTTGTCTAGGTCTGTAGAGCTGAACGTGATTTGATTGCACGGCCTTCAACAAAAAAGTTTAGGTACTGGTTTCTGCCTGAGGCTGAAATCACCCGACTGGGGCCCTTACGGTGGTAGCGGTTTCTCTTTGGGCTTAGCAGACAATCACTGCCGCCCGAGGACCAAAGAAAGACTTCGCCTGCTGGGTCAATCATTTCAACGCCCTCCTAAGTTAGTTCCTAGTCCCCGGCCGACCAGTCCAAGACCCAAGACTTCTCTTCCCCATCTGCATCAACAACAAACCTTTCTCCTCTCTCCTCCCCTCATACTTCTTTCTCTTACTGGATTTTCTCCTCTACGTTACAGAGCCAGTCGTTTCTCCCTAGACGCTGAGCTCTTTCCTTCCATCTTCTCCTCTACTATCCCCTTGTGCATCTTCCACCCCGCACAATAATTTGCTGCTGTTCAGTTACCAACGCCCCCTCGGACCAAATCAATATCGGTCATCATGGCTGAGCGATACATCCCCGAGCATCGCCGAACTCAGTTCAAGGCCAAGAACACCTTCAAGCCTGAGGAGCTCCGTCGCCGTCGTGAGGAGCAGCAGGTCGAGATCCGAAAGGCCAAGCGTGAGGAGAACTTGGCCAAGCGACGAGGTATTGGAACCGGCGAGAACCGTCCTGGTGCTTCCCTCGGTGCTGCCCCTGATAGCGACGATGAGTCTGCTCCTACTGAGTCTCAGGTATGTGCCTCTCTCTTATCCGATCCTTTGGCTTTCTTTCGAGCCGCTGGCTTCGTCCGCCGTTTGCGCAAATCTTGTCGCCTTCGCTTCGCCTGGCCTATGATGTGGGGGGGGGGGAAATACGCACTTCAAATAACCCCACATTCTGGCCCGGCGGACTTGAGCAAAAGGCAGGCCACTGTTGCGTTGGTGTTCACTTCCCGCTCGATTGGTCTTCTCGTTACAGGATTTCTCGCAAATGGCAAAGCCATCGTTATGTATCCCCAGTAAGCATTTACTAACCCCTGTCTCTAGTTGAATGAGGATCTCCCCCAGATGGTGCAGGGCGTTTTCTCAGACCAGATCGATTCGCAAATTCAGGCCACTACTAAGTTCCGAAAGCTTCTGTCTAAGGAGCGTAACCCCCCGATCGAGGAGGTCATCAAGACCGGTGTTGTCAGCCGTTTCGTCGAGTTCTTGCGATCCCCTCACACCCTGGTTCAGTTTGAGGCTGCCTGGGCTCTTACCAACATTGCTTCTGGCTCTGCCACCCAAACTCAGGTTGTCATTGAGGCCGGTGCTGTTCCCATCTTCGTCGAGCTTCTTGCTAGTCCTGAGCCCGATGTCAGGGAACAGGCCGTCTGGGCCCTAGGCAACATTGCTGGTGATAGCCCTCACTGCCGCGATTACGTTCTCAGCTGTGGCGCCCTGAAGCCTCTTCTTAACCTTCTCGGCGACAGCCGTAAGCTTAGCATGCTCCGCAATGCTACTTGGACCCTGAGCAACTTCTGCCGTGGCAAAACACCCCAGCCTGACTGGACTACTGTAAGTCAACCTGTAATAGACGGTATGAACCTGAGCTAATTTCAAATTAGATCGCCCCCGCTCTTCCTGTCCTGTCCAAGCTCGTCTACTCTCTTGATGATGAGGTCCTAATCGATGCCTGCTGGGCTATCTCTTACCTCTCCGATGGATCCAACGACAAGATCCAGGCCGTTATTGAGGCTGGCATCCCTCGCCGCCTGGTAGAGCTCCTTATGCACGCTTCTACCTCTGTCCAGACTCCCGCCCTGCGCTCCGTTGGTAACATCGTTACTGGCGACGACGTCCAGACCCAGGTTATCATCAACTGCGGTGCCCTACCATGCCTACTGTCTCTTCTCAGCTCCACCAAGGACGGTATCCGCAAGGAGGCCTGCTGGACCATCTCCAACATCACTGCCGGCAACTCTTCCCAAATCCAGGCCGTGATCGATGCCAACATCGTTCCTCCTCTGATCCACCTTCTGCAGAACGGAGACCTTAAGACCCGTAAAGAGGCTTGTTGGGCCATCAGCAACGCCACCTCTGGCGGTCTGCAGAAGCCCGAGCAGATTCGTTACCTGGTTGCCCAGGGCTGCATCAAGCCCCTCTGCGATCTGCTCGGCTGCCCCGATAACAAGATTATTCAGGTCGCCTTGGACGGCCTTGAGAATATCCTCAAGATTGGAGACCTCGACAAGCAGGCCGCCGGTGAGTCTGGTGACTCCATCAACCGATATGCTCTCTTCATTGAGGAGTGCGGTGGTATGGAGAAGATCCATGACTGCCAGAACAACGCCAACGAGGAGATTTACATGAAGGCCTACAACATCATCGAGAAGTACTTCTCCGACGACGAGGAGAATGCTGATGAGGGTATGGCCCAGCAACCCGCTGGTCCCAACGGCACTTTCGGTTTCGGTACCAACGGCGCTGCCCCCTCAGGTGGCTTCGACTTTGCCAAGGGCAGCGATGCCATGGACATGTAAAAAGCTCTTGGATTCGGATTGAGAACTTTGATAGGATATCCAGAATGTGGAGCAATCCCAACCCCGCAAAGACATAGCACCATCACGACACCCCTTCCCCCGGAACAGTTTTAAATGACTGTTGTTTACCCTCCCCCCATCCCCATGATATCACCCCCCATACCGCGTCTTTTTAATGTATCTGGAAGGTTTATATGAGGGAAAATCCCACCCCCTCGAATTACAGGCCCTATGGTAGCTTGAAAGCTCCAGCCTGAGAGTGAAGAAGTAAGACGAGAGCGGAGTCGGCGATGACGTTTGGCTTCTCGGTCATGAAAGCCCCTCGAGGAGATGATGCAAATGTCGATGAGTCTATGTGTGTACGCGAAAGACATCATGATGGTTGGTGTTGAGGCACATGGGACTTACGCAGGACTACCGCTGAGGTGCAACGCTGCGTCAATCGAGGACGCATGCCTTGGAGAAGAAGCCTATGCTAGTGCATCAGGACTTCTGAGATGGTGAAGCTCGAAGTTGCGGAATTTGCTGCCAAGTGGTGGTGAATCTGGTTCAAAAGTAGCCAGAAACCGTAATCAATAAAAAAAATGCAATACCAGGAGTGTTTGCCCCTCATTCATGATGACTTTTATTATGACGTGTGATGGCTCACATCTGTGTCAATTGATGCTTGAAGAAATAACTGGATTGGTTTTAAACCAACATAAGAAATGAAATATACGACAACAAGCACCTCAAAGTATCACATTGATGTCTTTGTTTTATAGATACCTGCATTAAGTAGGTTTGCTCATTGAGCAGCTCTGGTGATGGGTGGTGGGGTTGAAAATCCGTATCCACTTGGACTTCTATACACTGTGTCAAGTCACTATAGCGACACACGGCTCACAGTGTGAACTGACGTTTCTTATTTCCCCCCAACTGGTTTCACTTAACCAGGCAGTAGCTGTCTTCTATTTTATTAACCTCACAACTCTAATAAAATGTTATTGAAAAACGGCCAGCCATGAGAGGAGTTTGACAATCTGATCAAGACTTAGAATTCAAGTTGAATCGTGTTTATCCAAAGCTTTTTGATAAGGACATAATTTTAACCAATACAAGGTCGACTATTCCTGTGCGTCTTGAGAAAGCTCCACCGATTAATTGATCATCAACCGGACCTTTACGACATCTATTCCGCAACACCACGACATATAAGCACGACTCTTCAAAATGGTTAAGAAAGGCAAAGGAAAGGCCAGTAGCGGCATCGATCTCTCTGATCCTATGCCTTCTGCGCCACCCAAAGACCAAGGCAAAGGAAAAAAGGGTCAAAAAGGTGGCATTTCAACCTCTGAAGCAGTGCCCTCGGGCCCTCCCAAGCCTACGGTGAAACAGCTCATCGGCGGCTCCTCATGGACGGGTAAACTACCCGTGAACCTACTCAGTGAGTACTGCCAGAAGCAAAGATGGGAGAGACCAGACTATGATACCAAAAAGACCCCTGATGGTTTCTCGGTATGGGTTACTATGAGCGCCAAGGATCCCAAGACGCAGCAAATCACCAAACTTGAGCCCTTCAAGATTCCGGCAACACACAAACATCTCATTATGCGACCCACTGCCATAGAAGCTAAGCATGCTGCCGCTACTTATGCTCTCTTCAGAGTCTGCAGCATGCAGAACAAACACACGGTTCTTCCGCCAGAGCATAAATCACTATGGAAAGACTTCCAGACCCTCAAGGCGCAAGACGTGAAGGAAGGCAAGGCTTGGATGTATGAGCCGGACCCGTTCAAGGCACTCCAAGAGCGACAGGAGGCTAAGGCTGCTGCGGAGAAGAAGAGGAAGGAAATTGAGGCGGCTCAGGCTAAGGCTGCTGCCATGCCCGGTGCTTCTGGGCTGGTTCTTATGAGCAATACTGGTAAAGGAGATGGCCGATCATCAAACATCATGAAGGGATGGAGCACTGCACCCAAGGTCGAGATGGGCAAAAAGACAAGAGCACAATTGGAGACATTATTACGAAGCGGCGTCAAGTGGAATCGCAACGGCGTACAGATGTCGAAACCTCAGAAGGATGCCATCGTTTCTGAACTTAGCAAGCTCAGCTTTCGCAGAAGTCACGCGGAAGAGGCAGTGGAATACTGCAAGGACAGAGAGGAGACACTTGAGTGGCTTCTTATTCATGTTCCTGAAGATGATCTTCCTCGATGGGCTTTGCCGGAGAGTTATGCGGCTGGAGTGTCGGTCGGTGCTACCAATCTGAGAAGAGAGGGCATCATCAAGCGGCTCGCCCAGTCGGGTTATTCACTTGAACTGGCCACAAGAGTGTTGGATGATCAAGGTATTGACGAGGACAAAGCTGCTGAGACATTGCAAAATTTGCTCTTCCCCAGCGAGTCCAAGGAATCCGACGATGCTGATTTCTTGGATCTTGGTTCGCCCGAGGAACAGTGGGAGGAAGAGGTTGGAAGTCTTGAAGCAATGTACGGAGAGAGTTTCGAACGCGAAGGCGACAATGTCATTCGCATCAAGCTGGACTCTGTCAAGAATGGGCAACATGTCGTTGATGCTGCTTTGCAAGTTCGACGTCCAGCTACGTATCCTACGGACTTAATCTTATCGATTGTGGCCAGCATTCCCTCTTACATCAAACTCAGCATCATCCGAAAAGCGCTTGAATATATAGCCGAGTCCCTGCCGGACGAGCCAATGAAGATATATCTTGCTGTGGACTGGGTTCAACAGAACATCAATGGTATCATCGAAGATCCTGGAAAGCTTGTGGACATCTCTGCGGTTTCTTCAGCTGCAGCTGAGTACAAACCGGCTGCAGCCATTGCACAGAATAAACGAAGTACCCGCGCCCCTAAGCTGATCAAGTGGATCAAGGATGAGAAGAACCGAGAGCAATGGCTTCGACGCCAAGAGTCATCCACTTTGAAGAACATGATCTCCAAGCGTCAAAATTTACCTGCTTGGCAGATGCGAGAAGCTATTATTGGTACCGTTCGAAGCAACCATGTCACAATCATCAGTGGAGAGACAGGTTCAGGTAAATCTACACAGTCTATGCAATTCATCCTGGATGATCTGTACGCGCAGGGGCTAGGCGGTTGTGCAAACATGATTGTTACCCAGCCGCGACGAATCTCAGCACTTGGTCTGGCGGATCGTGTGGCGGAAGAAAGATGCTCACGAGTTGGTGAAGAGGTTGGATATGCTATACGAGGTGAATCTCGGAGATCTAAGGATACCAAGATCACATTTGTCACGACTGGTGTTTTACTCAGGCGGCTACAGACTTCAGGAGGTCGAGTAGAGGATGTGGTGGCGTCTTTAGCAGATGTCAGTCATGTCGTGATTGATGAAGTACACGAACGAAGCCTCGATACTGACTTCTTGCTCAACCTCATTCGCGAAGTTATGAAGGCCAAGAAAGATATGCTGAAACTTATTCTCATGTCCGCCACTCTTGATGCAGCAACCTTTAAGAACTACTTTGCATCAGAAGGGCTCAGCGTGGGCACAGTCGAGATTGCAGGTCGAACTTTCCCAGTCGACGAATATTATCTTGACGATGTGATTCGTATGACCGCATATGGTGTTGAGAACTCGGATACTGAATTCATCAGTGGGGAAGCGCTGGGCAAAGTCATTCAGAAATTGGGTCATCGTATCAACTACAGCTTGCTGGTTGAGACCGTTAAGGCCATTGATTTCGAACTATCCTATGAAAAGAAGCCTGGCGGTATTCTCATCTTCCTTCCTGGAGTTGGTGAGATCAACCAGGCTTGTCGCGCGCTCAAAGCTGTCAATTCTCTTCATGTTTTGCCACTTCATGCTTCGCTCGAGACGCGCGAGCAGAAACGGGTGTTCTCAGGTGCTCCTTCGGGAAAGCGAAAGATCGTGGTCGCAACCAATGTTGCAGAGACATCCATTACTATTGATGATATTGTTGCGGTAATCGATAGTGGAAAGGTCAAGGAAACTAGCTTTGACGTCCAGAACAATATGCGCAAGCTCGAAGAAACATGGGCATCGCGCGCAGCCTGTAAGCAACGGCGTGGTCGAGCCGGTCGAGTTCAAGAGGGCAAATGCTACAAGCTCTTTACACAGAATCTCGAGCAGCAGATGCCTGAGCGACCAGAACCAGAGATTCGCCGCGTGCCTTTGGAGCAACTCTGCCTTTCAGTTCGCGCTATGGGAATGAAGGATGTCGCTGGATTTCTTGGCAGATCCCCTACTCCTCCTGATTCAACTGCTATTGATGGAGCTATGAAGCTCCTACGACGCATGGGGGCGCTTGATGGTGACGAGCTTACCGCTATGGGTCAGCAATTAGCTATGCTGCCAGCCGACTTGAGATGTGGCAAGCTCATGGTATTTGGTGCCATCTTTGGCTGTTTGGATGACTGCGTGACCATTGCCGCGATTCTAAGCACACGAAGCCCTTTTGTTTCTCCACAAGAGAAGAGAGACGAAGCAAAGGAGGCTCGTATGAATTTCTACCGAGGCGATGGCGATCTCTTGACTGATCTTCAAGCTTTCCAAGAGTGGGATTCCATGATGCAGGACCACATGCCTCAGCGCCAAGTCCGGTCATGGTGCGAGCAAAACTTCCTCAACTTCCAGACCTTGTCTGACATTTCCAATACACGGGTGCAGTATTACACGGCCCTTGGAGAGATCGGTATCGTGGCGCCTTCTGAGGCGATAAGTGAGGCTCATGCTCATGGAGCTAGCTCTGATGGATCTCAGCTCTTGAGAGCCTTGGTTGCAGCAGCTTTTACGCCACAGATTTCTCGTATTCAGTACCCTGACAAGAAGTTTGCCAGTTCTATGTCTGGTGCCGTGGAGCTCGATCCTGAGGCGAGGTCTATCAAGTACTTTAACCAGGAGAATGGCCGAGTATTTGTCCACCCGAGTAGTACTCTGTTTGGAAGTCAGGGTTTCTCGGGCAATGCTGCGTACATGGCGTATTTCAGTCTCATCTCGACGAGCAAGATTTTTATTCGAGACTTAACACGTACGTATATCCCTCTCTTTTTACAGCTGTTCTTCAGCTTGACTGATACACCGGACAGCCTTCAACGCATACACGCTCCTCCTTTTCTCTGGCCCAATTGAGCTTGACACTCTCGGTCGAGGTCTTCTTGTGGACGGGTGGCTTAGACTAAGAGGGTGGGCGCGTATTGGTGTTCTGCTGGCGAGACTTAGGGGAATGGTTGATGAGTTGATTGCAAAGAAGGTTGAGAACCCTGAGATGAGCGTCAAGGATGATGAGGTTATCACATTGGTTAGAAAGATGATTGAGCTTGATGGATTGGATGCTTAGATGAAAAGTCGTTTGTGGTTTTAGTTGGAGCTGGGGTTATCATTGAGGATAGAATACACCAACATGGGTGTCTACCTGGTCCAGGGGTCCCATAATCAGCGTGCATTGGCTTACTGAGTAAATATTACATGAACGATCTAAGTTCATATTGATAACTATTCAGTTTGGTAGCGCAGGAATATCACTATAACGGTTCCTAGTTATAGTAAATATACGGCGCAGCAAAAGCTAAGGCTCAATATTAATGGGTAATCTATGGACGGATTTTTGAAGATATTTGATTTCAAAGACTTAGAATGAGAAACTCCTAGCCGCTATTCCTGGCTTTCCAGAGGTGGATATGAATGTCTGATGGCGAAAGTGACTCCACCGCGGGGCATTCTATGAGTCCTCCAACAACCTCAATTCAACACTAACAATATCATCGACAGCTCATAATCTACAAGTCACCTAAAGAGCTGCACCTTAAACCATGGCGCATCAAGATTCAGAACCTGAGGAGGCCATCACTAAAGAAGAAATTCACGGCGAAGAGCCTCCAAATAAGCCAAACCGTGATGCATGTGAGTGGCACCTTGAACTCACTCATTGAATGAAGCCATTCTCACACATCACAGTTACAGAACTCATGACTCCAAAGAGGAAGACACCACCAACAACTACTGCAGCCCGTCCATCACGTAGTGGAAACCCGTTCAAGGACCGCATGGGCTTAGGCGCATACCTAGAAGATCCAACCTCATACCCATCTTCACGCATCATCTACCACAACGACGACTTTGTAGCTATAAACGACCGCTACCCAAAAGCCACTATTCACACTCTTCTTCTTCCCCGCTCTTCAGAGTACAACCTCCTTCATCCATTTGACGCATTAGATGATCCGGAATTTCTCGCCAAAGTGAGGGCAGAGACCCAGCGCCTTAAAACCCTCGTCGCAAAAGAATTACAGCGCCGTCTCGGCGCGCACAGCCAGAGTGATGCCCATCGACAAGCCGTGCTAGACGGAGACGCCGAAACGGACAGGAGCGGAGATCTCCCGGAGGGTCGGGACTGGGCCGCCGAGGTCAAGGCCGGTGTGCATGCGGTGCCAAGCATGAGACACCTTCACGTGCATGTCTTCTCGCGAGACATGTTCTCTGAAGCCCTGAGACATCGCAAACATTACAACTCGTTCAACACGCCGTTCCTAGTCAATCTAGACGACTTTCCGCTTCCAGGTGATGATCCACGCAGGAATACAAAAGAGGAGGCGTATCTGCGGTGGGATATGAAGTGCTGGAGATGTGAGCGCAGCTTTGGAAATCAGTTCCAAAAACTAAAGGGGCACCTTGCGGAAGAGTACGAGATATGGAAGAAACTATAAAAACAGGGGAATGGAATGGATGAAAGGGCCTGCTTTACCCATTTGTAAATTAGTAATGATATTCGTACAACTCCTAGAGAGCAAAATCCCAGTAATTCCATATAACCTAACCTTCCTGACCCGCATCCATCGTATCCCCAATTACCTTAGAGCAGATCACCCAAACCCAGACCCTTTTGTGATACTAGTAAAAGCCAGCTCGGTGCTGATATTTCATGCCGTGAAATGTTTCTTTGCAATGTTAAATATCCTAGTCGGACTCATCACCATCCTCATCATGTGCCTAGAGCGAATCAGCAAACTTTTTTTTTTTTTGTCGGAAGGCAATTGGAATGGAATTACCTCGTTAGCGGGCGACTCGGCGACGTCGTCCGCAAGCACATCATCTTCATCAGCTACTGGACGTTAGTCACATTCGTGTCAACGATTAAAGTGTAGTGGTTTCCTCTTACCAGGCTCGGCATCCTTGGTTTCTTCGTCTTCTGATGCCTCAGCGACAGGGCTTGCCTTGGCCTTTCTGCCACGCTTCTTGGTTTCTTTTGGTGTTGTGGCAGCAGGCTCTGCGCCGCCGCTAGCAGCTCGGCGAGGTCGGCCACGTCCCTGCTTTGGCGTACCATCGTCGTTGATTGTGGCGACCTTCTTGGGACCAGTGACTGTCGCTTTCTTGCCAGAGCCTGGAGGGCGACCACGAGGACGGCCAGTGGGAACATAGACCTTCTTGGGCATGGGCGCAGAGCCCTTGGGAGGTCGTCCACGACCGCGCTTGACGGGAGCTTCAGCAGTGTTCTTGGTCACTCCGGCAGAGGACTTGGGAATGTGAGGCGAGGAGCCGCCCTTGGACGCGACATCTTCCTTGGTGCGCGCCATGATGCGATAAATGGCGAGATAGTGAGAAATTGAGGGAGAGAGAAGCGTGAGAAAATTCTCGAAAAATTACACAAAGGAGCGCGATGCAATTTTACTCGATGAGGATGTTAAAGATGAAGACGCGACGAATGATTGTTAGTGATGAAAGGAGAAGAAGATGAGGAAGACGAATGTTGGAGGTCGCGTTTCTACTGCAAAGATGCTCTTTACCCGGCCAAGCTAAGGCCTACAGTAGCGCACTAACAGCAAAATCGATCAAAGTGGCTGGAGCTCGCGTCTTTGGTCCCCGCGTCACAAAATTTGGGGGCATTTAACAAGACATAATAATGTGAGCAGAGAAGATTGGATGCCGAGAGTGTTATTTCTTTCAACCGTCCATCGCAGTCTAGGCCGAATCTGGACTAGAACCTTTGGATCAAAATGGGTAACTTGGCCCAAGCTCCAGCTCGTTAAACCAGTCAAAGCTAGAAGAGCCAGGACAAGGGCCCCCTGCAATTGCAACTGCACCTGCAACTGCCCCTAGCAACGTGAATGACGCTGGTAAACAAAAAATATCCACAAGGGAAGACGGTGTGAGATGTGGATTGTTCTTCGACAACGACTTCACGACAGCATCGACAACGTCAACAACATTCTTACGACGATGGCCTTGGACTTGAGATTGATGCCTTCTCCTTCCTCACCCTCAACTTCTTTTTATGAGGGCAGAGTCCATTCTTCAGCTTCAACGCCGTCGCTGAGATCTCGCGATGCGGCTTTATCCGTTCCCGCCAGAATGGAGGGGGGAGGAAATGTCAAGGTCGTTGTTCGAGTGAGAGCTTTTCTCAAGAGAGGTGAATATAGAACCAATCACCAGTCATCATACTTTTTAGAATATATATCTCTAACTCGTCAACAGAGCTGGAACGCCAGGCAAAATGTCTGATCCAAATGGACCCCATCACTCAACTCACTACACTCCATGCACCCGATGATCACGACCCAGAGGCCGCAAAGTTAAAGACTAAAAAGATCATCGAGGAGAAGAAATTCACATTTGACAACTCCTTCTGGAGTCATGACACTAACGACAAGCACTACGCCACCCAGGAGGATGTCTACAACAGCCTGGGCGAGGACTTTCTTGACCACAACTTTGAGGGATACCATACATGTATCTTTGCTTACGGACAGACTGGTTCTGGAAAGAGTTACACCATGATGGGAACCCCCGACCAACCTGGCCTTATTCCTCGGACATGTGAGGATCTTTTTGAGCGTATCGATGCGGCTCACAGTGAGAACTCAAACGTCGCATATAATGTCCGCGTCTCCTACTTTGAAGTCTACAACGAACATGTCCGCGATCTACTAGTTCCTCCTCAAACGCATAAGGCGCCCAACTATCTCAAGATTCGCGAGTCTCCCACAGAAGGCCCATACGTCAAGGATCTTACCGAGGTGCCCGTGCGAAACATTAACGAGATCCTCCGCTACATGAAGCTGGGCGATACTTCCCGCACGGTAGCAAGCACCAAGATGAACGATACCAGTAGTCGAAGTCACGCTGTCTTCACCATCATGCTCAAACAGATCCACCACGACATGGAAACTGATGAGACGACAGAGCGAAGTTCTCGTATTCGATTGGTGGATCTGGCTGGTAGCGAGAGGGCGAAGGCCACCGAGGCTACTGGTGCACGATTGCGTGAAGGTAGCAATATCAACAAGTCCCTGACCACGCTTGGAAGAGTAATTGCTGCGCTGGCAGACCCTAAGGCTGGGAGAGGTGGAAAGCGAAAAGAGGTCGTCCCATATCGAGATTCCATCCTCACATGGCTTCTCAAAGACTCGCTGGGCGGTAACAGCAAGACGGCCATGATCGCTTGCATTGCGCCCTCGGATTACGACGAGACCCTTTCGACACTACGGTATGCTGACCAGGCCAAACGAATCCGAACCAGAGCTGTGGTCAACCAGGACCACATCTCGACAGCCGAGCGAGACGCACAGATCGCTGCCATGGCGGAGGAAATCCGTATCTTGCAGCTTTCCGTTTCCGACTCGAGGCAGCGTGAGAAGAATGCCAAGGAAGCCGAGGACAAGCTCGAGGAGTACCAGACTCATGTCAACTCTATGCAACGTATGATGGAGGAGCGCAGCATGGTAGCCGAGAGCAAGATCAAGAAGCTTCAGACAGAGAATGAAGCTTTGAGGCTCCATCTGAAGCTCGCCGTTGAGAGTCTCAAGAACCCTATCCCTCCTGTTGTTGTCAAGCCGGAGCACGAATTCGACGAACAAGACAAGGAAAATGCATCTGAGTGTAGCGAGTATGATGATGACCAGTATGATTCAGAGAGCACGGCATACGGCGAGGATGAGTTACAGGAAGAAATGCAGCAATATCTTCAGGACATGGGCAACTTGAGGAAGCTGATGCAAGGAGACTTGACGAGGTTCAAGAACGAGGGCAGCGCAAGAATGCCCCTAGGCGCTAAGGAGAACCTCTGAGAGGAATGATGGACAAGGCAGAAGTGATTGAGGGATTAGCTAGCATGGATGGAGCACGGTGTTTTGGAAGCGTTGTTTGAACGACTGGATCGGTTTGTATTCAATGGATGTCTCTTGAGTTTGCTGGACGATGGGCTACGTAACGTTACATTACACAAATGATTTAAATACCAAGAATTCTACGTCACCCTAAGCTCTTCGTGTGATACTTGGAGGTTAGGATGACGGGTAGCATGAAGTCGAAGTAGTCCTTGGGGCTGAATTGGCTGTGATTTTTGCGTCTAGAACAACGACTGACCACCATCCGTCACTGCTGTTTTTGGGATATTATGCAAACTCTATAGATCATCGCGGTAGCTGGACCAATTTATCCATATGTATGAACGGCAGGGGCCTGGCTGCGTTAACAACAAAGATCCCAAGAACGTCTGGCAACCCTCATATCATGCTTGGGTTGCCTGAGATTAGGTTGTGTTAATTACACATATCATCCTGAGAATAAAAGGATTCTGTATAATCCACGACCTGAGTTAAGGCAAACTTGGTAAGGTCGAGAAACTACTGGCTTACTATGGTACCTATCCTGCCCTGCCTGCCTATGCATTGAGATCTTCAGGGTACCTAGGTGTAGTTTCATCAGGTTGAGCTGATTGGCTGAGCCGGCTCCTGGACTTGAGTTTCAGTCTTGCCAAGGATGTCTGAAACTGGTACAATGATTTGCTAGGTTGTCAAGTTGAATATGCCTTCAACACTGCATAATACATAGTAAGAGGTCAAGATTTGAGAAGTCAACGATGTCTTTTCACCAATCATGGTGATCAACTACGTCTGGTGTGTCTTATTCGCTGTCGAAAAGACCCCGCAGTCATGTCGTGTCGATGGATGTCATACCATGGATGTCAGTCCACGCGGGAAGTGTTTCGAATATGACTACGTAAACTAGGTGTCCCTTTCTCTCACTATTTCGCCTCTGTATGCAACTAGGCGCTGGCACTATTAGCCTCAAACTTTCTCTGCCACACTGCTGTTGCCTATCACTTGGCCTTAGAAACAAAGCTCCATTCCCCCACCATAGCTCGGCACTTGGACACCTACAGTAGTAACAAAGTGTTCAACCTTTCCGATAGTCAGTATTCTCTTTTCTGGGTTGAACGCCTATTTATTACTGCTCTTTTCCTTATTTGGCTAAGTTATTCGCTTATATATTAAGGACTAGACAACAAAATAGGGGCTTTTAATAGTTGAGCTGTGCTAAACTGTCTATGCCGCTTTCTGTCTGATGTGCCCCTCACCAGCTAGGTAGACTAAGCTTCTTGACAGGGTTACCTCTAGTTGACCTTCTGTAGGTGGTTCCAACTTCATCCTCCGTCCTCATCTCCCTCTGTCTTAGTCCTCCCTCAGCTCCAATACTCTCGACGTTCTTACATTCTTTTGCTTCACGTTTCACCTCTCCTACCACCAAAATGTCCTCACGACTTCCTCTGTTTACTCGTGGCCTCGCAGACTCTCAGTCTCAGGAAAACGACCCGAGCTCTCCCGCTGAGCAGCGCGACGATGCCAAGCGAAACTTCCTAAAGACGATGCGAGCGCTGCCCACGCAGCATTATTGGAACGTCTACTTTGACCGGCAAGCAAAAGAGGGCGAGAGCGGTGACCAATATCACTCTGGACTGGAGCAGCTGGGTACTCAGATCGAGTCGGTACAGGATTTCTGGCGATATGCAAACAACACTCCTATTGGAAATATTGGTGTTCGCGAGTCTCTCTATCTCTTCAAGTCTGGTTTCCGCCCCGTCTGGGAGGATCGACGCAACATCCTCGGGGGTAGCTGGACCTTCCGCTTCCCCAAGAGCTTGGGTCCTGATGTGTGGACTCGTGTTCAGCTGCTGGCTATTGGCGAGAAGCTTCAGAGTGTTCTTGACGACGGTATGAACTCTTTATCACAACAAGTATTGGCAAATACTGACACATGCGTTCCCCAGAGGACCAGCTCTGCGGTGTAGGCCTCTCGGTCCGCTTCAACTCCCACCTCATCACCATCTGGCACCGCGACGCCTCAAAGAAGAACTCAATCGATAACATTGTCAAATGCATCATGGAAGAGCTCCCCTCCGAGATGCACCCCAAGCCCGACGCATACTACTACAAGCGTCACTCAGATCATGCCGGCTTCAACCCACCCCCTGAGCTCAAGGCCGTGCTCGATTCCCGTCGTCAAGAGGAGGAGAAACTCGCTGCTGCGGCCAAGGACGGAGACGCCAAGCCATCGGTGACGGTCGAGCCTCCGCAATGATTTCATGAAAGTTACGAAGTTTGATTTCCGCCTGCAATACAGTCCAGGCTCAGTTCAGTTAGTTGGGTTCATATAGTGTGTGATTATCAGCTCACACATCCTGTCTCGCCACCGTCACCGACGGGGCATGCATCTGATACGGCGTTTCAGAATTAGGTGGCATTATATATATATTGGCCAGGACCGTTGATCCTGAAGAACCTAGTGCCTTTTTATTTATTTTAAGATTGTATTCGTAAACTAGAACATGTGAATGTCCAAGACTACTCCTTTACTCCTCCTGATATGAACGTTGAAACCAAATTCCTGCTGATTTATGAATCCATCAATGTCCCTCACGGGTAAAATGCAAACATAGTGTAACGCGGAAATTTGCGCTGTCTGTGTTGTACGTATTTCCAATGTACCCTATAAACTATAATCCGTGGTTAGCAGTCTACGCTTTGTCATTAGTGTTAGGTTTCTCACATCTCAAACTGCGATTCCAACCCCCCAACTGCGTGTAAAGTTCATTCCTTCGTAAATCGTAGCATGACTGCGCAGCTCTTGGCTGCTGGAGGATCACCTCCAGACACCAGCGCTCTTCATGACTCCATCAAACTCCTCAACACCCACTCCCCTAGCAACGCCTACGCCGCCGTTCGCCTCGAGAATCATATCCTTAAGTATTTCCTCGTCAACATCCTCTTTCAGCACAGCTGCTACGCGCCGCAGATGCGCCAATGTAATCGGACCATCCTGTCCGTTTGTAAATAGCCGAAAAGCCTCCTCGACCTCTACGCGATGGGCGTCCGAGTCATGCTCTCTTGTATGGAATTTGAGGGCACAGATAGCGAAGAAGGGCTCAAAGGTCGCGTAGCCGTCGTTTTCAGGGTCGAGAATGGAGATGAATTCTTTGAGTTCTGCGTGCGAAGAGGGCGGAACACCGAGTGCTCTATTGAAACAAAGACCTTTCAGCAAACTGACTGGTAATTCTTGACAGAATACTTACATGAGTGCAGACTTGACGTCGTCAATGGGCAAGACTCCATGCTTCTCGCCATCCATAGGCTCCGCAAAGAGGCTGAAAGCCTCACGGATCTCGCCCTCTTCTTGCGCAGTGACGTTGTGCTCTTTTGCGAGTTTGGACTGGCGCGTCTTGGGTGCGGCGTTTCCGCTGGTGGCGGGAGCTTTGCGCTTTGGAGGCTGGGAGAATTTGTTAGTCTCATTTATCTGTGCGTGTGTTTCGAGGATGTACTACCATTTGCGCTTTCAGAGTGAAAAGAGCAGTTGCGGCGCGGTCACGATGGTTAATGTCGCGATGGATTCTTGGTGGTGACGATAGTGGATGATTTCGATATCGCGGGAAGGACAGTGTTCAAACACTGTTTTCAGACTCTATTAGAACTGTACGGGTCTGTCTAATCGCGGACTTTAATTATTTTTTCTTGATGAGTTCAAACCATTTTCCTTTAATATTCTCATCAACATTCATCAATCATCTATGAACAATGAGATTTACCACAGTCATTCGCGTTCCTTTAGTGGAAAATTAACGCGAAGTACTTTACGGTTTGTTTATGTCTGCTACGCCTACGATTCATCTATCGAATTTCAATGTCGATCATCCGTTTTCACGACAGTGACACCGCTTCTAAAAATGCTAGAGCTTGCCGCTTTGATGTACTACAGCGAGCAAGTGTGGACAGTGAAGCAATATCAAAACAAGCCTCGTCGGACAACTTCAAACCGGCGTGGTTCCAGCGGGTAGCAAGCGATGTCAATGTCTTTGAAGGCGGGCACCTAGCGATCCATGGAGACATGCTTTTTGTAGAATTCAACTTCATTTCAATCAATCTCACTAAGAATCTCGCTTCCCATATACACCTCATACTTCGCCACTGTTTTGGTATCTCAAAACCGGCTTGACCTAAGACCTGCTGCCTATATCTTGGACTCTGGCTCCCTTGAAACCGGTCAGATGGGGCAAAGTTGTGAGGAAGTGTCGCTACTCACTCACTTGAAGTTATTCTTCATCTCGCGCAACTTGGCCATAACTGCCACAGGCTCAGTCTCGCCTGTCTGCTTCTGAATCTCGGGATCCTATTACTGTTAGCTCGATCATCCTCCTATCTTGGATTGTCGTGATGAACCTCGACTCTCATAAACACATTGTGCTCCTATCTAAAGTCAGCGATTCCAGTTTTGAGAGAAAATTTTGAGCTACCTTTTCATCTCCGATGGTGAATTTCCCGGTGGTAACCTTATTGTTCTCGGCAAACGAGTGCAGCTTCTGCACAGCATCACGCTGAGACACAGATGCGGCAAACTTAACGTTGGCCTTGGTGTATTCATGCCCAGGCTGTGAAATTTTCAGTGCGTGTGCTTTTCATCTCGTTCGCAACTTACGTAGACCACTGTGTCATCGGGCAACGCTGCAAGGCGCTTGTTCAAGGCCTCGTGCATCTCCTCTGCATTGCCCTCGAAGAATCTTCCACAGCCTGAGCATCATCAGTACAGAGTCCCACCGGTGCCATAAACGCACAATTTTCGCTCGATCTTACCTCCAATGAACAAAGTATCTCCAGTAAACACAGCCTTGTCCTCCCCATCTTCCGCGAAGAAGCAGATGCTGTCCTGAGTGTGGCATGGCGTGTGCACACCCTTGAAGGTGATATCACCCAGCTTGAAGGTCTCGCCGTGGCCGGGTGTCTTGGTCACACCCTCGCAGTCCTTACCACCGACGATGTCCAGCTTGGGAGTCCCAAGCTCAGCAAGCTTGCGAAATTCAGCGAGGATACATAAATTATAGTCCAGGGGCGTCTTACAAGCTTCTTGTTACCTCCTGCGTGATCCCAATGGCAGTAAAGATGTCAGTCGGTGGCTCGGACATGAACGTAGATGATACTTACTGGTGGGTGTTGACAATGGCTGTCAAGTTAATCTTACCCGCCTGGATGGCATCCTTCAGAATAGGCGCAACCCTAAATATGTCGATTAGCTATGTCTTGAACCCCCCTCCAAAGCTGTGCCACGTACTCTGAAGGGTTCGCGGGATCGACGATGACGGCATTCTTGGACTTGTCGTCAACTACCAGGTATGCGTAATTGTTGGAGCTCCCCTCCCCTTCTGAAGTCAGTTTACGAACATAATCCAGAGTATTCTTTTTTCTAAAGATCGCGAGGCCGGGAATATAACACATACACATAGGAATCGACTGGATATGCATGGCACGGGATGCAACGAGCTAGATCGTCTCAGCAAGGACAGCTTTGAAGTTGGGCAGCTGACTCACTACAGAAGATAAGAGTCCAATTTTTTGTTTTAGGTATGCCCGGGTTGTCGCGAGTCTATACATAGATAGGTTTGTATGTTGATGTCAGGTCGAGCTGAAGGTGGTTAGTTGTACGGTAACAGAGCAATGCCGAATGAGATGAGAGGCTTTGTCATCCAAGCGAAGCATCCATCATAGCTCCAGTATCATCACGTTTACCGATGCAGGCAACGGCACGTGATGTGTCGAACCTCAAATCCGATATCAACCATGTTTGTGTCTGCAGAATGAATTTTGATTGCTTCTATCCAATTCGGGGTATCAAGTGCATCAGGTAGCCATGAATGCTCGGTCTAAACAATCCCAATGGGTTTGGGCTTCCATGTGCCTTCGAACTGTGACCATCCAAAGTCATCCTCCTCATATGCTTCGCCAGCATCAGGTTCTGTATCCTGCATAGCCGTATCCATAGTACCAGACCCCGTAGACCCCGTAGACTTCTTCTCCTCGGCCCCTTGTAGACGCTGTGTCAATTCTGCGCATTTCAGAAAGACCTGGTTACCTGGCAAGCTGCCGTTGACTTCTTGGATCGTTTTGAGGACACGCTCCTTAGGCCACCGTTCAAACTCCTCACACATGGCTCCTAGCTTTGCCTCATCTCCTTCTCCGAGATATCTCAGCACCGTTTTGCGACATGGATCGCTGCTATCTTCGCTCAGTTGCTTCCAGTAGTAATCCCAAATCCACAGCAGTGCCTTCTTGGCCGCCGTACGCAGCTTCGCTAGTGAAGGCAAAGGTTCATGTGTGGATTGATGGCGAAGCTCAACAAATGTAGCGGGCAGGCCAATAGTCTTTGCGACCGAGTACATGCTCTGCTTGCGCTGTTTGTCCTGATGGCCATCGAGAAGACCAGTAACGAACCTGAGATCCTATCAGCACTATCAAGCAGAATTATGTCTGTTGGCAGTACTTACCTACCAAAGGCAGACGAATATGCTGCTCTTATAGTATAAGCTGCCGCAGCTGCGTTTTCTCCAGCACCTGTCTCTCTATCACTCAACATGACTGCCATCAAAAGCGCTGTAGACTCAACCATGTGAGGACAATTTCCTCTTTGCATCCACATCGATACACGCGCAACCGCTTGGTTCTGCCTCCCCCGAGTTTCCTCGTCATCTATATCCCGATGCGTTTGTATTTTTTTGCTGCTTTCAGATTGATTGACAGCTTGGACTAACTCTGGGGCACTGGTGTTGATGCCTGTATAGATCTGCTCGCGCACGAGCAAGAGTTCATAGCGGTCGCGCCATGGTGTAAATATGTACTGTACCATTGCTCGATATTCCTGTTTTCACAGTGTAAAGAACAGTGATGTTTCAGAATTTTGTCGGAAATAGGTGGTGTGAGCCGAGCTTTGAGCAATGTCGATTGTCGATTGTCGGATTCAGAAGATTTTGTTAGGAGAAAACAAATTTTCGCGCCGAGGATTGGTATCTATCACTCGCTAGAATGAGCAGCGGCTCGGTCAATAGCATCAACACTTTTTTGATGGCCTGGGCATTTTTATAAAATATTTGACAATACACTATGAAGCTTGGGAGATATTATTCGTTTGTTTTCATTTGTGGTTTTAATGATTTGCCTCTTTGATGCCATTCACATCAACGGCTTCCGCTTCAAATCAGTGCAATGGGTGGGAGGGAAGCTGCGTTCTGCTACAGATAACCAGAAGGATTTGAAATTTTGACAAATACAAAAGTTCATTCTTCGATTGGACCGGAGACACTGATTGAAGTAAACGGTACAGTACTGAGGCTTTGCTCGATACTACCTACCTAGGTACCAAGCCTCAAACTTTTCACATAATACCTAAACACAGAAATGAGGGATCCTACAGTACGCACTGCCTCAAGGCAAAAAGAACTTGGGCTGACTATCCCTGGAAAGAACTATAATAGTGTCCTAGGTAGACTGTATCCCTATTATGGATGCTTCTGATATTCGCTTGTCATTTCAGATGATATGAGTTAGAAGTTTAGTAAAAGTCCATAGGGTCTATCTCACCACTTTCCTGCTGATGAACACAGTCAAAGATGCCACACTGGTGTACTGTACATAGGGTACCTAGTGGGAATATTCAGGTCATGAGGTGGAGAAAAATGCCTTCAAGGTTTCATTTAGAAGCTGCTAGTCATGCCTTTCCAAAGCCATAATCGCTCATAATCCGTCATTTTTGGACATTCATCACAACAACTGTCAACACATTCTTTCCTTTGGAGCTCCACCCCCCTTGCCCAGGCTGCTAGAGTAAACCCTTTCTACGCCGAATCGGCTCGAGTCTCCCATTCATCACAACTGTGGGTCCAGCCACTTTCCGCTTCTCAGCCACAACCGACCCTAAGCAGCAAATACTATCTACGTAATGCCGCAAAAAAAGAATGAGGAAGGAGGGGGGTCGTGCGTACGCCACGCAGGGCTGGTTCCGAGCGGGGAGGGGCGTCGAATCTCAAGCTTGACCAATCGAATGCAATGAGTCGATGACGGAAGCACGGACCTGTAAGATGCCACATGTTGGGCAGGGATTAGCATGGCTAACCAACGTTGGGAAGAGACGCGGCTCTTCCTGGCCCCACATCTTGTTCCTACCCGTCTACAAACCCTTTTGCCAACACAACACTCTACTGTAGTAGTTACCTAGAGAGGCATTTGGTATGAATGCAAGGTCCTCCTACCTACTTACTTACCTACCTACCTAGGTAGGCATATGGGTAACTAGTATGTAAAAGAACTTGAAAACAATATCTCGGATGGCACATGACGGACAACTTGGTTTTTTGTTTTTTGTTTATTTCTAATTTGATTCATTGAGTGAAACATTGTCAAGGCTGCCTGAGCCCGTTGTATCGCCAAGTTCTGCGCTCTTCGCACGGGTATCCATAGCCAGCTTCTATACACGCCGTAAATCCAATCGCTTGTATCCATATCCTTTGTCCCAAGATCCAGATGCACCGTAACATTGTCTTTGAGACCCTGTCTTTTCCTCTTCCCTTGCAAATAATAAGAATAATAAAATAGCAAAAGCCGGCTTTTCCTGGCTACCAATAACACCATAATGATACAAAACTTCATGTCATTAATCATGCATGCCGTTGCAAGTTCCACGTCGCAGAGCTTTTACTGCTCATCATCATCATCACCTTCTTCTTCTTCCTCCTCCTCCCCCTCCTCATCATCATCCTCGCCCTCGTCCTCTTCATCAGATTTGGGGGGTTCCCATGTCTCCTCGAGCTTCAAGCCCTTGCCTCTAGGCTCGTGGCTTCTGAACGATGATCCAAGCAGAGATGACACAGTGGATCGATAATTGTCTAGTTGTGGGTCCTCGTTGTACTTTTCTGGGGTGTCATAGAGACCCATACCAACAAGGATCTCGCCATCTTCTTCCGTAGCATCTTCAAGAGCCTGGTAGTGAGGATCCTCGGATACTGCAGGTTGGGAAAGCTGGGTTTGTGGAAGGGTTTCGGGCGTTGGAGGTGTTGTCGAGCCAAAGCCGTGCATGATGAAGTTGTTCCAGTCCCACCCATTATTGTATGTGGCGTCAACAGGCGCTGAGGTTGCTGGCAGTTGACGGCCATCCATCCCCATAGAAGCAGCGGGTGAGTGTTGAGGCATGCTGGTTCCTTGATAAGGGTTATATGTCATGTTGTCGGCGGACTGATATGGGAGAGAAAGGTGGGAGAAGGCGAGGGGAGATGTGCCGCATGAAGTTGAGCTCATCATGGGCGAGTGATGAGCATAGTTTCCATAAACGTCTTGGGAGTGGTCGACAGGCGAGTGGCTTGTGGTCAAGGGATATGAAGGCTGCTGCAATTGAGCCTGGGGCTGCTGACCATAGGAGGTCGGGTGCCAGCTCACGGGACGCGAGGTTCTCCCAATAGTTTGCTGCTGCTCTAAATCACAGAACGTCGCCAACTGTTCCATAATCTGTTGTTGTCTTCGTTGTGAGTTGCCGTCGTTCATAAGAGTCTTGCGTCGAGCCATGAAGCCAGACGAGCGAGGACTATTGCTGGCACTGGTAGGCTTGACCACTCTCATAGCACCCCCAGAACGTTGTCCACTAGACCCTCGTGAAAGTCTCCTTGAAGCCTGCGAGTAAGCTATTTGTTGTGTGTGGTCGTCTAGGATAGCGTCGTGAGAATATGTAACAGGCAGAGAGCCTGCTGGTTGCGCACCGAAGAGTGGGTGCATCATCTTGAAGGGTCTTGAAGTAAAAGATGATAAGATGGAAGTTGAGATGTACTAAAGGGCAATATTAGGATATCAGTTGGTAGTTGATATTAAAAAGTCCTCGTGTTGGAAAGCGTCTTGAGTCGGAGATGAATACGGTAAGTCTTTTAAAAGTCTGGGAAGGGCTCGGTTTGAATATGTATCGTGAAATGGCGGTACGGTCCCCAAGGGGGCTCAAGGGAGTAACGAAACATGGGGCAATCGATGGCTTGAAAGATAAATCGAGTCTAGCAACTTGAACAAGATCAACTCTCCAAGGATCTGGATGTGGGCCGGGAGGCACCAAGCAATTAAGAAGCATGGACGATTTAGCACCAACATTGGCTGCAAGCCGAAGAGTTTACAACAAGCATCAAATCAGCGTCGTGTGTGCTAGGGTACTTGGCTAGCTACCCTCACCTTCACCTTCTCGTTCCTGTGCTAGGATTGTCAGTTTCTAGCATGGCAGCTGGGGTGGTGGTCTGCGTCATACGGACCAGCAGGGGGTGTCTTAACGGGCGGAGCCAACAAGCTGTAAGAGAGGTGGGCGGGAAGCAGTGCCAGAGCGAGAATCAGACTGCTATCCTTGGGGGATTCAGACGACGCCTGCGGCATAGTGAAGGCAAGGGCTTCCTGTGGGAGGGCGTGTCGAAAAGGTGCATCGAGTCTGGTGGAAGATTGGGTGGGGTTCATGCCGATTTTGTCGGTGCTACGCTTAAGTTTGGCCTAGTACTCTGTACCGTCGTACCGACAAGGCGAACAACGAGGAAACAGGTGGTGATGGTAACGATGGGGCCTCCCGCCGCTATGATTACGTTGCAGGCCCATGAGCACAGAATCTCTCGAAGAAGTGGGCATCATCGGGTCGTCTGGACTCTAGGCAAGTCACCCCTGCCGCTAGGGATGCAGCTCACATGGAGTAGTGGGGGATGGAAGGGATGGAGAAGGATTGGGCCCACGGGCTGGAGTCGTAATAAAACACATTGATACGCATTATCAGCCAGTCTTAGCCCTGGATCCACGTAAGACTCATTCAGCAGCAGGGGGTAAGGAATGATCTTGGGGGTGCACCAAGGTTTGCAGCAGACGGTGCCACAATGCATGCATCTCAGGCCCCAGAGATGGGCTAGGACCTCAACTAGGAAGCGCCGCGCCCAGACCAAAGGATGGGACATCTCCTTGCTGCTAAAAGTGCCACCCGGGAAGGGTCTTGAAGACTTGAATCTCATTCAAGCGAGATGCGCATCACCGCTTTGGTGTTTTGGCATGCTCCTGGGTCCAAATACTGTAGACACCCCCGATGTAGCACATGGAATTCCCATTTCTCGGCCCCATTGTACATAGGTTGTTGGGGGATTCAAGCAGGGTGTAATGGAAGCAGGGTGTTTTCCTAAGGGAAACAATCATATCTGATCGACAGGCGCTTGATGATGGCATGTTTGCAAAGAGTTTTAGATCCATCATCACCACCGAGGTCCTGTAGAGACTAGCAAAACGGCCTAGAAACTGCTTCTATGTGCTTTCTTTCGTGTACTATGATCCACATGTCTTTGTCTCTAGTTACAGTACAGTACGAAACAGTAGTGACACGATCTCTCGCGGTTTTCCGAGCAAGTGGTCGGCAAGATCCAATGATGAGTTGGCAATGGTGATAAACGCTCCGCAGGATGGAGCATATGGATGTGCAACTTGATAGCCTGGCGCCGAGGGCTTAGCCGTAATGGCCGTAGCCATAAAGTTATCGGTAGGGACATAATGGCGCAGCACAACTCCATCGAACGTCCATCGCAGGCATTTCGCAGCAGAGTTGCTGAATAGAAACCTTAACAGGACCATCTCAAACATCCACAGTTAGGTAAAGTAATGGTGGGAATGGTGCTTCCTTGGATGGCACGGCGTCTGGCCAGCCAGGATTGCATGGTGCATACTCTGGCTGTACAGTGCAGTGCAGCACGGAAACAACAAACGACTTAATAAGTCGGTGTTAGTGCCTTGATTCGCCTGGGTTATTGCTCTGTAGGAAGCAGATGATGCCTCCATCTCTGGGCGGTGTGTGCTGTTGGTGGGAATGCTTGGTGGCAAGAACACCAAACACAAGGACACGGTGATGCTTGAGACGAGCGCTCAGTGGCCGCGGGTACTGGGAACATTGCCGCTGCGCAAATGGCTCCGTAAGGTAAGGTACCAGCGACGATAGAGCACCTTAGCTTGCAGGGGACGAGTCCTGGCAGGGATTGGATACTAAACATCTCAACCTGGAAGTTAGTTGATGAAGAGACGCATTGGTGAGGGCCAGATTAGGGAGGCATTAACTGGCGACTGGGTGGCCATTAGGAACTTGCCTAACGACTTAGGCACCCCTGGCCCAAAAGCACCTCAGGCACGAGGGTAACGCCTGACGGCCTGAGCGCCAGCATCAAGGGACCCAGTGTCAAGTCGCAGTGACCGATCTGATAGGCGCGAAGGTGCAGTACAGGTAGGTCGCCAGGACTTGCGCGGTCCTGCTCCGCCCTCACACTCTCCTCCCCCGTTTCAATGGAGAGTGCGGAAACCCACCCAGGTCTGGTACAGCAGGCACAGAGCGAGCGCCAACCTCATAGGTTCATGCCTGTCTATCAGTTGTCAAGCGCCGTACCAAGTTCCATTTCCCTTCTCCTCCACTCAGGGGCCGCGAAAACGATGACAGTTTCCAACCTAGGTAAACATTGGAGCCACCCGCGGTACAGCCAACCTGCACTGTTGCAGTACAGTACACTACCACTATACCTCCCTTGTGTAGCGTCAGCACCAAACTCTAGTAGATGAGTGACAGGCACACGATTTGGCTTTGTCTACTTTTCCATCAGTGGATCTCATGGTTTTCAATAGCCTGCCACGTCGTCTACAGCCCATACAACAGACTCACATCCGAAACCGAAACATGCATCTGATACAGTATCAGTCTAACGCCAGGAATTATGCACGTCTGCGTAGTATTCAGGCCAGTACACAATAGACAGGTGTTGCTACCAAGTAAGACAAGCTGATCTAGTTTATTAGATTTCTTTCAAATAAAGCAATCACCAAATATCGCCAGCCCAAGAGGCTTTGAAACAAAGCAAAGCAAAGCCAACCAGTAACAGGAGCAACACATGCTTGAAGCGGTGATGAGCACACACCCGAACCCCGCGGAAGATGCGACAAAAACCTACACGTTCATGGTCTCGGCTTTTACTCCTACTCCGTCACTTCCCTTTTATCCTCTCCTCGCCCCTCTCCTGAGGAATACGTACGACTCATCAACAAGCTCATGCAGCATTACAGCAAAAATTTGCTTGGGCTGTTTCTTTACGAGGATAATCCCCACCCTGAGAGTTCCATTGCTGACCACGACAATGACTTGAGTGAGTGCCTGTGCTCCACAGCAGCACAGCACATGTTGGTCTCCTCTCTCTACGCCTTGCTTTACAGTCCAAAGCGGCGCCGCTCCCGTCGAAAGATCTGGGCGTCTCACCGTACCACTAGGGGACTAGCCCACTGTGAAAGGATTGTAGAGGGATCAGCTGCCCCAGGCCACCAGCGGATGTAATAGGCCGTGGTATCAGACTTTGTCTAAACTGATCATCCACTGAATCAGTCACCAAACAAGGGCTGTGTTTGTGTGCCACCTTCAAGTTCCCTGCAATATTTGGGTGGAGAGGGAATGAAAGCGTGCCAGCCGCCTCGATGGATCTTTTAACTTTTCACGCCAATTAACCCCGGTGAGTCTTCAAGCCTACTGTACAGTGCAGTCAGATCGCTCTAGGAAACTCAGCAATCCATTACCAGCAGTGCCTCTGGTTGCTCCGTTTAGGCAGTGATACGAGTCGATCTATTATGCTCGTAAATTACAACCGTGGTCCATACTTGACAGGAGAACTTGTCGGCGCCTCGACAACCCCAGCACCGCTCACCGGACACCAAAAATTCGTCACAAGCTACGAGCGGATACAGTCACATTGCTGTCCAAGATATCGTAACCATTGTCAACAGGCCCTGCAGCATGACTGAGCGTCAAAGACAAGTCGAACCTGGCATTTGAAGAAAGATTGCGACATCTTGCTGAGCTCAAAAAACCCGGATTTTTCAAACCCCGATATTATTATTAACATCGATGTTATTCGATGCCATGTTTCTTGTCCTTTGTCAACCCTTGCGGATCTGCTAGATGGATTGGCTATTTTTGCTTCAACTGTCCTGGCAGCCTGGGGCTTGCCCTTAGGGGGGACCGGAATGTCCAGCCAATCTCTCTCTTTGAGACTCCTGCCAGTGCTGACTTTAGGTAATTGCCGTTCTCAAAATTCACGGCTTGTTTAAGGCTTGGAACTGGGGGCGCGGCTCTCTTGTGGGGCCACATGTGCATTCAGTCCTCTTTCCACCAGAGACGAAAAGGTGCTGGCTAGTTAGATCACTAGTAGATCAGGCATTGACTGTCCTGCCCAGACGTTCCATCTCACCATCAGCAAGGCCCGCTAACATTCAGTGCGGAACACTGTACATACTGTACTACAAGACATTGGTGGTGCTGATCATTGACCAGCTCGCCAACTGCTCCTTACTGTACTGTACTGTACAGTTCGTGGGTTACCTCGAGTCACGGAACGCAGCCACCACCATGTGAGGTTTTCAGAAACTTTTGCATAAGCTATGCAATCCCGACACAAGGCAGTAACACCATGCTGGCCCCTGACGAAGTACCACGCCGTTCTTTTACTCCACGCTTCATCGGTGAATGTGTCTCGAATCACATCTGCCTATCGCGGCTGACGAGGGCTCTCCAACATATTCGTCATCCACAATTATCATCTGCACAATCGATGAACCATTGGCAACTATGGTGTTCATGATCCATTACAAAATGGTACTGTATCAGTCCAATCCGCAGCTAGCTACATCCTCTCTTGGACTGGATCGAGGCCCAGAACGGGTTCTACCAATATGCACGTTTAAAGGAGCTTAATGAAGGGTTCACAGTAAATTCCGCTCCTTGTCTTGATGTATGATCGCTTTCGCGTCAACTATTGCTCAGGATGGTCTCCTTGGTGCTGAGCGGGCAGCGTTGGTCACATTTTCGCCATGATCATCCAAGAAACAGAAATAACAGACATCATTTTTGTAGCTATCCATCTCCAGTCATTCTGCAAATGCGGTTTTCACAAATACACTCAACTCAGGTTTTCCCCTTGTTCTGCCTCAAATCAAATATCCTGCGCCTAGCCCACTAGCTACATACTACAATATGTATGGAGAGGCTGAAATTCTGTTGTCTTTGTTCTACGCTCCCATGCAGGCATATCACTAATCACACGCCTGCGACACGCTTTGGCTTCACCCCTTTTCAGCATTTCTACTAGCTCGGCAGCCCGCCTCAAACGCTAACTTCCCTTGCGATCGGCAATCAATTCGATGTCAGACAAGCAGACTCACTGGTCTATCTACATCACAAAGAAACACTCGGCATGATAATACATCATACGTATTCGGGTCAGGTATCGTTTGATTCGAAGACTACTACCGGTACTGTACCGACTTGGAAGCCTATTCCTTGCGCATTTCCAAAAACATTGAAATCAAGCTAGCTATATATTGGCTACCTGGTTACTGTACATCTATCAAGTTAACAGATGTCGAGAGACAGGTCCTATCCAGTCATTAGATGGACTTGTCAACGTCTGGCTTGCATCATCGAAACTTTCGGCTTCAAAAAGTTTACCCGCAGCATTCATTCATTCACGCGCTCTGATCATGTAATAATATCGTTAAAAGACGGTAACGCACGCTACGCCAACTCAAAACAGAGTGTGGATGCTTGAAAACGACGAGACAAGGGTGTGAAAATGGAGGGTCCAACCTCTCCGGCGTCCATCAGGGATTAGCACGACACCTGGGTATCGCCAAGGAAGCGAAAAAGAATAATTCGCCAAAGTCACGGCCCAGTTGCCGATGATCAACTTGCTTGGTCTAGCCTTACTCCATACTCATGCGACATACTTCGTGAATTTGAGAGCTTACATTTTGGGACATGATTATCCCGTTCTGTGATTCCTTAGCTCACACAAGACCACGCAACATCTCAGTGTTCAACACACCAACGTCCTCGACATGTTAGACAAGCACAGACTATGGTAAACGGTGACTGTCACTTGTTGGGGACTGGTTTGGAGATGATCAGACCTAGGCTAGGGACCCTACACTGGGATCTGCTGCCCTTACGCTAGACTCTAAACGTGTCGCAGTAGCTATCTTTGAAAACCGCTGCCATGGGTCCAGCACAGGCAAGCATGAATGAGGGTGACCAGCCCCTGGGCAGAAGTATGACCTGTTGGTAGGTATCATCTGGACGCTACAGGGCTGGGGGTGAGAAAACTTCTATAACTGGTATACGGATTAAGGTCTAATTTCCTATCCGTCACTAGGGCGAATGAACGAGTCGAGTTTGGCGCACGACAAAAACCCTACGCATCTGAGGAGGAAAACCTGTACTATGAGCGGATAGACTTTTGTGTCAAGACCATCAACATGCCGTTGCGCCTTGGTCTCTTTACAGTTTACACCCACGACCCAACTTATCCATCCATCCATGCCATGTAAGTCAGCAGGATTCGCCTCAAAGGGCCACAGACAACCCCGGCTTGGCCGCCTTGACTGAGCACCATCTCACACAGCATTAGCCCCCGACATGCATGCAGGTTTGTGATCATGCAAGTGCCTTCATTAAGATGATGACCTACTGGGCGTACGCCGTAAAGTCGTTGATTACGCTCATGTCTTTTCATGACTCGTTGATTCAACTTGTGTCTTTGAGATTTGGTCTTGGACTACTTTAGGAGGAGGTGGCTTGAACCCTGCCCATCCCGACCACAATGCTAATCGGCTTCTTGGAACTTCAACGTCTGGATTCAGCAACCCACAGCAAACAACGTTTACAGTACTGTACCGAAAAGGTGGGATTCTGCGGTGGTCGCGAGCGGTATACGGCCCACTGTACGCCGTGAGTTACGGCAATAAGCCTTGAGCTTTGCTCAGGATGTTGCGGGCGGCTTGACGCCGGAACCTTGGACAGCCCACGTACTTTCAGTACACTTTGCTTTTGCAAGTTGCGTGTCTTGATTGGATACCAGCGTCGTCCCAGCGTCAGACAACCACCAGCCTTTCTCAGTTAAATCTGACCAATTTCAACACAGGATCTACGCAACCACCATCACAAACTGTAACCATGTCGCCAATAGAGTATTACATATGTACATACATACCACAATAGCCAAAACCACGACAGCAGGACGGACCGTTTCCTTTTCAACGCATGACCTCAGCTCCGAGATTAGGTTAGGCGAGAACCAATGGTTCTTTCTTGGGCAACACATGTAATAATATCTTACAGATTCCCTTAAAACTTGGCAACAAGAGGCGAGGCGCTGGGGGAAAGTCACATTATTCGACTTTGATCAAGGCTCGAAATGTTTTGATGACAGTACATCTGAGTCCTGGGTTCGCTGAGACTTGAGACATTTACTTTTAGGATCGTCAGTCACCAACACGACCTGACATTCTTACAAAACTTGTGCGTGGGTGGTCATAACGTTGAGGCGGAGTTCTGACAGCTATGGATACCCGGGAAGCCGGGGGCATCCCCAGCTGCCGCCCGCTCCTCCGTCCGAGAGCTCCATACCGATCGGGGATACTCAGGGCGGGCCAGAGTTCAGCCATGCCAGCGGAAAGTTGGAAAAGCCTCTGACTGTCCGAATCCGCATCCCTCGGGTTTATTCAGCCAACACCCTGAAACTAATGCGACACCGCCTGATTATGGCAATTATTAGCTGCAATTGGGCACTTTTGTGGTCTTCGGGCTGGATATACCCCCTCCGACGCCAGAGAGGGCTCATGCTCACTCACCCCTTACAAGTTTCGGTAAAAAGGCTTTTGCCTTTCTAGGTACAGGGGTTTTGAGACATTCTCAAAGCGGGCCGGCGTTATTCACAAAGCAAGCACTACAGCTTACAGTATTATGTACGTACTGCTTTCAATCACCAGGTACAGCATTTGTCTTAGCAAGTTCTTTGATGGGTCTGTAGCTTCCGTCTTGTCTTGTCTCATTTGCGACAGTACGGTACAGTAGGCAGCTTAGCCACTCCTAAACTTAATGAGAGTGAGCAGCAACATGCCAGCTGGGCAGGCATACAGGTATGTATGTATTGTATGTATCCGTACCTCCCGCCCGACAGCCCATCTTCCTTCGTTGATCAATCAATCTTCAGTTTCAACATGGTGTTTACGGTTCACTCCACCGAAACTCGCCCAGTTGATTTGATATTTGTTATTGCCATCACTGGTCATTTCACTTTCTTACTGTACCAATCGGATGTTATGTTACACAAGCTGTTGTTTGCTCTCAATTTTCCATCCTCTTGTGGATGGATAACATGCCTCAACAGCAGCAGCAGCAACGGCACCACCATGGTGGACTGTTGTTAGTGTTGGTGTTGTTAGCCTCAAAGCTATCCACGGACATGTTAAGCTTGTCGCTGGCTTGCCCCTCTTGTTTCTTCCTGTCCTGTCCTCCTGTCTCATCTGACACGTCTCACGCCTTGTTCCTGTCCCTGGTGCCACTGCTAAACAAGCCAGCTGCCCAAATAGCACCCACGGCACATCGTCTTGGTCTGTGGCTCGGGGCTTTTGAGTCCTTAAACTCTGCATCGCATGACGACGCTGTCGAGCGGCTCGCTTCCCTTATGGACCCTCTCTTATGCATTAGCACGGTTGGCCGCTGCCCTGGCTCTGGTACCGTACCAAATTGTAACCATGCCTAGCCACGCTGAATATCGAGTTCGCTCAACTGCTGTGCTGCTGCTTCACACCAAGACCAAGACGTGCTTCTAGACTAGCCGTCGTCTCCATGCAGTAGCCCCGGCGCATCCGCCTGAAGGTTGTGTCTTGCAGGCGGAGAGCAACGTCCCTCTTCTATTAGCCAAGGCCAAGACGCATCCACTTGAATCACATCAACACCCAGCAGATGAGACAGGACAGGTCCAAGTTGACGAGTATGCGGCATGCCAACGCCTCCATACTAATATCTGCCCTTAGTAGCGAAAGTACGTACCACCATGGTTGAGTCTCGATGAGCAACCTAAGCATCCCAATGTTTCTATTCCCCGTTTTCACCGCTTTTCTCCCCTGGTTCTATCCCCTCCCTCTCACCTCTCCTCCACTATCAACCCCTTCCAGTCCTAGGCTCAATCTTCTCTTCTTCCCACTTAATCTCTCATATCGAATTGAGGGTATTAACAGCCGCAGTAAGCCATCAGCGAACTGTGGTTTCGGTTCGCCGAGATCCCTTTCTGTTTCTTTTGTCGGCTCTTTCTCCGCCCTTTGTTGGTTTAGCCTACCCCGTTTCCCTCGATCTCCCGGCATCGTACCCCCTGCACCAAAAGTCTGACCTCTAGACTCTCTATCCATACTTGTGAAGTGTGTCTGGATCGTCGTTAAACAGAAACATCATATTATCATGATCGGGACTAGACGGGCAGACAGAAGCAGATATCCCCATCACTTCTGTACCATAAGCAGCCATTCAACCGCGCCCAGTCCCAGTCACAATCCCCAGCATGTCTTCCCCGAGCCTGTCGAACCCCTCCCGCTGCACTTTGAGTGTGGCCAGTTGAACGGCGAAACCCAGCTTCTTCCCCATGCTCCAGTCGCCAGGGTGACAGATCAGCCCGTACAGCATTCCGGCTATGAAAGTGTCCCCCGCTCCCACAGCACTATATCTCGGGCAGTGGTCAGTTCCTGCAGTTCTACGCGACCTGTGCTAGGTCTTGCTGTGTTGTGTTATTGTAAGGGAGGGACAACTCACTCGACTACGGAAATGTCTCCTCCGGATTCATCCTGGGCAGGGGAGCGAAGAACCTCGTCTGTCGACCGAGACAGTCCAGCTGCTCCATCCGCACCCCACGTACACAGTGCAAGTGATCTATGCAGCTTCTGGTCAGCCAAAGAGCAGGCACGAGCACGAGATGTTTTCCATGATACGCACGCCTTATGATGCCCTTCGGCTCTCAGACATCCCTCCGGAGTTTCATGCCCTCGACTCTGTGCCCTTGTTAGGTCATTTCAACCACGGCAGCTCGATGTCCATGAGTCCACTCTCACCTCAGCCCAACTTCGCGAATAGAAAACAACGTCCGCCTCTGCTGCCAGCTCCGGGAGGCCTTCTCTCCCAGGCTTCTCAACTTCGACGCTGATTGTTGCTTTTGGTAGTACGTTACGCAGAAGACGGATACAATTTTGTACGGTATTTGGGATTCGGCCCTGTTGCATCCACGCTCAGTCTGGAGTCAACGGGCAGATCATACCGCTCATGTATCCTACCTCAAAGTGCCACCATGTCTCCTGGTCAGGCCCGAAGCTTCGCACGATGCTGCCAAACTCGTCTTCGGTCATCTCTGGTATGTCGTTGTAATTGACAAGCGTACGGCTGCCCGATGCTTCGCTGCGGATGATGTAACTGCTTGCCGCCTCTGTACTCTCCTCACGATAGATACAGTGGCTGAAGTCAATTTTCGACCGCGGACCGAATGACGAGACAACACGCCGTGTTGCGGATGAGGTAGCGTTTGGCAGAGGTGATACAAGATGCAGCTGGAGGGCCTCTCGTTCTGGGAGCAGCTGTTCCAAAACCTGGAGCGAGTTAGGACAGTTGCCTCCACGCCGGATATTAAGGCTGGTAGCACGTAGCTTGGAGTCCTCGGATGGGAAGAAAGGGACACTAGAGGTAGGTTAGTAGATGCTATGTGTGCGTAGTCAGGGGGGCGTTCTTGAGGATCGTATCCAAGTAGCAAGCACCTACGACAATGAGGTGCTTCATGATGCCCGATGTCCTGCCGGGTGTACTAAACGTAGAATAGGCGTGGTGCCTATTCCTTGTACCCGCGCTTGCCTATAACGTAAGCGATCCTATATCTCCTGTGGTTGTGGATACGTAGTTGTCTCTATGTTGGTGTTGTGAATGATGACAAGCAGTCTCTTGTCCTTGGAGGGGTTCTCCGCTAAGGGTAACTTAGTTCCACTGGTATTTCGTCACTAGGTACTAGTTTGATGGTATCCTTTGAGGACAAAAGTCTTGTTACGGTGCAGGAATAAATGAAAAGCATCTGGTAGCATTGCGTATACTCTGCTAGGCACATATCTTGATTGGAATGTCGTCATGAGTTAGGGAACACTTTTTCTCTCGGCATCTTCCATCAATTTCCCAAGCATTTAGAACGCTTTGTTGTCAATACGCAATCAGACATGAACCAGTAGACGTTTGCGAATATACGTATTAGGAAATACACTGCCATTAATAACATGTTTCAAAGCTAGTGATTGTGTAGATAATTCGATGATAGAAAACAAGAGTGAATTGAAGTCCGCGTTCGCATGTATATAGGGTAGCCGACAGCCGCCGTAGCACCTGTTATCATCTCACGGTTCATAAACGACAATAGAAAATACCCATCCAATAGTACTGATCAGTTTCAAGTAGAATAATAGTTTATCTTTTAGATAGGGTAGTGATTAAAAGGCCAATACCTGTTCAAAAATACACAAAGTTTATAATCCAAATCATGTAAGATTGAGTAGTTTTTAATGCAGCACTATTATGAGCTTCAGTAGGTATGTAAAATGTGGATTATTCACCTACCAACCTGCCACTCTGTCTTGACAAAGTTAAATAATACTTGTTATTTAGAATACCTCTTACAATACAGTGCCTTACTCTCAAGACATAAGCGTTAACGACATGCCTCTTTGGCCTCCAGACTGGCGTCAGGCATATTTCAAGTAGAAATGCTATCTGGCCAAGGTTAGGTAGGCCAGAGTACCGAACTTGAATTCCAGCTCATCTGCCTGACCCATGATCAAAATCAATATGCTACCAATATTACAAGTTCTTCTTCCCTTGACGCATGCTCAAAGCAGTTGAGATGTCCTTGGCAGAGTACCAAATGATCCAGAGCGGAATCCAGACCCATAGGGTGTTGAAGAAGAACAGATAGACCCAGAGGTACATGAAGTTACTCGTATCAAGGTTGGCACCTCCAATAAGCCATTCAGGACAAAATGTCATGAACCCTGAATATTACGGTTAGCCTGTTATCAACGCGTTTGTGTATGAGCACATCGATCGAGACTTACCACCATACAACTCGCAGGTGGCCAGGATAATCATCCAGATGCTGACCTTGGGATCCTTCTTAGCGAGACAATAACACACGTAAACAGCCAAAGGCCCATCAAAAAACACAGTCAACAACTCTAGGCTCACAACCCCTAAATCAACACCAGCCCATCTCTTATCTGCCCTGGCATACACCATCCACAACTGGGCAAACGGGTTGCTACCACCCGACTGCGCACCATATACTCGATCGCTGTAACCTAGAAATCCAGGAGGAGTCGGGAACAAATCCGTCTTCGCATCATCGAGAGGTTGGTGCGAGAAGAAGCAGTGGTACAAGAAGCTGCCCTCAAGGAGAAAATGGCACAGCGCATCGGCAAGATGCCATATGAAGAGGAACCGCAGGGTCCCTGAAGAGGAGGAAGGGAGAAATCTCAGAGAGGCGGTATAGGCAGCGAAGACGATCGCGAGGGTCGAGAAGAGGGAGATTATTGTTGTTTGGTCGAAGAGGTCAGGTGGGAGGGACGACGTGGTTACTGGAGTCATGGTGGCAGAATTTGATGTCGATGATGTCTCAATTGACTAACTAGAAGAGAAACAGACTCGGCCAGAAAATTTACAGCTTCAATTGAGGTGTCGTGGACGAAATTACTGATCACTTGGAGAGGAGCGGTGTCGGATACAAGACGCGGTTCATTTTGGTGGGAACCTCACAGGATTGTTCGAATGCCTGATGTGGGGTGGGTAACAATTAATTATTTACCACCACCACATCTCGTTTATTAAGAGTGACATAATGAAGACATGAACAAAGCCGCAGTATGCAAATTTGGATTATATATTACCATACCTAGGTATACCGCATTTCACGATAGATCACGTGCTAATGCACATGGATTCCATTAACGACAGGTATCCCAAAACCACAAACATCTCATTCCCGCACTAAGTTAGGATAAGACCTTTATTCCATTGAGATATATGAATTAACCTGGAACTGAGAGATCTCGATTAGGGAGGATTGATTGATACATCGCTATTGGTGTTTGTTGGCTACGCACTTTACAAACTCTCGCATCAGACGATTGTATCACAAAAAAACAGGACAAAGAAAGGTTATACTTCATAGATTGATTGAAGAGTTGCTAAATTGGGTATCTGTTTCTCAATATAGGAGGCACTGCAGCTCTCCTGAGCAGTAAGATTAACCGTCATCAACCCTCCACCTAGTACTTAATGTCCCTTGCAACGACATTTCAGCTTTGCTTGTAAGCCTCTGACTTCGCCGAGTGGGTGCTCTCGTCAACCTTGTCTCCCATAGCGTCTTTAGCAGCTGAAGCCCTTGAATAAATCTCTGTTAGCAACGGAACCTATTCTCAAATTTCTGTTCCGACATACCGCGTGCCAATGCCGGCGTTGGAGTCCTTGGCCACTTCCTTGTTGGCCTCCTTGCTGGTGCCAGAGAGACCTTCCTGGACCTTCTCAGTGGCCTGGTTGACAGTGTTCTTGATAGAGTCCATTATGATGGTTCAAAGAGATGTTTTCTTGTGAAAGGATAAGATGTTTGAGTTGTGGATGTTTAGGTTGTATGCTTGGGAGGAAAGAGCTGAGGCTAGAGGGAAGGAAGGTGGCCTTATATAGAGGAAGACTGACTATGTGAGCAAGCTAGAAAACTCCTCGTCATCGAATGTTTGTCCACCTTGACTGAGGGGGAGCCCTGAGATACCAATCGAAAGAAGTATCTTTTTGGACGCCATAAAGCTTGTAGGCGCTAAAGAATCATAAGAGATACCTAATTCTTACATAAATCTTGCCCAAATTTATGTATAACTTTAGGCATTCCTTAACAGATCTTAGCCCCTCAAGCCTTACGCCGTCGAAAGAGATAGGCACAAACTACAAATGACTGTCATGTGAAAAAAGGAGTGTCGTCATCGACTGGCTACTGCTCACAAGTCCTGCACTGTCTACTCCGTAGATTGCCCAGATACATCGGCACCCCGGTATGCTGTACGCAGGTTGGCTCAGCCACTGAGAAGCGAGATAGCAAGCAAGCTCGGCGAGTTTACCTTGTGATGGTTGCTCAAGAAACACCCCTGACGTCAGGACGGTCAGGTCATCACTAGAACGTCATCTCGATGAAAACATTTGGGTCTTGGGACTCGTCTGTTTGGTGGGGGTCAGAAGAGGAGCGCGTTCTGCGCGTCGCGGGGTTGTATAATCCTAGAGAATTCTACAGAACACACCTTGTATGATTCCTAGTAAAATATCTGGATACAGGCAGTGTCACATGATTAAACTCGGTCCCTCGCAGGTTGAACATACGATTTCGCCTCTGTCGCGACTCATTGAGAGCTCCTTTGAAGGTATTTTCTCTTTTCGGAAACGGATCCACTTCCCGTGATTCGTGTAACACGATTTGTCCCGCTTCTGGGGTTCCGCCGCCACATAGCGGGGTAGCAAATTAAAGAGTGTGGCTGACGTGGCCAGGCAGGGGGTCAAAAATAATAAGGACTCCAAGAGTCTCTTGACATAAAGAGGTAAGCATTTAAGCCGGTAACTCTTGGTAAATTATCCTGATCTTTATGACACCCTTGCCTATCTTGACCTTAAATCTGTTTCCCCACTCCCTTCTGTAACCCACCTGCCAGGCCAGAGCTATCATGAAATGACGTTTCCGAGCCAGGCCTTTGACTTACAGTACTTCACATCTTGTTCATTTCTTTTTTTGGGTCGTACTCCCCAACGGACGTCACATTCTGTTACTTTGGCTCGCTTGCTTGTGATTGACTCTGAGCCCGGTATATTCCATTTATGTCCGACGCCTGCATTTCTGCTTTCTTCTATGGATCTCGTTGATTGGCTTCCCTGAACATTGGGATGCTCTCCATCGAGATCTCTCCCCTCGTGGTCAATGCTGACGGAGCAATGTCTCCGCGACTCCACGGTTTTATCCCTGAGTGTTCAATGATTCCTGTTTTCGGACGTGCCACCACAGCTTCTTTGTTCATGTACATTTGTCGATACCACTCCAGCCACTCAATGCCATGAAAGAATGGCTTGCTGCCTAGGTAGTTTGCGCGGCCAGTTTCAGCAGCTCTTTTGAGCTTCGATTATGCCCGGGAGTGCCCGCTTGAGATTTTATGGCTGGTCTGAATGACGTCTTGGTTCGCCACTCGATCTGAAGCTTGTTCTTATGCTTCGCTGGTTCAGACTTCAGTATCATGGCAAAATTGCCGATATGCTGAAAATAACTTCGCCATGATTACCATATGCATCTTATCTTGCCAGCTTATGATGTCTTAGTTGCTTGCAGATCAGATCGGTCTACGGATAAACTAGCCTGCGACCCGCTTTGACGACATTCAAAGACAACGCCTCGGCTTGCCATGGGCAACACTCATAGCCGTTTTTATCACCGCCGGAATGCATCCTGTAGCTTCCGCGGCGCCATCGGGAAGTTTGAGCCTGAGTTTGTTGAAAAAGGCTTCGATCGATTATCGGTGCCCTCGAGGTCATGCATCCACGTGCGAATCTGTGTACGTATTCATGTTTGACCATCGAAATCGTAAGAGCGTTGCGATCATCACAACGCACCTAAGTCGCCGAATTGCAGTATCTTGTATATATCAATATTTCAAGAAGTGATAGTGTAGTACCGGATGGTACATAATAATTTCGAGTTATACAAAGCTAATGGCCGATTCGAATATACGGAAACAAGGCTTTTAATTCTTACGGCTCTCTAAAACGCCCACACCTATAATAAAAGATATAATGGAAAAATCTTTAGACCAAGGAAGATGAGAATTTAGCCAGGGGATCTTTGAATAAAGTTCACAGCTTGGACTGACAGGCCGCTCTCTTGTAGGTTTTTTGATTCCTAGGTAGGCTAGAACATAACTAGTATACTAAGAGGACTTATAGGCTAATATCTGTTAAAGAATACCTAAAGATTTATAAAGATTTAGGTAAACTTTAGGTAGTTCTTATCTAATATAGATAAAGGAGGTGTAAAGTGGGCTGGTTATTCTCTGGCTCACCTGGTTCCTAAGCCTGGATCTGATTGAAGCTTCTTAGTTAGAAGGGTGAGTTTGGGCCTGAAAGAGGTAAATACGGTAGGAAGACATCGCCATTCTAAAATACGCATAGTACCCAAAGATAACGTTCCCTAAAACAACGACAACAGATCATATCATTCGATAACACAGACTGCCTTATGGTTTTCACAAATTTAAAATATTATTAATTTTTACCAGACTTCTTGCTTGGCCTTCTTATTTGTGCGGATATCTACCAAGACTTTTAGAGCCTGCAGGCATATCTACACGCTACTCAGCAAGGATAAGTATTAGTCAGTAAAAGCCCACACTCTGCCAGTCTTAGCACAATATGAACCAAGTGCTAACATTTAGAGTATACAGAGAGTACAAGAAATTAATACCTTTAACTAATAACCGCGATATCGCTGCTACGGTGATCCGCCGAGAGCATGTCTACAAAATAATCAGCTTTAGTATACTTGGCGCCTACCAAGAAACTTACCTACCTAGCTATCCACAAAGCATTCAAGCGCTGCGCTCTTGATTACAAGTTGCTTATTAAGACATTTAATAAATAATATATTATCGGTACTATGAAGCGAATTTTTAATGATGATGATGATGAGGCTCTGGATATTAGAGAAGACGAGAAGGACCGCAGAGTCTCGCTTTCAATATTTCTCAAAGCCTCCGCGGTAGAGAAGCTCGATGACGATCTCTTAGGGGTGGTGGCCCTATACGATTTTCCAGCTCTTGGTAAATTCAACAACCACTTCACGCTTGCTCTTGATTGGGATTACAATCGCGCTTCCCAGCATACACGAGACACTCAACCGATCCGATGGGCCAGGAGGTTAGCCTTTTCTACGCCGTAAGTTCAGCCACTGCAGGTCATTGACATTTCTTACTGATTGATATTAGTGCAAAAGGATGGGTTTCTTTCGAGACTGGCGATTTCATTGTGATTGGAGACAGTCGCATTGCCCGCCTTGATGGCATTTCTATCCATCGCGTATTACCTGAGGATCCTGGCCATGTCTTCATTAGAAAGGGTGGGATTTTGGAGTGCATAATCTACAATCTTAGCAAGCAGTCTATAATCGGCTTGCCTGCATTGCATCCTCAGAAGGAGTGGGTAATTGAGAGAAAGGATGGCACCGTACTTCATGCGCAGTATGATGGATATTTTGTGTAAGGTTCAACATGCACCAGCTATGGTAGATTTTACAAAGTCAATGAATTTTAGTACATTAAAAATAATCTTACTAAGCCTAGTATTTTACAGCATTCCATTTAGTGCGATCTTGGATATAGTGACTCTTATTGAATTTCCTTAATATTTTACCATTTCATCTTTCTGAGCTGTTAACGATGGTAAACAACTGGTGTAACATATATTATATGCCTTTAGACATCTTTATGTCAATTACTAAAATCTTAACCTGCAGTAAAACAACAACGCAAAGACTTGTGAAGTACCATACAAGTACACTGAAGTTTACCAATCTACATATCAAATGACATCCAAACACTCACAAACCAAGCAATAAGATCCATAGAACCAATAATCACAGCTATGATTTCACCTCGAGGGTATGACCAAAACTTAGAGGTAGCGGCGGGCAGGTGAGGGTGTGTCGCCATCTATGACTGGTTGGTAAAGTTACAGCATCCGAGCCTGCCCACCAAAGAACTTGCTCCTCACCTAAACCGTGCTCCAACACACCTCATCTCCGCCAACACGTCACCACGGCTGCTTTATTAAGAAGTTATCGCGAAACCTCTGACGCTAGCAAGAGTACAAAAGACGAAGTTTATAAACGGCCAAGAGTGAGTCTTCATCGAGCGTGTGGTGTTGAAACTTATGCGTTAATCCATATCGCGTATTGCTGGAGATGTTGTGCTCCTAGCTCGCCGCGTACAGGTGCCATCAGCAAGAGGCATATTGAGATTGATGAGTTAAATACTCTTTATTCTTACATAGTGTCTCTGCTTATGTAAATATCTACTGGATATCTTCATATGCCTGCCCACATGGACATAATCCCATTGTTGCTCAAGCCCGAATCCCGTTCCAAGTTCCCGTAGTATCATTTCATTTTCCCCATTCCTTGTAGCTCTTCTGCTTCTGTCGTGTATTCCAACCCAACTTTCCGCTGATACTGTTCACCCAATCTTCGCTTCTCCGTCCCTCAGCTTGCACAGAGGCAAATGGAAATCGGCTGGCACTAATGGTTACGTAGTCGCCGGGTTTGAGCTCAACACGTTCTCGACCATCGAAGCTCGCCCATGACGCCGTTCGTGCGCTATACGGTACACCAACTCGCAGAACGATCGTGTCAGGAAGGATAATGGGACGAAACGACAGTGTGTGTGCACAGATGGACGTGACCAGCATCACGGGGTTCTCTGGATGGCACAGAGAACCTCCAGCGGCAAGATTGTACGCCGTTGAACCGGTGGGTGTAGACACGCAAATACCGTCCGCTAATACTGAGGTGAAGTGCTCATCATCACCAAAGATCTCGGTAGTCGACATGGCTAGAATATACGTTAGAACATCTCCTGCAGGGGCAACGTTTATTGTGGGATTCTCACTCGGATTTGGTCCTCTGTCCACCACCACCTCATTCAGAATCTCAAACGTCCCATCCGGTCGATGTGTGTGCTCGTCCTCCCTCTCCTCGCCAATGAGTTCCTCTACTAGGTCTCGCGACTGCTCCTCGTCCTCCTCAGAGCCTTTGTCAAGCTGGGCCCTCTTCCGTGGCTGGCTTCTCATGACGGTACCCTCGAAACGTAGCCTCAGACTTACCGTGACGCCCTTTGTGAAGGCTGTTGTGAGTGTCTGCTGATAGTCCTCGAAGTCAAACTTGGTCAAGAAGCCCAGGCTTCCCAGAGCGAAACTCAGCACAGGTGGCACGATACGCTGGAAAAGCCAGCTGGCGTATAGAACTGTGCCATCGCCGCCGAGTGAGATGACGAAATCAAAAGTATGTGGTCGCGTTCGGCACATATTCTCATCCCAAGACCGGAGTCGCTTGGTGAGAGTTTCCTTGGCCGCCTGCTCATTCATCCCCCCCGCCTCAACGTACCCCTTGCTCACCTCATCAATAATTCCATTAACGTCGAACTTCTTGTTTGTCTTCAATTTGTCTTGAACGTAGACAGTATAAGAAACCTCGTGGTTATGCTGTAGGAGCCACTTGACTAGTTCTCGTGTTTTTGGGATCAAATCTTGATCGTAAATTTTTGTTAGGATGAAGATGCTTTTGACCTTGAAACGAAGGCGCATGCTACTCAGCCGACGACTTAATTCTCGTACACCCCAGGCCATGTCGCTAAGCTGCTGCTTGGTTAGCAGACGGCTTCGCACGTCGTCCTGATAACCAGTAAGGTCAAACTCAGACATGTTCTTGGTCATCTGCTGTGTCCAAGCCTGCTGATCAGCCTGGCCAGAATGGTCCATACTGCCAGGTTCTACAACAGCGCGACACTTCTTTTGATGTTTGGGGTCAATACTCGAGTCAAGGCTATCATCGTGAACAGCTTCGATATGGTCACCATTGATCGCTCTATGAAAGGTGGCATGGCTAGCATTGGGATAATTGCTCGAGTATGAAGTGGAGTTGTTTCCCATTGAGGGTTCCGACTCAGGCTCGCTGGCCGAACTGGCAGCATCTTTTGCGCGTCGCTGACTGTCGAGGAACTGGTGGACGAGACACTCATCGCGGCGTGTGGGATGGCGCATCACAGGCGCCTTGATCTCTGAGGCGACCATTGAGCTCTTGCGACGATAGGGGTTTCCTGGATCGAAGACGACCTTCACAGAGGTGAGGTATCAGTTGCGCCATTCTTGTATGTCCGTCCAATATTGCGATAGTGTTGACGAACCTCTACTGCTTTGGAGTCATCATCAGAGCTCCCGTCAAAGTCACGGTCGCCACCGTCTTCAAAGTGTATATGTTTCTCTGTCTGTTCTCCCATTTCCTCGGTTGAATGGATATCGTGCGATTGTCCCTTCAATTGTTGCTAGGTTCTGCCGCTGCCTCGTGCTGTTTGAATGACGTTGTATGTACTAGAATAGCGGGGAGGTGGGGAGTGGATCCACTGGATTGCTGTTGTATTTGACGTCCTTGACCTTTTGAGGAGTGAAGTTGATGCTGAAGGACGTCTCTGAAGAAATTTTAATATTATGCCAATTACAACCCGTAATGTCTCTTTCATAAATAATGGATGGGTATCAGGAAGTCTCCTATACCAAAGAGAACACTCGCAACATTGAGAGGAGCTAAGCTCTTGCTAAGAGGTAGTGCAGCTGCAGTGTGCTGAGGTAATACAGGTGAATCTTGCTCGTACGCATCAGTCATGATATCTTGACACGCATATGGAAAGTAAATCATTAACAATTACCTATGCTTCTCGCTTTTTATTCAACAATAACTTTATGAGAATTTGATTTGCGTATTACTCAGTCAAATGCAGTCTAGGGTCAACATGTGTCCAATACGCCACCGCGATGTTGATAATTCAGTTAATTCATTCTCCCAGTCAGCAGGTATCCGTTACTGGTATAGGTCATTCTGTTCCAGTAAATTCGGCCGTTTTTGAACTACTTTAGTTGACCATTGCCGATGTATAATACCTAGCTTACGGAGACTTACTTAATATGCCCGTTGATACAGTCAACATGACATAATTTGCTAAACCAATAAGCATAGCAGATGATGCGATACCTCGTCCTGATTACTGCTACGTAGCTTTACTTCAGCAGAAAATGCTCTTTCAGGAAGTGTCATTGATTTATTACAGTGGCTGAGGCTGCACCAATAAACACACATGATAGCATGGATGAACAACCAAAGTACCTTACTCACGATTGCCTCAATCAACCTGAACCAGTCAATGCAATATGAAACTGTTCGGGGTCCATGATACTAAGGGAAATCTCTGCGACTTCACTTGGTTGAAAACTGCAAACTCATCAGAACAATGGCCAAGACGAAAGGCACCCTTACACTCGCTGGCCTACATATCGACGATGACAAGGGAAGTCGTGGATGAATGGCGAAACTGTTTGTTAATTGCTCCTTTGGAAAAAGAAGCAGTACCAAGAGCTGAACTGACTTGGTATACATCATCAAGCTGCAGCCCATATTTATCTTGCATTGCAAGAAGACAGATAGGGGGTGCCTAGTCGAAGATCTAAGTTGAAGCTATAATAAGAGACCTGTCATCCGAACCCCATGCTTAGCATTCAGTAACACATTCGTTTTAAGCATCCATCACAATGTGCTAGGATGAAGACCAAGTATTCTGGACCCGAGATTACACAGAATTGATTGGGATCCTACAGGTAGTTAATACCGGCCATTAAGTCTTGATAACAAAATACTTTGCAAGCCACTGGTTCCTGCTATAGCACCCCTAGCTATACTCCATTTCACCTTTGGGAGTCCTAGTTTTAGGAAGAAACATCTCTCACTTCGGATTACCATCCTTTTTACACCCGGAGTATCGAGGAAATAGCAAAGAAAGGTAAATGCATGATATAGCATGAAATTCGATATTCTTGATGCTCAATCGTTGGACTCCGTTGAATGAGTGAGAAAAACAAGTCACATGGGCTTGGATTGATGGAGGATACCTATCTTCAAACACCGTTCAAGGAATAGTTACGACTGAACGGCGAGTGATCGAGTCGAGTACCTAGGCATGAACAAAACTCGCTATCAAGCCTATTGCAATGTCAGTATAGCGCAAGTTAACCATGAAACTTCCCCTCATTCCAACAAATCTATGGGTTCTTCACAGTTATATTAAGTTGAGTGAATCCTCCACTGGAATGCGTCCTCCTCAGTCCACTATTGTTTCGACCGGACGACTCGGTATTCTTAATAAGAACGGAAGCACGATATTTGCTAATTTACGAAGTTGATAGCTGCAGTGCAACTACGCGAACTGCCAAGAATTCGGCATTTGAACCTCAACCTGGTCTGCTCGTGCTCGCTTACAGAACTATGAGTTTCAAAGGTAAAGCGGAAAGGCTTGAAACAACATAATGGAGAACCAACCACCGGGGCCGCAGACGGATAGAGACTAGCAGGTGGGTCAGAGAATAGCCAGCACACTTTATAACTCTTCCAAGCATATCAGATAGGAACTACCTAAAGCTCACCTAAAATTTAATATAGGTTTAGGTTCTCTTTAACAGACATTAGCCTATAAGTCTTCCTACGTAGTAGTATGCCTATTATTTTGTGATCTATCTGATTAGACGAAGGCCTCACTGGGCTTGACTCAACTCGCTTAGCAGCCTTAGCTAACTAGTAAATTCCCGCTGTATAAAGGTTTAGGTGTTCGCAGGGTTCCATCAGTTCACAGATCTGTTACCGGGTGCAAGCTCTTTAATCCTTGCGAAACGTCGCTGTATCCATGGACCATACTCTCGTGGCCAGCCGTTCTCCCCGCTTCGGACCAACAGCATCCGTCTGGCTTGCCATTGGAATCTCAAACCCTCTGCTCCAGAAGAGGAAATGGAAATTGCCTAAGGTCTTGGCTCATTAGTCACTGTCTTGTTAGCTCTCATGCTAAGGAGATCCCTCCCTTGATCATGTTTCCATGCTGTTACATGTCCCGGCGTACTGTACCAAAAGGGCAAACGTGGACGTTCAGGTGGTCCGAATGATAAGAAGCACACTCTACACACTGTGGAAGGTTGGCTGATAGAATTATCAAGCACAGCTCCGTATCTCATCATTATATGCATGCATGCTTATTTCTGTCGAAAGCCCTTGGTGTGCCGCATTTCTTTTCGGACCGCCTGGCTACCCAAATATGGATTAGCCCCACCGTTCACTTCCCTGAACTCCTTCCTCTTCAACCACTCTGTAAAACATTGCTGTAACAATAGCTTCAGCCTCCCGCTTCGAGCCAGCTGTTTTCGCCGCCCTGGAAGAGAAGCCCAGTCACTGGTGAAATGTCACTCTCAGGAGAGGCTCACAATATGCTTCAGTTGTGGCTTCTATTTGAAGCTCATCATAGTCAATGATCGAGTGTGAATAACACAAGTGATCAAGCAAGCCCAAGAAGAAACTCAATATCTTGGTGGATCGGCATTCTCTTACACGAATTTCGTCAGCGCCTTCGAGAATCATCAGCATCCATCCCAGAAACCCAATCTACGCGAGTGAAACAATACCCTTCTCGCCCCAATGCGGGAAATGCCTCTAGCCCACCCCAAGGGCTTGGCTTGGCTACCATTATACACCATTGTCTGTCAGGGGCGACAGCTTCGATGCTACCAAGCTCCGTCATGAAGTAACTCGATCCTTGCCCTTTGGAGATTTCTGAGTCGCGCAGGGGTCATCAAGCTCGCCGGATCTAGGGCAATCTGCGTTCCCGCTCGATTTGATTTGCCCTTGATTCGAGATATCAAGTCCTATCGCCTCCATCACCTCTGCCTCCTCCCACCGAAGTGGTGGCTGTCTGATCTTCGTTTCCTTTCTTGATTTTCAATCGTACATTCGTTTGCCACAGGCCAGGTGCCATTGTTGTTGCCATCTTCATATCATCGTATTTCATTCTTCTTCGGTGCTATCTCGTGTGTTTTGATCATCTGCTGCTTCTCAACTCCGCTTTGCTCCGATTGACCAAGTTTACGCCAGAGGTCATACTTTTACTGCTATCATATCTCAGTGTATCTCCTATCTGTTTTTCGTCGTCATCTCTCTTTTCTTTGGCATAGGAGCCCCCTTTCGAGATTCTCAACCCACATCGACATCGACATGGGAAACTAAGTCAACTCGGAAGGACAACGCGGTGCCGGCACTGTGAAGGCTTCAAGCCTGCCCTTTAATTAACAAGTTCCTCGAATAGAACCAGAAAGAAAACACCAAAATATGGACAACGACTCGACAATGGACACGACCGGCTTCCAGTTCCAGGCAAACTCGACATCAAAATGGGATAACGAACTCAAGTTTGCCGCAGCTGGCTCGGTCCGCACTTCGATCATCGTCCTCTCAGTTTTCAACGTGTTGGTGGCATTTGCGGTTACTCTCAGCATTATATTGAGGTCATGGAAAACATTAAAACGAACCGAACTGGTATGGGACCTCAAGTACGTGCCCTATTTCTCGATCCTCAAGACCTCTTCTCACAGCCATTTTCTAGGTCATCTTTGCTTCGACTAGTCAAGGGACGAGACATCTACCCTTTCGTGCTCTCCTTGGGCATCGTAGTTCAGGGCATTGTGTATGCTACTGCCCAAGCTCGAGGACTCGAGTCTCTTATGATCCTGAGATGTGCCATGGTATCGCGGATGATGCTTCCAGGCAAGTCAGAGTGTCTCCAAGCTTTCAATCAACCACGATACTAATACAACCCTAGCCTTCTTCATCGTTCCTTTCATCCAGTTGCTCTTTGGACTGGAATTGACAATCCGGATTATGAGGCCCAGCATTTTGCCTTTTCGCGGCAAATTCAACACCGCTGCCTGTCTCGCAATTATCGGCACCCTGTTGCTTATTGTATTCTCCATCACCTTTGCCGTTCGTCCATCAGACTTTTGCTTTGCGAGTTTGATTTCCTTTCTACACCGATACGACGCTGGATGTTTTGGAGTCTTGCTCACCGTCATCCTAATTGTACTGATTGAGTGCGGCGTTATCTGCTTCAAACTCCATACCGGGGCCAGGATGCGCATTGTTGAAAGGGACGAGGCATCTCGCATGGTATATCACATGGTGATTGCCGTGATATCATACGTAAGCACATTGGCCTCTACACAAACACTTAGACTAACTTCAAACAGACTCTGCAGATAACATTTTTCTACAACACATCTTTCCGAGATCCTGGAGCAGCTGGAGAAACATCAATGCTGCTAAACATGATCGGAACTGTTGTGATGAACATGTCGGGACTCTTGCTTGGCTGTCTCTACCTCTTCCTGCGATCAAGTAGATCCCCGACTGGGTATTCTGATGACGACATCGAGGCGTCTCAGGGATTCAGGAAATGGGGTGATGACCAGGATCAAGAGCCTTCATCCCCTGGGTCAGCATTGTTACAGCACCTTGATCCACCCAAGCTGGCTCGCAAGGCTGAAAGCAAGGAGGACCTGATGGTAGAAGACAAGGTCTTTGGGGCACGCAAGGACATTCTCAACCGTGGCTTGAAGCCCTTGCGCTTGGGAAGTTTTCGTCATTCGGGAGATCTTCCAGCAGTACCGAAGCCTGCACGGACATCATCAAAGGAGTCTATCAAAAACTTCAAGAGGAGCATGTACAACATATTTCCCAAAGCCGAGTCACTCAAGTCACCGGTACTACTACCAACAACAACCTACAAAGCCGAGCCACCCAGAAAGGATCCAGCAACCCAAAACCTAGCTGACGGCATGCTTCTTGCCCCCCCAGCTCTCCGTTTACCTGACAAAAGCTTTCGCTCAAGTGGCGCTTCGATACTCTCGACTGCAACTGTGCAGATCGGCCTACGTCTCTCCAATATTGGTGATATGCCTCCGGCCAAACCTGAACTCAAAGTAGACACAAGCCAGGTGCATAACCTCGACTGCCCCAACAGTACAGTGAGGTTCTTCCCAAGAAAGACAAGCCCACTTGCCATCGCCATTGTCGACGTTCCAGGCGAAGGCACCAGGTACAAGATCCAAGACAACTTTGATGAGAGACTCTCTGAGAAAGAACTCCCACCGGTTCCTCTCAGTGCGGGCATGAATACTCCGCCAGAAACTACACTCAGCTCCGCTGTATATAGCCCTCAGGAGCAAATACCCAGTTCATCCTCACATAATCCCAGGACGGGATCAATCAGTTCTACGAGAGCTCATAGCCGACAGGGCTCAGCTATGGGAGAGCCGAGCAGAGTACATAGCCGTCAAAACTCGAGGGCTATCCCAGAAATAAGCAGGATGCATAGCCGGCAGGGCTCGAGGGTCGGGACAGAGACGGGCAGAGTACATAGTCGTCAAGGGTCACGAGTTGACCAAGAGACAAAAGGGCCATGGATTTGATACATGGGATAAAGTGAGTGGGACAACAGGGGAGGATGACGATTTTTTATGAGCGGTTTGACAACTGTAACGATTCCCTATCCGTGTTCATGTTTTGGGCCATCTTGGAACTAGCGTCGAGATTTGGTCTTATATATATATAAGGTAGATAGATAATATTGGAAGATTAGGCGGACCTCATTAGGAACGTTGTCAAGATGTGATGTCAGCATTTAGTAGCGACCGCAGGATTGAAAGTGGCCACAGTGAATTCCTGATATCGGTGGTCTCGAGCGAAAACGATCTTGGTTTATGCCTGGCTACTTGTCCTTCTTTGCAGATCGGGCAGCAACTCTCCTCTCCTCCCACTTCTCCCAACCAGCCTGACACATGTCTTCTTCCACCACCAGATCCCTGGCCCGTAAGGCTCTGGCGAAGCGCGTCTCTAGTGCCCAGCTTAACCAGCCTGTCTTCCTCACAGTAGCAACAATAACAAACCACCCAATAGCGCTCAAGACTCCTGCAACACTGCCCACGGCCACCTGTTTAGGCGTGTGGTAGTTCAGGTACACCCTACTCCACGCCGTCGCCACCGCGATAGTTGCCCCAGCCACGCTCACGGCAACTCTCTGGAGAACACTCCACGGGCGGCGCAAGATACTATCTGCATGACCCTGATGCACGAGATGTGGCTTGTGGCGAACGAGCAGAAACAGAGCTAGAGAGACGCTCCAGAATGCAACGAATTGTGCGTGGGAACTAGGCATGCCATAGCCCTTGCCGTGGATGCGGCGCGGACGCTCCTCTTTTATCAGCCGTTTGAGGGCAAAATTTAGAGCTTCGCAGGCGAGTTGTCCGAGGAACATGAGGGCAACTTCGACCTCACGGAGGGAGAGGATGAGGGTGACGTAGACGACGCAGAGAGCTTGCGGGAGGAGGGCGAGATAGGCGCATGCGAGGGAGACAAGATCGTTAGGATCCTATAACATGGTCTGTTAGGTACATATATTCCTTGATTGTTTAGCTGCGAACTTACATAGTAGACGTGGGTAACGGAAAGAGAAGCTAGAGTAGTAGAATCGTCATCCATGATGGGCTGGTTAAATGCGATTTCTGAGGGTGTAAGGGATAGACGGAGACTTCATTCTCCTAGCAGAGGTCTTCGGTATCTCTGGCTATGTGCTATGATCACAGAAAAGGTTTGACGCAATCACCAGTGGAAAGCTAGATGACGATGTGAGAGCTGTGGCTGGGGCCTGGCCCGCAGAACAATCGTGGCGTCTCGGGTTTCTGCACCTCTAATTTGTCAGGGGTGAAGCGGGTACCCAATCAAGAGGTTACCAAATTCAACGACGGCAAAAGAGTCATCGTCGTTACTTCTATCTTTTTTCTCGGTATGAATAATATCGTCACTTTTCTTAATAATTGGCGGTAGCATTCTCATCCATACACATAATCAGTGCTAGTCACTCTGTGGACATTTCGAAGTAACCCTATCTTGGGCACCATCTCAAAAACCCTCGTCTCGCCCCTCTTTACATAAAGTACCTCCGCCAAAGAAGCACCTCATGTTCGAGTCTTGATAAGAAGGAAAGAGAAGCAACCGAAGATGATGGAGGCCTAGCAGAAAACATTTCCCAGGGCTGGTTATTTTGAGGGCCCTTTGATATTCGACGTACTTACTCAGCTTTGCCACTTTGGTCGAAGCCTTTGCTAAAGTGCATTACCTATATACAACGCCACCATAGGATGAACACTCATAGCATCAACAACACAACAACTCACAGCAGCCATGGACGACAGCGATGATCCGCGTCTTATGGAACTTGGTTCTCTTGAGGCTATATACCCTGAGATCCGTCGCCCTGACGCAAAAGACCCCTTCACCTTTGAGATAGACCTCCCTGTTGAGCCCGCCGCTCCAGTTACCGTTACTTTCCCAGCAGCGTCTGCACCTACTCACCCAGGACTTGCTGCGCCTGGCCAAGCTGCTGAAGATGCTCAGCCTGAAGTCGATTCTCTTGAGGTCTCGTACCTCCCATCTCTGCGGTTGAGAGTCCATCTTCCAAAGGGTTACCCTGTAGACGCACCACCGGATATTAAGGTGTCGGCAACGCCTCAGTGGTTAACGAGGGAAACGATCAAAAAGCTTGAGGATGATGGGCCGCGTTTGTGGGATGAAATTGGTCGTGATATGGTTGCGTTCACATATATCGATCATATTCAGCATGCCGCCGAGGATGTGTTTGGAACTATTAGTCCCGAGGGAACTCTCCAGGTTGACTCTGAGCACAAACTCGCTGTGTTGGATCACGATATAAATGCTAAAAAGACTGCTTTCGAAAAAGAGACATTTGACTGTGGTGTCTGTCTTGGTATGTTAGGCTTCACAATCCGTCAGTTTCATACTAATATGACACAGACCCCAAAAAGGGCTCCAAGTGTCACAAGATGCTTGACTGTGGACACATCTTCTGTATACAATGTTTACAGGACTTTTACAACGACGCCATCAACGAGGGTAATTTATCTACCGTCCGATGTCTGAGCCCCAACTGCGCCAAGGAGCGCGCAACGTCTAAGGACACGAAGAAGACCAAGGTTGCCGTCAGCCCCAGTGAGCTCCTTCAAATTGGTCTCTCCGAGGAAACGGTTAAGCGTTACGTCACATTGAAGTATAAGACGGAGCTGGAGTCCGACAAGAATACAATATACTGTCCTCGACAGTGGTGTAATGGAGCAGCTCGATCTAAACGACACAAGAAACCAGAAGGGTTGGAATTTGCTGAATCCTCTGATGTTGAGTCGGGCAAAGAGGAGGAAGAAATGGAAGGAGACAGCGGCGTCAAGACTAAAAAGAAGAAGAGTAAGAGCACATTTAGCAGAGCTGATCTCCTGGCCATATGCGAAGACTGTGGCTTCGCCTTTTGCGGCCAATGTTACCAGTCATGGCACGGAGAGTTTGTCCGTTGTGCACCACGACGCGACAAGGGAGAACTCAGCGAAGAGGAAAAAGCATCACTTGAGTATCTACAGCTTCACACAAGTCCATGCCCGACATGCAACGCCCCTGCGCAAAAGACACACGGCTGCAACCACATGATCTGCTCACGATGCGACACTCACTTCTGCTATCTATGCTCGTCATGGCTTGACCCTGTAAATCCCTACCAACACTACAACCAGCTGGCGGGTGGCAAGGTCACTTCCTGTTACATGCGGCTTTGGGAGCTTGAAGGCGGCGATGGTGACGACGTAGGCTTAGGGTTCGTGGGCGGCCATGGTCCCGTAGCAAACCCCCCGCCGGCACTCAACAACGATATTGAGCTTATGCCTCTACCGGAAGTTATCGAATCCGACGATAGTGACGACGAAGACGAATTCAACAACCGCGACAACAACAGACAAATCGGCGGCCAAGGTCAAGGTCTTGAGATAGCCCGTGAAGGGCCGCTCGTTATCCGGCTCGTCGATAATCAAGCTCGAGATGGCCGAAGAGCTATTCCTCCCGCTGCCCCCGACGCACCGCAACAACCTGCGGGACGCGGCCATAATGGCCCACCTCGAGGACCGGCGCGTCGAGGACGTGTCGCAAGAGGGGCTGGAAGAGGAGGAGTGGCAGCCAGAGGAAGAGGTGGAGGGCCTCGCGGTGGAGGAGCTGCTGCTAATCGTCAGCGAGCAAACCAGCAACAAGCACAGGGCCAAGATGAGAACAACCAAGCTGGTCTTGATCCAGCACAAGAGGCATGGGTTCGTCGATTCGTGCAGATGGCCCTCAACGACGAAGAGGACCTTGTTGATGGTGGTGACTCGGACGACGAAGATGGTAATTGGATCATTAGATGACAGCAGTCTTGAAAGGGACTCACGATCATGCAAACCTCCGCCTGGCGGGGAATGCGCGGCTCCGCAGTAACGACTCAAGGGAGTTTAATGATAATAGAGACTGTATCCATATGTAGTCTTCCTATGTGTCCTGTAGCAAATGCATGCATGATCTGCCATTTTCATCAAGATCCCAGAATGATGTCAACCGGGGTTTGTGACGGCAATGCCGCAATATGATTACCTCCAGCAAGTATTGTGCCACAAGAATCAAGTTCTCTTCGCCACGACGACGATGCATACCTGAATTGGCATGTTAGTTATAATCTGAACCCCCCTTTCATCCCACCCACATCAAATTCTCAATCTGTGTCTGGCATCGATAATCTTCGGCATCAAAGATAGACTCCGCTACGGTAACCAAATTCGTCCTTGACAGTTTTCGTCCTTGACAGCCGTTGGACATGAGGAGGGGAGTATGTATTGAGTCTGTCCTGGTTTGATGGTCTGCCGAGTATACAGACATCACCGTAAGTCTAGTATTCCAAATAACAAGAGCTCATTTAGACTTGTGGAAAATGCTCCGATTTTCAAACACAGAGCATAATGCTTCGTCAATTACCGAAGGTAAACGTGGGTTCCTCCACTTGTATGGGGATTGTAAGGTAACCTCAAATAGACCGCCAGTCGGGATTTTCACTCGGCAGACGACCCTCACCCCAGGCATCTCGGCTGGTCAATCGAGGTGGCATACCGTTTTTGTTTTGTTTGTTCCAAGCATTCTGTTGATTCAAATGGAGTACTTACTTGCGCTGGACGACACATGCTGGCCAATGTTTGACTTCGTATGGAGTACCGTATCCTCCAAGTCCAAGTTGGCAGGCTGATCGACACAGTGACCCTTGAAGATGCAGGCACTCGTATATTGTAGCCCAGGCCGACCACAAAGCTAACCGCTGCCTCTTCTTCTTCGTACGAGACAACCAACGTCAACCTGGGCAGCTCTGAGGGCAATACCCACGACAGAAGATAAGAGGTGAGAATTAGCACTGTTCTCTTTCCGATTGTAAGAGGTCAGAGCACAAACCTAAACGTGATCTAGATGTTAGATCAGGATATCCTAAGGCACTACGGTGGTTAGCCACATGGTGACTTGTCGGCTTGATGCCAAGTACCACAACACCCTCCTCATATGGGTACTGCTCCGGCCCACAGAAGGTCCAACTTCTGACGCGAGAGCAAGGCGCAAATGTGCTCCAGGTTTCGTTCACGTGGTGTAGCACGGGACACCCCTCGTCATTGTTTGATGGGATGGAACATGTACATGAATACGTATCAGGTTGGCATTGAAAGGCGATGCTTGGGGAGCAAGCTGTGACATGCCGCGTTAACCTCGACATTGTCTCGAGACTCTTTGTTCAAACTGCCGGCTATGTCGCTGCCGACCATGAGCTCACTGTGTCGAAACTCTATGACCCAACAGGGATTCATGTGCAGGAGCTTGCAGACGCCGCCCTGCCCACAGCTATCGCATATGTACGCACAAGTCCGCGCGCACGCAGCGCAAGGACGATTTCTGGCCAACAGTGAGATTGTTACCACAACGATCAGTGACCAGTCTGGGCCTACAGTCACCGCGGGCGAGATCCAGGAGTCGTAGTTCAATTTCGGCCATGAGCAAGGAACGCTTGGAGACCCCTAGTTCTCTTCGGGGAATAAGCTCCAGATAGCAAGAAAAAACAAACGATGGTAATACCCAGCAATGTTGGTCGTGGGGAAGAGCTGATCCTCATCTAGTCCCTTAAGAGCACTGTCCCCGATGACGTGTTGAAGAGTAATAAACATGAAGGCAAAACGGACCTCCCGATGGCTAGGATAGGCTGGCTAGGGAGCTTTGGAAACCCTCGTTCCTGTTGTAGGATGGACCCTTTGCCATGCGCATGCGGCATGCATGGCTGCCGCTCTAAGCCCTCGTCGCAATTAAACGTTCTCTTTTTGGCGCTCTCACAGACGCCCTTAGTTTCTCGCCCAGGTGTCTATTTTCTGCAGTGGACCAGCGCATTGTGAAGTGAAATCAGCTCATTGCATCGACTTGGACTGCCGGGGAATCTCCCATTGCCTACTGGAGTACTGGGGACGTCGCGTTGATCACCCACTGCCCCAATGCTACCAGATCTTGCAAGCCAGGAGCCGCGAGTGCACCCACGAAACACAAGTGTCTTTACATAAGAGCGGTAGGGCTGAGCTCGCGATACCACGTTAACGTGCCGAGCAGACTGTCTGATGCAGGTACACGGATCAAGCGAGGCCATCAAAGAGAATCTATTCCCTTCGAGGTATTTTCGTACTCGAGCAAGCCGTGCTTGAAATACCACCAGGATTTTGTGGCACAAACGGTCGGAAAGTTAGTGGGCCAAGTGTAACAACAAGGATGTCTCCTCTCTCACAAAGTTGCTTAAACATTTGGGAAATGACGATTAACTAGCGTGAGTTTGTCCTCTGTCTGCAGGTAGAAGCGACATTTCGATCCGAACTATTGCCATAAATGGCCTGATGTTCGAAAAGGTTCGGGTCTGTTCATCCGAAGACCGCATAATAAGTAAGTAGTATGTAATTGCACAGTTCGTATGGAGTCTGTTCAGCAGGTACATACTTAGGAAGTGCAGACCCGATTTAGCTTGGCCAAGGGTCTGTTAGTTTGGGCTTGTGGCTCAACAAAGGTGCCGATCGGTAGCTGATGGACGGTCAACTTTACCTATCCTATGTACGCAATGTTTCGTTTCATTGCCTAGTTAATTGTTTCTTGTTCCCTCTGCTACTCGAACCCCGGGCTGTTGCATGAAAAACTAAGTTAATGCCGCGAGATGTATATCCATGCCACTTTTCGAGATTCTGCCAGTATTTGTACCTAGTCTGGCAAGAAAGCCCATTGATCTTAACCGATTGCCCAGAGCAAACAACCGTTAATTATAGATCTTCCTTAGAACTTTGCTAGTGAACTGTGAGAACAACTGAGGGATGAGCAGGAAAAGACTAGCTGTCATCGGGGAACAGGGCTGAAGTCAGGAATGAAGATAAACTCATCTCGCCGACTTATATCAACTTCATGCGCATTAATTCGTATAATTTCGTCCATTCAGGGGAGTGATACTGAATCGGTCCATATGCATCGTTTGCATGGTTCCGAGATGAATCGCTTTCCTGATTCAAACAAATGTGATCAAGAGCCGGGTTTTCGATCAGCGTTTAATTCAATCCAACGACGGAGCCAGCAAGGGATAATGAGCCATTACCCAAAGTGAGTCAAGTGTCTCCCAGTCAGGGTTGCTGGGGGACTATCAACTCCCAAAAGGGACTACCGGCCGAACAGACAAGGCCCAAGCCACGCCAGTTGGGAGCTTACTTGTTCCTAAACCCGGAGACATGTGGACCTTTGTTCTTGAGACAGCAGGGGGCGGGACCCATCGGCAGCCATCGAGGACAACGCTAAAACCGAATGCCAGCAGGGGAAGCCAATCGACTCAGCTCTCTGCGCTCATGGTACTGTGGGCGTTCAACTGCCGCGATCTGCTGGCGCGTTGCAACGTCTGTGGTTACGCTGCGGTTGAGGAACCAGTAGCCATTGCCGTCTCAGCTCTTTCCCGCCCCCTCCAACGGCCACGTTTATGAAACATTCTGATAATAATAAATCTTCTGTTTCTTCCTAAGCAGCGCCACAGGGCAGGAAAAGGTCCGATAACCTTTGGCTTGCTCAGTGACACAGACTGCGGGTTAATACCCCAACGATGGTTCTGGCGTTTGCGCATGGGCACACTCGAGGTGTGCTGCACCTTTAGGCATGCACCTGCAACACCGTTTTAGCGACCTTTCCGGGTGGACCAATCAAGTGACCGATATATTAACCGTCAATTGAAGTGCTGCAAAATCCTGTTGATAACTATCTTAATACCGGTGTATTAAGACCATGGATGTGCGAAACACAATTTCGGAGCCCACATTGCCAGAACAGTCGCCCAGTTCGCAGTATCGGCCCCTTTGTTGAAGGAGCCCGTACGTTGCCAGGCTGCCCATAGCGCTCACGCATCATTTGTCATGTTGAACATCAAAATCGCTTTGACTAGGGAAATATAATATGTGAGCAAGGCTTAGCGTTGTCTTTCCCTCTCAAAGTTTGTGGATCATTCAGAAAGAAGGAGACCGATATAATATTGATAACCGATCGTGAATTGTCCAGCCATGTCTTCAGGCAAAGCACCTTAAAGATGGTACCCCATGGCCTGCGAAAGGCTGAGCAATCCTAATGAAGCCATCTGCATTCACTCCAACGTTGCTTTGGAGCCAGCACGCGTTGGACTGCCAGATCTTAAAAATCGCCGTGGCCACCTGGGATGGTTACATCGAGTGATTGGCGGCGGGACAGGGTGCTTGTTGACGAGGAGCTACTATTCAAATGGCGTCTGGGCGCGTGTCTCAGGAGGAACGGTTCACCGGTGAAATTCAACTCCTTGTTTAAGTTGGGCCTTGTGTGCTGTTAGGATATAGTAGCTCCAGCACAGGGCGCGGGCTTGGCAGCCTTGTTTGCCTGCAAGTCTCGATCGATAGATAGTACACCATCATCAAGGTTGAAGTGGTATGTACATGTGTATTGATGTTGGAAGCAGGGAGCGAATGAGGGGGATAATTGACCAGCCATCTCCGATCGCGTACGGAACATAATACTGTACAAGGCATGTGAGGGTGACGAGCTGCGCGCCAGAACATGCTTTGTTGAATGCTCAATGTCCTATCGGGATATGGGTACGATGAGCTCTAGTCTGTGCGGATTTAGACGTTGGCGATGTGGGCATGCAGTGAACGTGCTCTGCGTCCAGTGCGATTGGAGATATGCCTATCCGTATCCTTGTCAAGTTTGAAGAGTTGTGAAATCAACATCCAAAGGAACCCTAACAGACGAACAAGCGGGCCTCATCCTGCGTGTGGTCTTGAACCCTGGGCTATTATGTTTGAACTTGAACGAATTGGTCTTTTTTAGGCTTGGTGTCTTTGTTCGGTCTCGACTCTCGGTTTTTGTCTTGAACTTCCCCTGTCAGGGAATAGAGGAGGAGGAGGTTTAAGAAAAGCGAATGTTTCGCGCTTTCGACCATTAATCCTTGATCACATCGTGATAGCACCAGTGCTAACTGAATGTTAAGCCCCTCGCTTTAACGGTTTTCTAAATTAAGTGGGTTGCTTCGAGGCCCTTAAGATTGAATTCGTGATGAAACCGATCGAGAATGGATGGAGTTTGGGGTTGTGATTTGTCGCGGCCCTTAGTGGCATCGTGACGACAATAACACGCGATGAGGATGCCACACCCGCGACTAATTAGGTTTCTCACTATGCTTTGTATGCATGCAAAACCTGGAGGAGGCGGAAGAATAGGCCTCGTTGGGTGAGAAGCCTGGCAGCCTGGACCTTGACCGAGCGACGTGAGTAGCAAATGACGGCCTAGTCAGTGTTAGACTTGATAATTTACTGTCTAGAAGCACCGTGGGGAGAAGCCGTTGAGGGGGGCGGCCGTTGAGAAGGGGCACGGCCCCGGCCGCTCTTGTCTTTTCCTGGCTCGCTTCTGGCATTTTGCGTCTCTAGTGTATCATGACTGCCCTATGAATGGCTCTTACCTTGATCGAATTTCCCCTCCTTGCTTCGTCCCAGTGCACTTTCCCCTCGTGCCCTTGTCTCACCTTTTTCATGCCCTGGACCTTGTCAGCGCCGGTACGTACTGAAGCCTTTTCTCCACCAACGAACCAACCAACGACAAAGCCAGACATTGATGCAACGGCGCGTCCTTGACCTTGAAGCTATCTCCAAATGGGCGCTCATCTCAAACCAAACGCCTTCTTCCCCTCACACGTCTCCACGAGCTACAGAATTGTACAGTACCAGTGCTTGAACATTTAATGTATGACAGCAGCTACTGAGCCGTGACGTGACAGACGTGTTTCGTTTCTCCGCCCGTCCTTGCCCCGTTTCCTATACCAGCACAGTCCTGGTCATTGTTAGCATCATCATCTACAGCACGCACGCACGCACGTTTTCTCTGTCTTACAGACAAGGGTCTCGAATTCCAGGAAAATGGGATAGTATTGGTCCAAACCAACGCCACATGGCTCGTAAATAGCCACAATTACTTTGTAGTACCAACGCCATACGCCAACTATGGCCCTGAATCTCCATCAAACACAAGGCTGCATGCCGGAGCAAGCTTCTCCGCACGTTCGGTCAAATTCAATTCCATCATGCACAAGCATCCCCAATCTAACTTTTGAATATGGTCGCCTCGCTCACGGACAAGTTACGACAACACAATCGACAATGATACTTCGTACGACACAGCCCTAGCATGGATATCCTGGACAAACCATGGGCCTGTGGTTCGTGCTGTCTTCTCCCGGTTGCTGTCATTACTGCAGGGCTTTCGATAGCTATACACGTGCATACAACGTTGCTGCTTGCTGTATTACCCCAGCATGCAAGCGGCGCGCGCCCGTTTCTGTTGCTGCCACTGCTGCGAATTGGTTGATGCGATGAGGAGAGCAATATGCTGGTGATGGGGCCTTGCCGTCACTCCACCTCGTCCGTCAGCCTCCGCTAAAAGGCTTTGGGTAAGCATAAGCTAAGCCGTCTCTTCTGCCAGTCCGAGAAGGTACTCCATTTTCTCATCTCCCGAGTCGATCCCAAAATGGACCGCATCAAATACATACATATCTGCTCCGGCTTGTAGCCGGGTCTCCATTCCACGGTTCGTCCACCCAGCAAGATGATGGGCTGTAGACACTTCTTTTTGCTCCATATCGCCCTGTATTAATACCCTACAAGGGCTTCTCTGCTTCAAACCACAGCATAGCGCATCACTATCACCACCAGATCGCGATCCCTATGGGCGAATGTCAACTGCACACCGGAAAACCCTTGTCAATAGCAAAACTCTTCAAACCTGAGTTTTCCTCTGTTTCCTCACCTCCCTGCTCTCGTGAGTTGCCCCATTAGCAAGTCTGTCCAACGGTTTTCTAGAAATTTGCGGGCCAGCAACCTTCACTAAACCTCGGAGGATTCTTCTCTCAGAATCAACGTGCCCCGGTCAGATATCAGGGATTGGGATTGGCTATAAACAGGGCTGCTTGATTGAGGAGGGAGGGGGCTGCCGGGCCCTCAAGAGATAGTCCCCGTGTCCCCGCTCGACCCGTTTGCTCTATCCATCTCATCCCAACCAGCATGGATGCGAATGCGGTAGCCAGTACGTGGACCATGCGTTGCACATGCCATGCTCTTATCCAAACTTTAGCGTCATGACTTGTCAACAGTACATGGCCTTGTCTTTGATGCTGGGCTTTGATGAGCAGGGGTGTTCTTGAACCCCTCGGTAGACGCTGACGAGGGGATGGCATGGCAAGGGACTACGCTACGTGCTGGGGCGTGTCTGGGATGTCTTCTATTACCTCGCGTCAAGGCCCTGGCTCCCAAAAGCCCCGGGCTTGTCGGTCATGTCCTTTGCTTCTGCTATCCTGCCTGTATCCGGCAGTTTGCGGTTCCCTTAGGACCCTCTCTATCAAACAGTCTCTGGGGCATAGCTTCGTCTGAGCTCCATTGTACGGCCCATCGACACATCCACCTTATCAGACCTGTTTGTCTCTTGAGAAAACAGCATCCATTAAGCTCTTCTTTGATTTCGTATGCTGTTTGTGCTGGAGTTCCATTAATGGTTTCTGTTGTTGTTGTCCTATGAATTATTCCACTCTATGAAGAACCTGAGTCACCCAACATTGTCAAAGTATTTGCATGGAATCAGCCTTCAATATCACAGCAGGCTGTTTTGTTTCCCAGATCCGCCCCTCCACTCCCCGTCCTCCTTCCAAGAACGGCCGCATGCGCTGAAGTGGTCTCCCAGCCCACAGACATTCATGACCGGTCCTTCTTGAGCGAGCTCCTACTAAGAACTCTCTCCGGGCTTGATACTACTAGGTCTTGTCGACAGCACTGACCCAAGTCCCTGTGCCTGGACCTCGAAACAGCCCCCCGTCAAACTCGGTCTCCACCCTGGAGACAGTGCCGGGTGTTGTACTAAACACTCCCCTCCATCATCTGCCGTTCCTCTGGCCGCCATCCATTCCTATATACAAGTACTCACTTGCACCTTCAACCTCAAACATCACTCCCCCGGTGCTTTGAGTATCGTGTCATTCCTTCGCTTCTATCACACCTTGCGCCAGACACTTCTCGCAAGGGTCTCTGCTTCAATAATCTTGTTGCTTCGCCTGATTTGTACCGACGTTGATGTTCTCAAGACCACATTACTAGCGACAGACCAAGTCTAGACAGCTTGATCTGATTGAGGAGGTGGCAAGTTGAATAGGTTATGCTCCCATGACAACCGCAGCGGCATACCCGGCCACTATGGCAGACTTGAGAGGACACCCGGGGCATTCGAGCATGTGGTCAAGTTACGGAGGCTCAGTACACATACCGGGTCGAGTTGCGGATCCCATGCCGTCAACTTCTTCGTCGCTCTCGGGACGGACCAGCAGCAACCATACCGAGATGGATCAGCCTTCTTACCATTATAGCCGATACCCTCAGGACGATCAAGAAGCATACGACAGGCCCGCACACCCGGAAATTGTCTCCCACCACGGCTATCCAAACCTGAAGAGGTCTTTTTCTGAAGCAGAGCCACCTGCCTACCAGGAGATTGTTCAGGACCTTCGCGATGACAACTCCAAGATGACGGCAAGCCACGAGCACAAGCTGCTAGCCTTTAAAAGGACACAGGATAAGCACACAATCGTGGACCAGCAAGGTCGCATGCAGCAACTTGAATTATCAGCTCAACTACACGGGATGTTCTTCCTTTCCGAGATGCCTGCAAATACATCGGACGGCTCGCTCAGACAGCCTGAGTTAACTTGTTACCGGAGGAACCTGTTCCAGATCAGCGGAACTCTTGTTACTCCGCGAGGTCAACTTTCTGTAATCACCGAATCAGGCGAGACTGTTGCAGTCAGCAACATGGAGGTTACCATATCTGCTATCGAGTCAGTTGATGGTAACCCGGTCAGATTAATTGTGATTCCTTGGAAAACACCTCCACCAAATTCCCCAGAGACAAATCAGAGCCCCGATCAAGAACCACAGTCTCTACCCCTAATTCCTTTTCAGGATGATGGGACGGAATCCGATGGCGAATACGCCGTGTACCCCATAGGTTGGCGCCGACTTCAATTCAGAATGTAAGTCGTTTGGTGCACCTGCAATATCAACTTGCTAATACCAGTACAGTGCAACCGCCAACAATGGTCGCCGAAAGGAGCTCCAACAACATTTCGTACTGCATCTCAAGGTGGTTGGAACTTTGGCCAACGGCACCAAGACGGTCCTCACGGAATCAACAACAGCGCCTATTGTAGTGCGAGGTCGAAGCCCTCGTAACTTTCAAGCCCGAAAAGAGATCCCCTTGCTGGGATCCAGTGCGGGCTCACGAGGACAAGCCCTCGTGGAGACTGGAGTAGGAGTTGTCGCTGGACCGTTGAGCGCAAAACATCAAGAAGCGAAGCCAAGAGGCATTGACCCTCAGCTCCCTCGAACTGCCTTTACATTTAACGCCCCAAAGATACCGGGTACCCAGTTGGGCCCAATACGATCTAAGTGAGTTGGCCCCGAATCTGCGTGACTGGACTTCTAAGTGAACCGTACTGACTGATGTATTAGCTCGTATCCCACCTGGGGGACTCCTCCGACCCAGGTGCCCATAGGGCATATCCCAACCTCTGGCGCAGAGAGTTATCCTGCAGCAACAATGGGTCCTTTGACCGGCACGGCCAGTTTCGCTGCAGAAGCTCAGGGAATGCCTATTCAATCGTCGATGGAACCTCCTGTGCCCATCTCTATGGTAACCAATGATTCGGAGCACCCACCAGTCCGATCTCAGTATACTTATAATATACAGACGACGACTGGCCCCCCACAGCTATCGGTACACACAACTCCGCTTGGCGGCCATGAGCAGGCGATGAACATCCCTCGCTACGTCGATAACCCGAGGCCACTGAAAAGCCCCCGACACATGAGCCACCCTTCGATAAGGAGTGCAGGCTCTGTCGCGAATACCGAGGCCTCTCCGGAATACCGATACGCCCCTTATGCTCCCGTCAATCCGAGTCCTAGCGAGGTTGCGCAGCCAAGTTACAATCCGGAAACGTCTGGGCCACCTTCGGTACCTGCACGAGACTATTATGCGCCTCCGAACACTTGGACATCAGCAGCTGGGGAGCATAGCACGAACTTGGCATATGCCAGCAACGAAACTCGACCATACCCCTTCCCTCAAGACGAGTACAAGAGTACAAACGCGGGAACGTCGCCAACAAAGACTGAGTCGAGCCAGCCTCAAGCGCCATCAGTCTATAATGGAGCCCCGCGAGGTTCTTTTGATGCCATGCATCAATACTCTTGGAATGGAAGCTAGACTTCCATGTCTCATTTTTATCCCAAGTTGAGAAGCTCGCATTTGACGATATACAAAAGTTACCATCAAAAGATGTTGGCCTAACGATAAGCATGATGGCCACTGGACCTGTGGAGCGCTTGGTTCGTTTGTCAGTGAGCTTGTAACAATACCTGCTGGAGTTTTTTTTAGTTTTTTTATGACGGATGGTGTTGGCAATCTGAGTTGGGCGGCTTGCACTGATTTGAAACCATGGATACCAGAAAGTAGACGGAGCCGGGTGGAGAGAGCCAAGGATGATGAGGATGTGTTAATCGAGGTGAAAAGGACCGGTCGAAAGGAGAAAGCGAGAAAAGGATCTGATATACGAGGATTGATTACGGACGACTAGAGGCTAATGACGTTGGGGAACGATGAGAACTGATCAACTCGAAGTCTCTCATTAAGCAGAGCGACTAGTTCTGCAATGATTTGAGACGCCGTTGCATGTCTGGGGCTAAAGGACGGGTCAGGCGAAACAAGGGCGTATCTTCTTCTCTGATTTTATTTGTCCCTTTTCTTTTCTTTTCTTTTCTTCTCTTTTTCTCTCATTTTTTATTCCTTCCATTGCGGGTATGAATCTGCGGATTATACCAGTCTCCGTCATAAGACGGATGTTTTGTCAAGCAGCACGTTGAGAGGAGGCTGCTGCTGAGATCAATTTCCCTTATGTATCGATGAAGTAATCAACAAAGAATCAAAGTACGATAAAGAAACAATCTTGGATCTCTGGGTGACTGATATGGCTGATCTGTCGTTGTGGTGGTGGCGGTGGATTATCTGAGTTGGTTGTTGAAAGCTGCATTAAGATCAAGAGGCCTTGAGATGACTCTTGTCTTACGAAATGATATACACCAGCTTGGGGCCTCAAGGCTCTTTATAGGAAGCAATAATAAAAAGGTAACACCTACGTCGCACCATTGAATGGCCTTCCGAGGCTCGGGCCAACTAATGCCGTGTTCCCTCAAGCTTGTGCTAAATACCAAATTGATATCCCGACAGCCTAGTCATTTTTAACGCTCTAAGCAGGGTCATCGTGGGGGATGGCGTCGTCGATAGATGTGTTCTGCAAGGGCAAAAGGAAGTCTGATTGGTTCACCTGAAGAGCTGAAGCTGAAGTTGATTAGCGTGCCGAGGAAGGGTGACAAAAAGTCGCTAATCGAGGCTTATTTATGTGTTGATTAATGTTTAGGGCTGTCAATTTGGGTGACATTAGATGTTAGAAAATCATTAGGAGGAATCCTAAATTACTATAGCGTCTTAATTATGTTCTCATAGAATTGGATTTGTGTTAGGAACGATTGGGAGGTCGTTAAGAACTTACTAGGACCCTGCCTAGTACCTGATAAGGAGCATTGTCGGTCTTTTTGGTGGGTAAAGTTGGTGTTCCTTAGGCGAGGCGATAAGATAAGAGGATTGGTGCCGTCGCGGAATTTTGGGTCATGGAGATTTCGCAGCTCTCAGCGCTTTGGCCTTTGATCTCAGAGATATTCACCCCTTACGAACAGTTCACTAGATTGTTCTTCTCCCTTGCCTCTAAGGCTTAGACTGCATCTTGTACAGTGTTGTTGTCTCTGTGTTGAATACTATTCACATTGACATACTCCAAGTTTACAACCTCATCCCGTGTCGCTGACGATTATTCAGCTCTCAAGCCACCATGTTTGAAGTGCCTGAGGCAAAGAGGTGCGACAGACTTTTGATTTCATGGTAATTCAGGATACGAAGACTGACTGGCTTTTCAGAGTTCGCCGAGAAGATCTGAATGCATCGGATGATGATACAGAGAAGGGGAGTGGTGATGACATTCAAGACGCTGAGTTGCGCGCGAGGCTCAATGCACAAATCGCAAGATCATTGGGACTGGAAATTTTCACGGAACAAGCACCCGGAATTCCCATGAAGGACTCTGATCCAACAGGAGGCAATGACTCTAACAATGAAGATATGGTGGATGCGGAGGACGCTGAACCGACTGAGGATGACCATGAAGAGGAATTCGCCTTCCGCCTCTTCAGCAAAGCCCCGCCTACTCAAAAGGTCGTGCTCGAAGAGGATAACGGACCAACTGGCGACGGAAGCTTTGTGAGCGGTCGCCCAGTCTCATATTACGTGGTGACAAAAATATCAACGCTGCAAAAGGAAGAGTACGCAGTAGCAGCCATGAGCGGGGATCAAGTGCTGGCAAGATCAAACGACAGAGCTTGGGGCCTCGAGCTTCCTTGGAAGGTTACGAAACTTACTGTTACTCGGAAAGCCAAGTCGGGTGACAAAGCAGAGGATGAAGCGACCAAGGGGAAACGGCGACCAGGAAAGAAACAACGGATATCACTAAGAAAACGGGCAAAGGCAAAGGAAGAGAAGAAGGTAGCTGAAGCAAAGAAAATGGCCGAGAAAGAGGAGCATATAAAGGATAAGAAGAAGAGGATGAATCGGTTGAAGAAGCTGAGAAAGAGAGCAAAAGCAAGAGAACAGAAGCACGCATCTAGAGGGGGAGATGGAGATGATGATTCTGATGCAGATTCAGCGGGTTCTGAGTAATCCATTGGCTTGATCCTCATTCTGACTACTAAGGAAAAATACCAATACAATCACGGTAACAGAGAGTGATACCAAAATTAAATTTCTGGAATTCAATGAAGGGAGGCTTGAGGCACTCCAAGCTAACAAAAGGCAATTTTGACGACAGAGTGAAGTGGATGGGACCCTTAGTGGTACCGTACCTGCCTCTATTAGAGCACCCACCAATTATGTTTGGGCGTAACTCCAAGGCTGAGTTGTGCTACTTACCTGGTAGGTACCTAACCTCCATGGGTGTACCACCTAAGGTAGGTAGGTTAACTAGGTAGGTTGGAGTACAGACTTACCTTAACCAGGCCACGTCTACAACCAATCCACCTCAAATCCTCGAGCATTTCTGTCCCTACAAAGCAACGATCGAGACAAATCCCACACGCTCTTTTTCTTGTAATCAGCATCTCATCAAAACCACTAATTCCTTACTACGACGATGGCTTAAGCGCCGAAACAAAAAAACACCAACTTTGGCGGGGCATTTGTTTAGACCAGCCTTACGACCTCGCAACCGACAGACACCATGAGCAACATTTGGCCTTCGAGGGCCTCACAAGATGACGCGCAACCCGATACACCGATAGAAGATGTTGCAGACACGGGCGAGATTGCTGACCTCGCCGGCGAGGCAGCACAACCCGACCTTCCACCTGTTCCTGCACCGCCCCCAGCAGCACGACCTCCCCTCCAGCGCAACACTTTGCAAGGCGCTCCTCCAGTCGCGCCCATGGCGCCTCCTCCGTCGAACGATCAGCCTTCGGGAACCGATTCACTCTCCTTACAGCAGCTGCGCCATATTGTGGCCGAATTCAATCGCGCCGAGCCCGTCGCCTATGACTTTGAGTACACCGATATGGGACCGCATGCCGAAGAGATAGACGAGTGGTTTAATTACCAGGTGCCACAGTGGGTTAGGCTCAGTGCTGCGCAAAGAGCGTTTAAGTGGCACTGGCAGCACGAGTCGAGATGCCAGGACTCATGGGATGATGCAGACAATGATACCCGGACACGATTTGTCCAAACGGCTATCGCGGGTGTACAGTCCAACGATGCGGCACTGCGATCAGCGTCTATTGGGAAGCTAGTGTATCTCGTTTTGGGACGTTGGAATGATACTGCTATGCCGAATGCGACACTTGGAGACAGCCGATCCGTCGCCAGTGTTCCACAGTTGCAAGCTATCAAGGCTGGGGTCGAGTGTCTTACGTCTCTGGAGGGGTTGCCTGTGATCTGGGAGGCACTGCGAAATAGTTTTGAAGTACAGTGGTAAGCATGAGTAACTTTCTACTCTTGCGATTGAATGCTGATGTTCGATTACAGGTCGGGGGAGCCTCTAGGGCAACATAATAGCGCCCAAGAAGCCCAGGATGAATTGATGAACCTCATGACTATCATGTATGTTGCGGTCCAGGAAACTCTTAACGACCCGGAAGACATGTCTTCTACATACGGCAAGCTCTGTGAGTTTGATTCCGATCTTGTGTCTGGCTATAACTGATAGTATTAGTGGAACTTAACCCCTCATTAGTTGATTACATGTTTACAGCAACTTCAAAACTACGATGGGATGAGCAAAATGCCATGCCCCAAACCCAGGTGAGTTCTATTCTCGTGCGCTACCGTGTCGCACTCACACATTTATAGATGCTGTTACTGTTTTGGAAATCAATTCTACTGGTATTTGGTGGAAGTGAAGAACTTGAAGCCATCAAAAGGGCAACTAATGAAATGGGAGACAAGGCAGCTGATAAAAGGACCATCACTGCCTCACCCTTAGATTATCACGTTTTCCGGCAAGAGATAACATCAAAATACCCAGCATATGTACCTCCACGACCAGCTATTCCTCTCGAAGCAGATAACACCACTTTGTTACCCCCTCTCTCGAGCCAAGTATCAAGGAACAACGGTGCTAATGGTATCATTCCCGCACCACCTCAAGTTCACAGTGGAGGAACCTCAATTCTTGACCAGCCCGTGCATATTGCGACTCCAGCGCCTTCGCCACCCCCATCACCAGCAGTGAACGGAAAAGGAGGAAAGAAACAAAACTATCAGACGAACCAAAATTTCCCTTTCATGTATCCTCCCTTAGATGCCTCGAGCAACTTTGCTGGTGGAAAAGGCCCTGCCGGTCTCCAACATGCTCTTGTTGGCCGAAAATGGGAGGGAAGCGATATCCCCGCTTCCATTCTTGAGGCTGGAGAGCTGTTCTCGAAACGAGTCAGGATGACGCGGGCAACTCGTCAGCTTTGGGAAGAACGCGAGCGATTTCTCAAGTTTGAGCGCGGCTATAACAGTGACGATGACGACGACGACGACGAGATCGAGGGACTCGATCTTAATGAACTTTCGCCAGAAGAGCAAGAAATTCTGAAAGAGATCAAGGCGGAGTCCAAAGCGGAGGAGAAGAATAAGAATCCGACAGTCCCCGAACCGGAGATTGACTATGGTCCCCGACCCGGGCTATTGACTGAACGGGACAAGCAACGCCTTGCTGCCGTGGAAAAGTTCTACGTGAGTGGCGAACACAAGTTTTGGGGAGAGAGGTGCTAATGATTGCAGCGCGACGCGTTGCCCCATTTACAATCACTTGTGATAGTTCTGCTGCGACCGATCCTTCTTAACGTGACCGCAATCGTTGCGCAGCAGCCTCAGCAAGGACCTCCAGGAATGGGCAGAGGTAATAACCCTGGAATGAATGGTGGCCCTTCAACAAATAGACAACAGCAGGAACTGCCAGGCCAGAACCCTCCAAAGCCGCCGACACCAGAACTATCCCTGGAAGAAGTCGACACTGCGAGAACACGGGAAATCACATCTAAAGCCATGACTGGAATTCTCATTCTATTATTGAAATGGTTGCGGGTTTCTCGTACGTTAATCAAACTTACTCAAATGTCTTCTTTACTGATATTAATTAGATGTTCTCAAATTTGAGTACATGACGCAGCTCCTTCTGGACTCTAACTACGTCCCTCTCGTTCTTAAACTATTTGCTCATCAAGACGTTCAACAAGTAGTCGATAGCAAAATGAACCGCGGTGAAAACAGGTAAGAACGAGCCTCTGACAGCAAGATACGAGCTTGCTAATTTCTGTAGCTTCTTCCACTTCTGCAACCTGTTATCACAATCTAGAGATAAGACGGCCACGGATCCGACGCAGGAAGATGAGGACGAAGACGAAGAAATAGAAGAGAGTGAAGACGAAGCTGCGCCCCCACCGATTAGAAGACGGCGATCGCCAACTACGCAAAACGACGACGACACAGACTCCAACAGTGATGACCAAGCTTCTTCTACAAGGCCTGAAGTTGACGAACTCGGGTATCCCCTAAATTCGCAACCGATGGAGCCTATCACAGACTTTTCACGCCGCAACTTCTTCTCCCTCATTAACTACCTCAGAGTGATGCAAAAGATTTGCAAAAACAAAGCACACCGAAACTTGTTGCTTGTCCAATACAAGTCGTCAACCATCCTTCGGAAGTCTCTCAAAGTACCCCAGCCAGAGCTACGCCTCTATACGCTAAAGCTGTTCAAGAACCAAGTTCCATACTGTGGCCGTAAGTGGCGCCAGAGCAACATGCGGGTGATCACGGCGATATATCTTCACTGCCGACCAGAGTTGAAGGATGAATGGCTTGCGGGCAGCGATGTGGATGCCGAAGTCGACGCAGCACTGCCTCTGGAACAGGCATTGCGTAGTCTTACCCACTGGCTGAATCTTCGGCGATACCCAGACAAGATCGCGCCAGACATTCGAGCTGCTATGCGAGATGAGCAGGACTTTTTCTCGAGGGAGCTAGAGAAACTGGAGTTGAATTGGACGGATGGGGGAGGTGATGAGGGAATGAGCGAGTTGGAGCCAGGTGAGGCCTGGTAGCGTTTTTGCGGGAGTTCTTGTGTGGGTGCTTCTAATCGAGATGGTAATTAGCACCGGCCAGCGAGGTGTTTGTTTACGATTATCATGTATACAGCTCACAAGAATTTGAAAAGTAAACTTCGGCGTTTTGTTGGTATTTTGCCTCGGCGATAAATGTTGATTGGATAATACAGGCTTGTGAGTAGCTTTGCCATGGATCATATCCAGCGATATCAGCTTGGGAAGTATAAAACTGAATGTTTTACACGTTTGGGGACTGCAGCAATTATAAATAATTTACCTAATTGGCGTGTGATAAGTTGTTGAATCGTTCGTAAGTCAGCCATATTATTCATCACTTGTATCACGATTCCAAAGGACTACCAAATTGTATATGATTAATTATTAAGTAGGCATGTCAAGTCCTATCGTCCGTCTATCATGATACTTCAACATGGGTGTTTATAAACGACTGGTTGCCTCTGCCGGGATCAACATTCCGGTATCATACTGTGTTAAATTTTTATTCTTTTAATTTCCAAATCTAAGTCGTTCGTTAGGCACGTTCGTAGACACCGTCTTCATATCGATAGTTCGGATTTTCAGTCTGACGAGCAGGAGGGTGAGTGACACCGTATTCAGGCTCAGGGTAGTGAATTTGACCATAGCCGTCTTGACGCCCGTATTTGGGGTCCTGGTAACTGAAGCCGGTGTTGTCGTACTTGGTGTAGGTGTTTTCAGGGTAGTTGTTGACGGCAGTGCGGTCGGTGGTATGACTCTGACGGCAAGTGTCGAGTTGATCAGGGTGAGTGTGCTCGGGCAAGTCATGCCCGTCCTCGGCAGCGGTAGTCTTGCGACGACGGAAGATGCGGCCAAAGAAACCACCCTTGGCGCCATATCCAGAGGTGTAGTCGTTGGCGGGACTGGGACCGAAGCGCTTCTCCTTGCGGTGGTGGCGAGCAAGGGCAACTTCCATGAGGATAGAGAAGACAAAAAAGAAGCTAGGTATATATTAGTTGATGTGTTCTGTGAGCGTAGAGTTATAACTTACATGGCGATGATGGAGACGGCTAAGCAAGCTGACTGGAGCTTGCATGCGGTGCGGTAGCTTGGCAAGGCAGTGAAACCATCACTTCCCTCTGCAGTGTTACCAGCCTTTCCTTTACCGAAAGGAGTATCGAGATATCCAGTGCAGCTACTGGCACCGCCCTTATTGGCAACAGCAACATAGATGAAGGCGCCGATGAAGGCGACATCCAAGATAATAGCGAGAAGAGACGAAAGAGTGCGGCCAGCGAGACAGCAGAGGAGTACCAGGGCCGCAGCAGTATAGAGAACAGCTACACCAGAGATACCCTCAACAGCCCTTATGGTATCGCTGATGTGAAGTTTGTGGTTATGAAGCGTGGCGAGGAAGTATGAGTAGATGGCAAGGATGAGAGCGGCGCAGGCAAATTGAATACCGCGAATGAACCATTGAAGGAACTTGAGGGCAACTCCCGATTTTGCACCCATGATTACTTAGGAGGTGGATATACTGATATCGTAAAATGAGATACGATGAAGATGTAGGAATTAAGGTTAATGGAGGGGAAAGGTAAGCTGAGTGGAAGGAAGCCGTGGTTTAAGTGGTTTCTCAGCTACCAACGGACAAGCTTGCGCAAGACACATTACGTAGAGGGACTAGGATAGACCCTCTCCCTCCGAACCCCATTGAAAGCATCTGATTGCATGGAAGTGGCTACTTATTGATCGCTCGCATTAAGGGTGGCGATGCTAAGGCGGCCGAAGTTGGTGATGACGATCTTGGGTGTGGCTTGAGCGTCTGTGATTGGACCGAAGAGTGCACAGCCTCTGTTTCGAGAGCGGAGATGATGGCGCGTTGTGGCTTGGATGGGTCCGGATTTGTGGGGATAAATGAAATCGCTGTTGATGGCTGAGCTTCTTGATCATCCACGCACCTGATGAGCCAACAATTTCGTTCTAGAAGGAAAGAAAGAACAAAGACTCAGGGAGTACATACTATACCGAGTAAACTTAATTTTTTATTTATTTCCTATTATTTATGGATACATCCTTCTGCATTCGCAATTTCTGTCTCGAGTTCTCAACTATAGCTGGTGGAGTAGACTATTGCCGATCATCAGGGTCTCAGGTCTTGAATGATGTCAACCTTTACAACGCAACTGAAAAACTTGAACACCTATGACGACTGAGTTCGAAAGATCAACTCAATCGAGTTTTATCTGTTAAGCTAGGACTGAAAAGGAAGAGACGGACATGGGTGGTTAAGAACTGCCTAAAGGTTAAGCGCTTGTGAGCTATTCAAATGCAAGAGTTTGTGACATGGCAGGTAGGTCAGAGAATAACCAGCACACTTTACACCTCCTTCAACTACATCAGATAAGAACTACCTAAAGTTGACCTAAATCTTTATATAACTTTAGATACTCTTTAGCAGATATTAGCCTATAAGTCCTCTCAGTGTGCTGGTTATTTTCTGGGCCCACCTGCATGGATATGCCGTCTAGACTAAGGGTTCAAATCGAATGGCTGTCCCTGCATTAGCTGGACTGTTTCTTGAACGGACTTGACTTGTGTTGCAGGTCATTGGGCATGGATACCTAGTGCTGTAATATCGGTCTTTTTTTCTTTGATGAATGAAAACTGCTTTATTTTTATTTTTTATAAAGTAAGCTCACGATATTAACGTCCACAATATTGAAACTGAAGGTTTACTAAGAAGGTCGAGGTTTATCTTCTTACGACAAGACAATGTGTGTGTTGGTGAGCCTTTTAATGGCAGGCAAAAGAAAGACACCCCAACTAGTCTACTGATGAATTGACTATATTTTAAACCATGAACTTGTACACCCTTATTGAATATATGATTGTTGCCTTGAAAGTGAATAATGTCTATGTTGGTTTTTGCTGAGGGTGTTGTCTTATACCCCGCCATGCGCTCTCGATAACCTAATGCCCTGCGACGCGTTCAAGCACGATCAACCACCAACGCTTATCCTTCACCCAAAAACTCAAGCAACATTATCTCGGACGAAGCCTAAAATGGCGGACACAGCCGGTGATGAAGATAGAGAGGTAAGCGAATTCCGCCCAGCTGCTGCGAATCTCTTGCTAATCTCCCAAACCCAGCGTCTCAAGGCTGCCCTCTGGTACGCTGTTGGCCAGATTGTTGACGAAGAGTCTCTACGTCGCAACCGCAACGCCACACCGCAATTTATTGGTGCGCTCACAGAACTCGTCTGGACACAAATCGGTACTTGCCACGGTTGTTCTTACACTCGGAGGGAGAGTGAAGGCTAACGACAAGCAGAGAACGTGGCTACAGACCTGGAAAGCTTCAGCAATCACGCTGGGCGGTCAACCGTGACAACAGGCGACGTGTTACTTCTTGCCAGAAAGAATCCTGATTTACATCAAATCATGAAAGAATTTGTCGACCAGGCCAAGGCGGAAAAGGAAACAACCAGGGGCAGAGGGGGCACGAGCAAGCGATAGGCAGTTTGTGAAGAGCATCTATGGAGTTTGGCGCAATAAGGGGGGATTTAACTGGCGAGCCAGAACCTACCGGCAACTACATGCAGCAAAAGAAGAAATGCTCTACCAAGAATTTTCTGTTCGTTTTAATGACTGTGAGACTCTGAATTTTATAGCCATATCTTCTATCGTCTCCTTCAGATCTTGATCGAAGACTCCCCTCGGTACTTTTCCCGATATTCATTCAGCATGCCCAGTGTAACGTTGGAACCGCCACAAAGAATAAACACCACATTCTTCTTACTCCATTCCTCATCGGACAAGCCCTCTCCAAGTATCCTTCTCAAGTCCCCGCGATAAGCAGGAGCCAGGGCCGCACCACATGCGACTTCAACCAGATGTCGTCCATTGTCAGCGAAGCGCACAGCACTTATGGCGGCGTCTGCGTCAGAAACAACGAGACTCTTCATAGTCCCTGAGGGGTGTTGGCTCCACTTCCATGTTTGTTCTGACACTCGCGTAGCACCTAGAGACGTTGCGATCGAGGTCATCTCGGGTAGTGTTACGTGCTCTTTAGCCAATACACTGGCGTTGAGACTGTCGGCTCCCTCTGTCTCAACGGCCAGAACAGCTGGTTTCCTACCTTGCCACGGACGACTCTCAACGCCTTGCATCAGGCCGTTAATTAAACCGCCACCGCCAACACTGCAAACGATGCCTTCGATGGGCTCCTCGAGCTGATCTCGGATTTCATCAACCATAGTCGCTGCGCCATCCCAGACCCGGGAATCGTCAAACGGTGGAACATAGACACCCATTGGATCATTTGCCAATAGCTCCTCGCGCATATACTTGTCGCACTCGGCCCAGTTTTTGCCTCTTTGGTGTACTTCCACTCCGAGATCAAGCAGTTTGCCCTTCATAAGCTCAGTGATGATAGTAGGAATGACAATAGTAGCCTTCTGACCGAGTGAGATGGCAGAAGTTGCGCATGCGAGGCCAGCGTTGCCACCAGATGAGCAGTAGAAGTGAACGGGACCTGTGGCCGCGGCCGCTGCTTGGGTCATGAGGTTGCCAATACCGCGGGACTTGAAGGACCCTGAGGGTTGGAGGTTCTCAAGCTTGAGATAGACATTGCTTAGAGGGTGTCAGCCGAAATGATGTGTGCGGCGGTGGCTATACGTACCAGCCTGCAACGCGAGATAATTGAGGATTCAGAAGACATGGTGTCTTGATCCATGGCAGCTTTGCGTCGGAACTGAGAGAGCCCATGGTGATGACTTGATCGTATTTTATTGCCACTTTCAACTCCAATGATCAGCCAAGATATTAAGTGAGGAGGTGTTTCTCGGTCTCTTCTAATCGGTCAACTTTAGGATATGAATATGAAAGAGACGAAAGGTCGGTATAAAAATCTCTACTGATCTTTATAGTTGCCTAGATGCCAAGTATTGAGCCCATAAACTCCGTGGAACGCCGTTGAGGAGCTGTGGAGTTTGACATTGAACTAACCAGGTGGGTTGTAGAAAAGTCGGGACTGAGGTAAGAATAGGCAAGGGAGTCAAAGGTGAGGATTAAGGCGGAAATGCCTGACTATTTACGTCAACAGGCTCTTGGTGCTCCTAGATCTCCATATAGTATCCACTTGCCAAACGAAAGGCGCAAATGCAAGTACAAGCACATCTTAATCTTTCGAAATGGTTCTAGACCGCGAGTTAGTATCTGACAGGCTGAGTCAGATGATGGAGATGAATTGTCTCTTTTGAATGGATGTAGTAAGTCTCTAGAATACTGATAAAGGAAAGAATCGATATGAATACTTCCTGATAACTGAAACGGAGGTATTCATATATTTATATAAATAAATTTTCATAATAAGTCCAGCAAAAGACATAGCAGACCAACTATCAAGATGAATGCCAGTTGTCTTGAATAATCTTAAGGTCTATTTTGTGAAACCCGAGTGCCCTTCAACACCCTACGTGTAAGGCGAATTGACCATCCTGGAGTGTTTGTTCACCTCGAGAAGGTCGGCGCTTCCAAGGATGGCCTCAAGCGGATTATATACAAACGCCAGCATGATTTTGCCACGGCGCCAATGTTTCCATGTTTGGGCAAAGTCATAGTGTCTGGATGTGTTGGTTTGTAGGCAGCCCTCTCGAAACATGTATTCTGAATGATGCGGCAGTGAATCACTGAGCTGGACCCCGGGTTTAAAAAGAGCCTTCTTGTTTCGTTCCCATTTCTGCTCTCACATAACCCTCGCTGACTCAAAGCTATCAATCTTCTTTCTTCCATAAATATCTACATCTCAATCGCACACGCCTACTCGCGCAATCAAACAGAAGACCAAAAGCAAGATGCGCGTCCTCAAAGGCACCCTGTCCAGGAGCAGCTCATCTTCACCAAGTAGTTCATCTTCCTCCAACGGCTCAGCTGCTTCAAGCAGCCCCAAGAGAAGCTCGATAAGCACCAATGATGAACGTCCCAAGAAACGCCGCAAGCCTCAACCCAGCAAAGGATCACAGAGGGTCGAAACCTCCAGCGGTACTAAAAGGAAGATCGAAACGCCGCTTCTCAAGAACTTCACTAAAGCGCATGGAATCCCCACGGACCAGCTCGATTGGGGTCCACGCCAGAAAACTTCTGAAGAAGAATTCTTTGACGAGGATGAGACCGCACCTCCTCCAAACGTCCCAAGTGCTTACCCCAAATACCTAGGTACAGGTCGGCGCAGAAATTCTGTGGCGTGGCCCAAGAACATCAATCCTCCCATCCGTCGTCGCAACCTTATTCAGCGTCGTCATCGTCGCTCTGCTTCGCCTTCTTCGTCCCCTGAGCCTCCAACTAGGCCCTCGATCAGGATCAAGATCAAGACATCGAGACGGCTCGGTCTCATGGACCTTCCCGCTGAAGTTCGTGAGCAAATCTATCGCGATCTCCTCGTGTCTCATAAGCCGATTCCAGTCTACGATGGCTGGAAACGTGTCTATCAACGTGAGAAGCCAGGACTTGAAACCAGCATCCTCCGAGTGAGCAAGAAAGTTTTCATCGAAGCGAGTGGTGTGCTCTACGGCGAAAACATTTTTCTCTATCGCCTTCGAGATGCGCCAACTCGATCCCAAGTGATGCTCAACATTCAAGAGCTAGTCAACGACGATGTTTATATCCCTGACCCCGGTATGAGAAACCAGGAAACTAGTGTCAACAGAGACGCCGATCCCCTCGCGGAACCAGTTCACCAGTCCGGAACTATCGACATGGTCAAGTATGCCCAGTATTTTCGCTACATCACCGTTCAGGCCGACCACAACCGTTATTCCTCTCACACGAAGGAATTCATGGCCGATGCCATCAAGATGTTTGCTCGAGCCCCTGGCAAAACCAACATCCATACGTTGAACATCGTCATAAGCCCCCGATTCACAGAGGGCAGGTTCACTTTCGTCGACTTCTTTGAGCCAGATTCGGAACTGATTGTTGCACTGAAGTCGCTATCCTGCGAGATCATCCGCGTCAGCATCTGGAACAAGTTCCTCGACGATGGGATTGGGACCTCTTGGACTCAACTCACACTTCGTACCCACCAACTGCGATTCCACAGGGAGCTCGCGTTGCAAGCACATGAGCACGAAAAGAACTTCAAGAACAATGTTGTCAACGGTGAAGGGGCCAAGAATGAGAGCGTCAAAAGTAGGGGTCTTTTCAGAACAGACATGAAGATGCAAAGATTCCGCTTCCACCAACTTCGATTGATCAACGAGAGAATGGCGAAACTGAAGACCTATGTTCTCAATGCTTGCAAGGAGCATTTGCAGGACCAGGCCATCAAGCAGAACACTGCCGGGTCCGCGCTGGGAGAGATCAACGAAGATGAAGACTGGGATATCTACGAACACGATGGGCTGGAGAGTGAGGAGGACCAGGACCAGGACCAGGAGTTCGAGGAGCCGAGTGACAACGACAACGACTCGGACTATGAGGCTTGAGGCAACTTGCTCGGACGGACAGGGCACTGGATATGTGCGTTCACGAAAACGGGAATCGAGGAGCTATGATGAGGTGAACGGCCATCTGAGGATTGGGCGAATGTGTGATCAATCGATTTGCTTTATATGGGTTGGCTTAGCGTGCTTAATCAACCATGATTCGGGGTATTGCATCACCTAATTTATATACCTTGAAACTCCATTGCATGATCGCTCTTATGTTGCAGAAATTCTGACCCTCTCCACCTCTAATGTTTCTGTATCAACCAACACTAACTCCTTTGATTCCGAAAAGGCTGGGACCGTGATAAGTCTTATTGACTGGCCCTCGGGGCCATGGACAACCTTGGTTGAGAACTGCGGTTGATTGCCGACGAAGTAAAGGTGGGGACAATTCTTCATGACGAAAGGATCATCCTCCTGAAATGGGTAACTCCCTAGACAATACGTTAGCGACAGAAGGGCAGCAACTGGTAGGGTTGCACTTACAAAGCGTGTCAGGCGCAGTAGGGGCACAGCAGCGCCATCGGCACATAGCCTCCATCATGCCAAGACGATCATCACTACCAACATACTTGAAGACATCGTCGACATTTTGACCACCAGTACCCAAAACCCGCCATCCTTCAAGTTCAGCTTCCCAGGGGTTCGTAACAGTGTCAAACCAGCCCGGTTGGGTCGCTGGAGCAGCTGGGTCGTGCGCGTAAGCTCGAGCTGAAGGGAACATAGCAGGATGCACAGGCTGCTGGGGGTAACTAGCGTTCGCAGGATCCTGGGCACCGGGGAGCATTGTGATAGGAATGGACGGGAGAAGCTCAGCGACAAAGGCATCAAAGAGTTGAGAGGGGAGCGGGTTGTAGGCACTGGCGTCGTAACCGTACTTCTTCTGGCTCTTCTTCTCTGGTAGCGCTTCATCTGCAGGTGTAGGTTTTCGATCTGTTGTTGAGATGGAGTTTCCAGCAATGATGAGACGGCTAATGCGAGAGACGTCGATCTGGCTTGAAGGGCCTAAAGCCTCACCGAGCAGATATTCGAGGAGCAGGTCAAGCTCAAGGGCATGGGAAGCATTGGTCCCTGAAAAAGACAAACCAGATACAATGGCAATCTTTCTGTTGCCCTTCTTTGTTTCGGAAGCACCAGTCATATCTTCATCTTCATCCTTTACCTTGCCCTTAGTTGAAGCGGGTTTCGAGAGACTCCATCGGTCAGGCTGAGGAGGGAGGTCGGGGAATTTGATGTCGATAATTTCAAGCTCGCCATTGGAGTTTTCGGTGCCCATAACTCCGATAATGCATCCGGTTACCAAGGTTACTTTTTTGAGCAGATCACCAACCAGCCTGATGCGGCCTGACTCGTCTTCTAACATGACTTGGTCGTCTTCGGAGAAATACTTCGGAGTCGAGATAGGGGCAGAGATCCATCGCTATAGACACGAGTTAGCACTCTGCTATGGCTAATTAAAAAGGAACGGTCATACATCCTTGGACACGTCCTCTAGAATATTCGGCTTCAGGGGCATGTCCATGTATACGGTACCAGTCACCCAGCAAAGCTCTCCCTGACGAACATCGAGTACTCGGTCAACCCTTTGGGCCTCCTCGTCACCAATAGTTGTACCAGTCCAGGCTTCAGCAGCTACTTTATCCACAGCCGGCTTGATCTTGGTAAGGCGCAAAAAGTACATGTCGCCATACTGCTGCTTATAGGATCGTTGCTTGTCGAGGGCGAAGGATTGCAGGGGATTGTAGGCAATGTTACTTCGAGAGGGAGCGTCATGGGAAGCTTCACTGTGAGAGATCAAGTAAGTCGTTTTGCTCGAATACGTATGGAAGACATATCTTACGATGATGGCTTCTGGAGGAGGCTGCCCTCAACATCTTCAAGGGTCACCATTTTGAGTGGCCCCAGATGGAAGGTTGAATATGAGGAGTATATGTCTAGCACAAAGTCTTGTAGGGTTTAGATATCAAGATGCGGTTGATTTCTATCGTGGTCGTGCAATTGACTTGACTGGTCTATAAAGCTAAAGTTCTTTGTCGGTTGAAGGAAACGCGTGGAAGAAGCTTGGTGCACGTTTTGACGCGAATATGGCGTAAAGTGGCTACCTAGGCAACAGATGGTGGCAGTACGGTAGTTGTTCTCCACTTAGGGACCTAATAATGTGCTGGGCTCAACCTACGGTACCTACAACGAGAGCATGGCGGGGTTCTTCAAGGGACGTGAATCTCATGTCATCGGGCCCCCGCCTGTCACCAGCTGAGGAAACCAATCTATGGTAGAGGGGGAAAGAAAATCTCTTACTCGCCTTTGTCATGATACGCACATCTGTTTAGGTATTGGATACCTTATAAATGAGCCAACTCCCAAATTTGATAGATTCAAAAATTCTCCTCTTCTCTCATACCCTCTTCTTGATCTCTCAACTTAGATCGTCCTGTTCATGTTTTTACTTCCAATCTATTTCTAAGCGTCATCACTTCTTCTACTCATCATGACTTCTGCTCCCAACCCCCCTCGTGTTGAGGTCAACAATCTCTCATACAGGTTTCCCGATTACTCGACTGGTGTCAACAACATCACTCTGGATCTACCTCCGCGATCTCGTACCCTTCTGATCGGTGCCAACGGCGCTGGTAAGACAACTCTGCTCCGTCTCCTTGCTGGCAAGCGTCTCGCCCCCAGTGACACCATCTCCATTTGTGGGGTTGATCCTTTCAAAGAGGGTCTCGAGGGAGTCACCTACCTTGGACTTGAATGGGTTCTCAACCCCATTGTCCGAACCGATATTGGCGTCAATGAGTTGCTTCGCTCCGTTGGTGGTGATGCGTACCCTGACCGTCGAGATGAGCTTGTGGCCATGCTTGACGTCGACACGAACTGGCGCATGCACGCTGTTTCTGATGGTGAGCGTCGTCGCGTCCAGCTTGCCATGGGGCTTTTGAGGCCTTGGACTGTCCTTCTTCTGGATGAAATCACCGTCGATCTCGACGTTCTGAGCCGTGCTGAGTTCCTAGCTTGGCTCAAGCACGAAACGGAAATTCGAGAGTGCACCATTGTTTACGCTACTCATATTCTTGACAACCTCGCTGGCTGGCCTACTCACCTTGCTCATATGCATCTCGGTACCGTCAAGGAATGGGATGAGGCTGACAAGATGCTCGCTACTATCGACGGAACTGTGGGGGTCTCTGGCAACAGTCGTCTCGGGGAGCTCGTTCTAGGCTGGCTACGAGAGGACTTGAAGGAGCGAGGACCACGAAGCAACACGAAGCGTAACCCTGAAGGTAAGACGTATGGCTTTGGAGGTATCCAGATCGGTGGTTATGGCGACGAGTCAAAGCAGCGGGAAGTATAGATAAACTTACTTATTTTGGAGGAGCTCCGTTAGCGAGGCATTCTTAACAATCGCTTCGAGTTGCAATTGTTTTTGGATCGGAGTTTGGGGAGAAGGGCGGCATTCAACTGCATTTTTTCAGCGTGGGAGAGCGATGAAAAGAGAGGTGTGATATTTTTCACCATGCATGGCGTTCGACTTGACGGGAAACAGTCCTCAACCCTGTATTCTACGGCGTTTGACCTTTTTTCAACACTTGATGCACGAGAACGGACTGGAACGCGGCGATGGATGGGGATGCTTTATACACTGTTTCATATACCCTGTATTTCAACCAAGGGGGCAAAGGCTTTGGTCATCTCAACTAGACAAGTCTTATCATATGTCTATAGAAAAGATGGATATATATCTTTCGTCATCAAACATTAAAAGGACTGTGCCGTAGTTGGCCTCGAGCCTCCCTCGCCGTCTATCAATTTCCTCAGTACTGTCATTGTGTTCTTCAAGAGATCCGTAATGCCTCCGAGTTCTTTGGCGGTCAGCGTCTCCAGCACCTTGATTCGGTAGTCCTGCCACGAGATGCGAATACCCCCAGAACTTGCTAATTGCCCGAGGCTACTCTGTGTCGGTGGTCCCTCATGTCTGATACGCAAAGAGGTATCACGGTCAATCTCGACACTCTCGAGGCTCCGGATACATCGCGTACTCTGTAGGCACAGAAGTGGCGAGTATGACAATGAGAACAGAGACACTAAAGTATGAGTCTTGTCCACAGAGGTCACGTACGACGACAGAGCGGAAACAAGTCCTCTCGGAACCATACAGCCATGTGCGTTGGGATCGCTGTCGGTAAACGCCCGGCCGCGCCAAAAGCAATTGCACATATCCATGAGGAACCCATTGAACAAGCTGACGAAGATTCTATTATACGACGCAGAGTCAATGCGGTTACTTTTCTCGCGGGGGGGTTTAGTGAGCATAGCCATCTCAAAACCTTTCTTGTAAGATGCAAGGATGGCACAGATGCGCGATACAATCGCGGCAGAATTGCTGAAAAAGAGGATGTAGACAAGGAACGAAGGGGGCAGCTCGATGCGAATGTAGTGCTTGAGGGTTTCGTGACTGACGAGCCGTGCATTTTGCTCGTAAAAGTCGAGGATAGCGGAGCGAGATGAGACAGAAGTGGGAGTCTGGGAGAATGTGAGGGCCAGAGGATTGACGTGCCGGATCAAGGCTGTGATAGCGTCGCTGGCATGATCCAGTACGGGGTCGCTGGATTCAAGGACGACGGTCCAGTGATGAAGAAGGTTCTTATATAGAGTGAGGAGGGCTAATTGTGATTCTGGGGTATTATCAAGTGTTGCGGCTTCAAGTGGTTGGAAAACGTGTTGGTATAGTTCTGGCGACCGTTAGCGGGGCGAAAGATTTAGAAGCAACTCGAACTTACCCTGAAAATCCAACAATGGAGAGTAGGACAAGATCTCAAACACAGAGTCGCGGCGTCCAGAGCCATCCCACAGTGGAAGAAAGCGTGCAAAGAAGTCAAGCAGGAGATGTGGGAGATTCTGCATCTGATTAGAGCGACGATCTAGGAATCTCGGTGAGAAACACACCTTTGTAGACACAACATAGTCTCGTAGAATATCTAGCATCTCAAAAAAAGTTGTTTTGTCTGCATCGCCATCATGGACATCCTGTAAAAGTCCATTGAGCCAGTTCGCTATTCTCTGTTCAGACTCGCTACTCGGTCTGAGCAGCATGAGCTTTTGCAGCAAAGGGTCTGCCAGAACAGCAACGAGCTGGTTAGGAAGCTCGAGCTTATCGAGATTCTTGACGAAGCCGGTTGCATTCTCGATTTCCTCAAGTGTAACCGCATCCTAACATTATAAGCGTAGTTCATCCAGAGTGTTGGATCTACTGACCTCTTTCACATGAGATGTGTGAACTAGGGGAATGGTCTTATTTCTGGCAATACGACCAATGGGACGATGAACCCGGAATCCATCGCGGGGTCGTGATGTGCCTTCTTGGGTTTGTTGGAAATACGCCTCTTGAATCTCGTCTAGCCTTGCTCGCCATTGCGGATCGGGATGCTAGTTTCCCTTTAGCAAAGCTAATACTCGATAAGTTTGGAAGAACATACCTTGAAGGAAGATGCTTTACCGCGAACCGCTTCTCCAACAATAACCTCGGGGTAATAATCTTTGAAAACTCTGAGAAGACCAATTAAGCAAGGGTCATTCCCGGCTTGCCTCGAAAGATTAAGTCTGCATTGTGTGAGTCAATGGTTAATAGCATTAAGGCTTTGGGCTTACAAGGCTTGGATTCGGAAAGGCCGAACATGTTTGCGCCGTGTGATGAGAGCAAGTAGGTGACTTAGATTAGGCCTGAGGAGTGTTAGTGGACTACTTCTGACAATACAAGGATCCTTACCGAGTGGCTGCGGTGTCGAGAAGGTTGAAGAGAATAGGATACGCTTGTGAGAGCACCTGCGGTGACTCTAAGGTATGGAGGACTGTAATGAGCCACTTGAGAAGAGCCGCCTGAAGTGTAAGAGATGGCTTGAGTGCTCCATGACCGAGGCAGGAGACAACTCTGAGAGTAGATTCCCGGGAAACGGGTGCCGCTGGATAGAGGTTTCTGATGATAGCAGCTTGGCTTGATTGATCGAGGTGATTTGGGGTTGTGACAAGATTGATGAGGTCACCGAGGGTTTCAGGCAAAAGGCCCCATTCATAAGAAAGAGAGGTGAGATTAGCAATGGTAGGTTTGATATTGGTCGCGCGTGCTTTGGCGGGTATTTTAGATGCTAGTTTGATCATAAGTCAAAGTTTTGTATCTTGTCACGATAAACTCACATTCAATAACATCACCAACGAGGAGACGGATCTCCTGGTGGCCCGCCGAGGCGGGATCTGTATCTGTCTCCATGTTCCGGGGAAAGACCCTTATGTTATTTTATTGTGTTGAAGTTTGGTGTATTAGCACTCAGTTAGCAAGGGCAAATAAAGCTCCGGAGCCGAACGGCGGCGTTGGGTTGAGGTGTGAATGAGAATGAGTGGGACACTCCGGAGAACGGAAGACGCGTCGACCGACGCGTCTTCGGTTTTCGGTGAGTAAAGTGGGTTTCATCCGGAGTGGGGCACAAACCTGCAGTTCCGCCGGTCTGTGTATCCGTAATAACTACCTACCATGGAATATGATTGATGAATGATCGTAATGATTGAAACAATGGCCATTTATATAGAACTGACACAGTAATTAATCATAGAATATATTTAGTTGCACTTCGACTATTTGCCAGCTTCTGCATGCATTGAGCCAACATGTGATGTATTGAACGGAGTTGGTAGTTGCCAGGTACCCAAGGTATCCAACATTTTGGAAGTCGTGGGACGTTGGACAAATGGAGAACGAAGCTTAATTCAACCTCAACTTTGAACAACCTGGTCCTGGGTTTATAGTGGCTCCCATTCTCAATGTACATGGATATTGGTTGAATTTTTCATCTTAGATTCCAAGCATAAATGTCTAGTAGGGCAGCGAGTTTTGTATGCTCTGCCAAATGTACTCAGTTGGTACAACCTGAAAATCTCGGAAACATATATGATAAGTGACAGTTTTAATAACAAGTCCACTGTAATATATCAGATAATGTAATGATTTAGTTCGCTCCTTTCTAATACTTCTTATAATGTAGTTAGTTCTTTCTCTGGTCTCATGCCTGGGTAGGGTTCTATGAACATTGTGCATGTATCAGTCACCTAGCCCTTCCAGCCGCAGCATCAATCATCATATTGAGATTGGATGCTGGACAACCATGGTACGTAAATTTAGTTTTACCACGGTTGATCCTTGAAGCTTCTTCTCACGGCATAAACTGGGCGACGACGGGCCGTTCCCGCCGCAACCTACATGCCTGTCAAAATGTACCCGGCTTGTTTTTGGCCACTGTACCTAAGGTACCTAGGCCAAGGTACTGACTTTGATTGATACATATGTACTACCTAGGGGCCACACCTGATGGAAGTCACTCCATAAGCCTTTCGTTTGGCCCGACAAATAACATTTCTTCTCCCCTCGGCTTCCTGATGTTATCCTCTCCTCATCTCTCATCTTTTCTTACTCGCATTTCTCATCTTCCATATGATGTTGGTGCGATGCAGCCACTAGGGACGGCACTGTCTATTAGCCTTCCTTGCTATGCTTGCTGTCGATAGGCCAGCCAAAAGCCATGGCTGACACCAGAAAACAACATCTCCATGGCCGCCATGGCGGTCAAGCTACCGCTCCGACCTATACGACGACTGTCGCATTATCGAGTGCAACACTCTTTCAACCGCCCGCATATGACAACAGTCTCGTTATTCCCTGATTCAGTTGACGGGCCAAACATGTCTTCTGGCAACGCATATTGGCCAGGAATGTTCCCAACACCCCAGGATGGAGATTTTGACCAACACGTTCTGCCGTTGGCACCCCTATGATTTCCTGTTTCTCTAAAGCAAGGGCCTGGTTGGAATGATTGTGTCAAGCCCTCGTATACCAAAGGCTGATACGCAATCACTAGACTTCCTGTACGCCTTCGCATCTTGGTTCACTCAAGCCTCCCCTCTTATCCTCAACCCCGTTGCCGTGACTCACGGCAAACGTGTTTCTGGACAGCGCCGGGTCTAAGACCGGGGTGTTATCGTTTGTCCATGCTACATTGCTACTGGACTGCAAATAGCACTCCCGACTCCCGAGTCTGCCGACGTGCATCTTCGTGTTACCATCGGACAGCCTCTCGTGGGCGCACTTCGAACCCGCTTCCACCGTCTTAACGGATCCTCGCCTTCGGCAATCCCATTTCGTCAACCTTGAGAGCCCATCCACACGAATGAGGTGCCCTCTCCACCCTGACGTTCAGCCGGCCTTGGCCGAGGCTGGTGTTTTTGGACAGGTAACCCTGGCCGTTGGCATTATCCTGGCAACTGGAGAGTTTTGTGTAGCCCTGGCGCTTCAAGGCGGCTGATTGCTGATACAGTACCAATTGATGTCGCAGCCTTCGTCCCAACTAACCCCACACTCATTTAACCCCTCCTCCCAGTCCCAGCAGTCTGGATGGTAGACTGTCGCAAGACCCCAGCAGACGCCCTAAGGCCATCATCGTCAGAAAACCCACATATATAGATCACTAAATTGTTTATTTCTTGCCTCTCCAGATTCAGATGAATGAGCACGTTCCTTCCCTTCTTCTCTTGATTTCTTGTCTAACCAATTTTGTCTCGAGCTATAAGCGTTTATTTTGCTCAGTGACCCTGTATCATTGAGCCATCCGGGCTGGCTTCATGGTTATATCTATCCGCGGAACCGCTCACAAGTTCAACAATTAGTCGCACCGCATCTTCCAGCTTGCCATCATTTATTAATCCCGCCTAGAAGCTGGTTTATGTTCATGGAGACAGGGCGCTTGTGGAGTCCGCACACTTAACCGAGACGAGTAACTTCATTGACAGCTCAAGTCGGCTATGTAACAGGATCGTCAGTCTGAAAACGACACGCAGTTGCAAACCATGTCAAGTATACAAACTCAGAGCTCACCAGCCACTTTGCTATGTGATCACCAAGACTTGATTCCGCTTCAGAAGAATTTTGGTGATGAGGATATAGTCTTACTATTAACACCTGCTGCTGTCCCTTTAGACCCAAGTCTTGCTGATGCGAGCGATCCTTTCGAGCCCCTTGGTCAAGCACTTGCGCGCACATATCCCTTGACTCGGCACGTTCCCTATACCAAAGAGCGTGGTATCACTGGCATTCACGTGGCATTTATTAAGAGAGCACGAGTTGTTATCTTTGTCCTGACCGGCTTCTCGTCAGAGGAGGGTGTTCTTCAACTGGAATTCGCAGAGGTTGCTCGAGAAGTATGTGAGGAACGCCCTATGATTCTTGTGGCCTGCTGTGACGTTTCTGAGAGCGGAGCTCGCGAGTACGGGTTTCCAACAGTCCTGCAGTGTCCTGGGTACTTCGCGGCAGACTTACGAGCCGTTGCTGTTCTTTTGACGAGCGAACAACCAACGACAGTTGTCAAGTCAACAAGGACCAACAACTCTCCCCCTCCACCTACTTGGTCGCTATTAAAATGGAACTACGACAAAGATCTACCAGATACACACGCTTTATGGGAGGCAGCTTTACCATCCAAGTTCCACCTCGATCGCTCAACTCTTGGTTCCCTTTTAAAGCGTGATGGTTATGCCATGCATTACATTATTCGGGAACCTCTGAGTGGGAAGGCTATTGGATTTTGCGCAACATTCACAACATTTACGGACAGTAGTGGTGACCGACTGATCGGATCAGTGGCCGCCATCATCGTTCACAAAGAGTTTCAAGGCCAAGGTATCGGGCGACTGCTTCACGATGAAGTTGTGAGTAAACTCAACAAAATTCGAGGTGTCGGTATCATTCAACTTGGTAGCACTTTTCCAAGATTGCTTTCCGGTCTGCCGGCTCCTATAACTAACGCGGAGTGGTTCAAGAAAAGAGGTTGGAACCTGGAAGAATCTACACCTGGGAATGGGAGACAAGTGCTAGATTGGCTCTTGAGATTCGCCGATCATCCAGTTCCTGATCTAGCGTCCGCTGGCTTGAACTTCAGACCATGCCAGCTATCCGATTACCAGCAGGTCATAGAAATGGCAAACAAAGAATCGCAGAAGAGACATGGTTTTGGGTGGTACGACCAATACGCCAAGACGATGGATAGTTGTTATATGAACGATATTGTTGTTGGACTCGAGGGGGAAAACCTGGTTGCAGCGGCAATAACATATTTCCCAAATAATGGGAGCCCTTGCGGCGCAGATATTCCATGGCCTGCCGCAATCGGACAAAACATTGGGGGAGTTTCATGCATCTGCATCAAAGGTGAGTTGCCAACTATAATTTTATCCATACTAACTGTTGATAAGATGACGACCCGGACATGGTCAATCGCCGTGACTCAGTGACGACTAGATTGTTTCTGGCTTGCCGACAGACCTTGAACGAGAGAGGAATGGTGGGGATGTTTGTTGATGGCAGCAAATCGGATGAAAATGTGCTGCAGTCTCTAGGTATTGAACAACATTTGAGCTTCTTGCAGCTGCAACTGACTGACTTTGGATTTTGCTAGGGTTTTGTAAATGGGCAGAATACAAGGAGCTTTGGCGTAAAGTCTAAGCACAAACGTCCTCAATAGAGGCTAGCCACACAGCAAAGTACGGTCAACAAACTCTTTAAAGACAACTGCTTGGAGGAAGAGGAGGCGTGGCATAGCAGAAGCTCTATTATGCCAACCGCTCCTTTCTTGTCGCCCCTTCATTTGCACAAAGTCGCGTCGCCCTCACATCAAGATACAAAGCTATCAAATAGCAATCTAAAGGAACTGCAAAATTCTGCCTTAGTCGACCATCTGATTTCCGTTTCAGACCATAAGGTCCGGTCCTCGTTCTCAAATGAAACTAGGAACTATCTACAAGCAACTACCCCATCAGCATTCATATGCTCCTATCATGGATTGCTGTCGGCCAAGCATGTCGATTTGGATTCACTGATTTCACGTCTCACATATACGGGGCTTGTCCCAAGGTTGTATGACGCTTGCTGACATGCGGCGAATAAGTCCGTAGTGACACCATGCACACTGGCTCGACGATCCAAACCTGTTGTCCCTTGCGTTGTTAATGCATGATTGCCACCCTTTGATCCAAGCATCCTCTTAAATGCTATTGGCTCTGCAGCATATGTCACCTTCCTCAAAGCTGTTACTTGTTTGACGAAGGAGCTGCAGCCTATGTCTTGCGCTGCAGCGCTGTATGTACCATCATCATGTGCCGCCTAACCGCAACGGTCCATCTACCAAACAAGTGACACTGGACCTGGATGATACCTCGTCCGCATATGCCGTATGCGCCGCACTTGTGTAACTTTGACCTTTACTGGCTTATCAATGGGCCCTCACATTATTGAGCCCATTAGGCCAACAGCCACCCTAGACTGTCCTGCAAGCAGGCGAATTTTGGCAATGAGACATCGAAATGAGCCAAACAGAACCAAGAATTCAATATGCGGGCCGCAGGCTGGGCCCTCGTTGCACAGCAGCTTCTCAACCACGCAGCAGCATACACGGGCGACATATAAACGACATAGTGTGCGTCGGCTGATCAAGTCGGATGAGCTCTAGACAAGGATGCGTAAGCACATATAGTCTTTCATAAATGTGATTTGCATAGATAATGAACCACCATAATGACGTGAGTGCTATCGAGTAATGCTGCGACAACCATAAGATGTGAGGTGTCGTCCCGCAATCTAACATGTTCTACTTTGAGCAAGATACAGCTCAAGGGTATATCAAAATAAAGCGCAAGCCGAACTAGACAAAACGAGTAAAAAAAAAGAAAGAAACAGAATGAGACTAGAAACAAGAATATAGTTTAGACCCAAAACAAAAACTTTTTGAATACTCCAAATGACACCCCTTATGTTGACAGACGCCTTCCACACCTTTTTAAAGGACATGATGATTTTCGTAATACAACTCTCTACCTTGCTTTCCCCTCATCCCATTCAACACCACACTGTTCAAGCCCATCTGGAAAAATCGACAGTGTCGGTGTGCGAATCTTGTCCGTGTAATGTTCCAACCTCAGTATCATTGGTTGTAGTAGAAGATGATAACATCGAAGATCGATGCGATGGCTGCTCGCTTGTGCTTGTGAAAAAGGTGGCTACGCTTGTGCGACGGAGGCTCGTAAAGCTATCGCGGACGGTGCTCGCTGGTCGCGAAGATGACATATCTCCCTGCGGCAGAAGTTGCTGCTGTTGGTGCAAGGGAGTTGCGCCCCCGAGAGAGGAGCTCTGTGAGGCCGAGGGTGTTACTTGTCCCGATTTTAACGGTGTGTATTTTTCTCGGAGCCTTTTGATGGCACGTAAACGGCTTCTCCATGAGCTGACGTGCTCGCCGCCTTCGCGGTTGGCCCAGACGTGGGAGAATACCGAAGCATTGAGGGCCAGCAGACGGATTAGACCTGGTAGAGCCTTTAGTGACACAATCTTCATCTCTGAGGCAGGTGAGATCTCAGGGAAACCTGGCTTGCTTAGGACCTGAACACGATAAAAGGGCTGGCTGTGTTTTGACGTGTCTCGAGCAGCAATGAACGAGGCCCTTGACGCCGGAGTGATGACAATGTGGACAAAATTGAAGTCTCCTGGGAAGGTATCAAACTTAAAAGGCAGGCCTGAATCATTGAAGACGATATTAACAAAATCATTGCCAATGTGGCGTTTCTTCAGAGTGCATCGCGAGTCATGGTCCAGGTTCGTAGGCATCTGTGTCGTTACGTGAAACACAATCTCTGTAACACGGTCCCGCCAGCAAAAAGTGTACTGGCCATCTGAATCAAATTCGCGATCGAGTCCATGAGTGTTGAATGTCGCCCCCTTGAGCTTGGTTAATGTGCCAAGATTGTTGAGGAACTCCATATAATCACTGCTGCCAGAGACATTGCCGAGAATCTCAACTTCGTCGGTCTGCCCCTCTCCAATGTAAATGACGCCGACTTTGTGACCATCAACGGTAGAGCTGCGGTCAAAGACTCGAATGGCTCTTTCAACAGCATCATCTTCGGGAAGCGGGATAGGCCGCGCCAGATCGTGGCCCTGGGGAATGGACGACATAAGCTGCACCATGATGTGGCTGGGCAGAATAGTATTAGTCGAGACTTGCCCCTCCCTGCTGATATCGACGTAGTTGGGGGTCTGATGAGGAGGTGGTGGATCAAACGTCTCTCGAATCGTGAATGCCGAGGTGCCGGAAGGTTGTCTCTTGACAATCTGAGCCCAACCAGTGGTCGTGGCCTGGTTTACAGTGACAATACTGTAACCAACTAACCACCTCTTTTTTATAATCTCTCCAAATCGATCTGACGTAAAGAGAGGGTCTTGGGACGATTCTTCCACATCAGCGTATGTGTACCTTTGCATAAAATCGATCGAAGTGAGGGCCTGTTCATTATCTGTGTGGGCGTCTTCGATTTCATTATATATGTTCCTGACAAGCCATCCAACCAAGCTGGCGCGGTCAGGCAACTTCAATGCAAGGAACCAAAATAGAATCACATGGTAGGCTAACGCATACACATATTGTGGTAAATCGTCCGTCGCGCTTGGGTGCATCGCATCCGAAAGATTGGGGGCTGGGGTAGCCGGGGTAGACGGTTCGCTGGCATGACTGTTTCTGTTGGAAGCTTTCTTGTCCCTCACCGACTGTAAATACCGAATGCATATCCCAAACACGATCTTGTACTCCTCTTCTCTGAAATTGACATACACGTTATGCAAACGGCTGAGACAGGCCAGAAACTCGAGAATATGGATAGAGACATGCGGTTGGGTGATGATAGTAGACATCTTAGTCAATAACTGAACCAGTGATTTGCTAGTTGAGAGTGGCAATTCATGGCAGCATATAGACAAAGCATGGATGCAGCACTTCGCACTTCGTTCCCAAGTGGCGATACCGTGCACAAACGTCTTGACAATCTCATCCTCATCTCCCTTTTGAAAGTGATCATGATAACTGAGGATCATGGTCAAACTGTGGAAGAGACAAATCGCCACATCAGCTCGCCTCAGGCCAGATGCGTTTGGTGGCTCTTGGAAAGCATTGGTCCGGATTTGCTCACAGATCAGTCTTCGCAGCTCCTGAATCTGGGGAATGGCATCTCTAAAAATGGCATGGTTGCTGAGCTGCGATGGAAGATGAACCAGTGCAAAGCTGTATACCTCCCAGTCGCAACCGTGCAACAGGCCAAGAACGGCCTCAAGCCAGGTAGCGATATCAAGGGCCATGGGCTCAATACTAGCTTCTGGCGGCTCGTGTTCTTCGGGATCGGGGTTATGGGAAACTAGAACTGGACTGAACACACCCGTAACGGACTCGGGCAGAGCCTCAGGATCCGGAAGGCTCCAAAGCTGGTGATAGCGAGCCCCACTACCTGTACTTCCCAGCAGGCCACTCCCCGCAGCGACACTTGCAGACCGAACCGGCATCCCCCTTTCATGGCCTTGTCCTTGACTGAATGAAATACCGCGGGCAGACCTGGATGACCCACCGTGCTCATTTCTCAACAAGCGTATCGACTGTGCGGCCTCTTCGGCCTGCTTCTTCGCATATGTCTCCGGGGTTCGGCACAAGGACGCAGCAACAAAGTTAGTCTCGAGTGTCTTTGTGATAAAAATACGGTTAGCCCAGTCGGCACGCAGCCTAAACAAGAGCTTCATAGCGGTCAACCGAGCATCAACCTCACAATGGTTCGATTTAACGATGTTAATCAACGCATGATAGAGCCTCAAAGACTTCCTACTATCATAATCCATAGTTTGCACTAACATCTTGACATAGCCTTTAGCAACAACGTTTGAAGGTGATTGTTCTTGCGGCAGACGCTCGTCGGAAGATGTTTGAGGGAATGGGATGTGGGATGTGGACGATGGAATCGGCGACTTGAGCCTATCGCCAATCACAATACCACGTAGAGCATCAACGATGTAGTCAAATAGCTCCATGTCGCACGACACTACAACTGAGACCATGAGTGACATAATTCCCTCAAGAACCAATAAGTCCGTCTCCTCAGAAACATCTTGAAGGATGCTTTTGGCCAATTGAGGGATAAAGCTTTCTTCAGGATCATCACCCACCAGGTCCACAACTTCGTAAGCGTCCATGATCGTTTCCAAGGCTCGAAGCCTGATCTGTGATGACCGGTCTCTGTTGCCGAAGAATCCTTTCAGAACTAGGGCCAGGTTCTCCTCCCATTGGAGATCTGAGGGGGAGCAACATCTGAACTGTTGAAAGTAGTTCAAAACCGAGGATGCAGTTTCGTCAGGAAGGAATTGGTGGACTTCCGTAAGAAAAGAAATAACAGTTGCTCGAGGGACAAACAGATCCGATTTCTGGTTGATCAGCACATCAAGCCGCTTGATGAGGTTGGTGAGTTCTCGGCTAAGACCCTCCTCAGGCTTATCATCTCTGATAGGGCTACGAAAGCTGTCAAGGTCATGTGGTCCAGGAATCGCTCGTTTGGAGCATGTTGCGGCAGCCTCGAGTATCACTGACCAGTCCTCATCAACTATCAAACGATGCATATGCTCGTCTCCGTCGTCAAACAGAGCATTGAGAAGCTGAAGAATGGCAGTCAAAGTCTTGACAGACGTGGCAGTCCTTGCAATGGTGGCTAGACCATCAGCCAGTAACGCGAAAGGGACACTAGGGTAACCATTCTCTGGGCTCTTGGATAGAACCTTTTGTAGTACGGCTAGGGCTCCCCGGATCTCTCGGTTGACATCCTTCTCCTTGGCGCCATCGGCAGGGTTGTTCCGTAGAATGTCCAATAGAATACGAATAGTTGCCTGTCCGTTATGGCTTTTGAATAGGTTTGAAAGTGTGTTCCACGAATCTTTTTGGAGGCTCATCACCATACAATAGATGGAGCTGAGCACTTGAACACATCCCTTGAGCTTGTCTTCCGGAATGGATCCAAATGTCACAATCGCATCGATGACGGCTATGCTCGATCTGAGGTCTTCTTCCACGCTCGTGCTCATGCAAATTGCGAGTAATCGGTCGATCAACCCTGCCACGGCGGATTCGTCTGCATTGTTGAAGCTAAATTTGATGACGTCGACCAGGAAATTGAATAGCTGAGCGAGGTTCTTCTCCTCACCAGAAGCCACAGCGCGGTTTCGAGAAGTACCCTTTGAGCTCCTGGATGCTTTCCTTCTCGCTGCACGTACCACATTGTACGATTCCCATAGCCAATTAGTCAAAAGAGGAAGAAGCTCGTAATCAAAGCCTGTTAGAATTCGACCCCGCCGGGTGAGGTCTACAAGAGCAGCCAATTGTAGATGGAAATCTTCTGAGTTTGCGGGAGCTGACAGAGTCGTAAAATATTCTTGGCGTTCGAGATCAGAAGAGGCCCCGTGCTTCACGCACTCTGTCAAGAGCTCCCAACCAGCTGTCCGTGTTGCAGCAGGCTTTGCGGGATCGATCAAGTCTTTTGCAGCATACCAGACATCGAGAACAGGATTCAGAGGGTACTCGATAATTGCGTATTTCAGCGAGTTGGCGGCGGCAATTCGCTCGTTGGGGGAGCCATTTTTAAGAAGCTCAAAAGACTCCATATGGCTAGAGGATAGCCCATGGGGCGGGTTTGCAGAAACGGCGAGAACTGGGGCATGGACAAACTCGGCGGTCGGCTGGGCGCTCGTTGACGAAGGTGATGCTATAGACGGCGAGGACTTAGACAGCTTGGAGCTTGCCAGACCCCGCAGGACATGGGCAAGGCCACCCTGACGGGACGTATCTGGGGATGATGGACCATCTCCTGGCTGCGGTGACATGTGCTCGTGTGAAGTCTCGTTGGGATCTTGGTGACTAAGTGAGGCTAAACGGCGTAGCATGTTAGCAAAGGTACTGAAGCCTGAGCACTGGAAGCTTCGTCATCGGTAAGGCAGAGTAGGTTGATCGATATAAAGCAGGAAGTATATGAGGCAGGCGAGGAATATTCGACGGTAATGCGACGAGAACAAAAAATATCGAGCTCGACGGGGCGGTTAGACAAGACAAAGCAAGTGAATTGTCTTGTATCGTGGGGTGCGAGTGCGACAGATGGAACGGCGTCTCGGATGTAGTGTGCAGGTGCAAGTATAAGATGAACAGACGGTGCAAGCGAGTCTCACCGGCAGAAACATGTGCTACCTAGGCCTAAAATGGGCCTGTGGGAGGTGGTGGATATGTACGGAATAAGGCGTGTTCATTAAATGATCAGGAGACAAAGGTCGTAGATGACGTCGGAAGCGTGAGGGAGAATATGTATCGTTGAAGTTAAAGCTAGAGAAAAGTGAGAGTAATGGTAATGATAAACTGGGATCCAATAGCGCGGAGGTGGACGGAGATCCGGTATGGCACCACACGGCGGGGCGGCTGCTAGGCGGGCAGATCGGCGGAAGAGAACAGGTGAGAGAGGCCAGGAGCTGCAAAAACACAGCACGGGCTAGCGCATGAGGCGGACGATCATTGATAGGTTGGGTTGTGGTAATAGATGTACAGAGCGAAACAATGATACGAAGTTGAGAGGACGAGAAAATTTGATGGAAGGATGGAAGGAAGGGGAGGGAAAAGGTTGGCAGGTGACGGTGGTTATGTTGGTTGAGTTTGCGCTTGGGGAATACAACCGAATCCAACCTTATGAGCCTTACCTAGGAACCTACCTAGACAATGGCAATGGCCAGAATGGCCAGAGGTCGATCCAGGGCAGATCGGTTTAGCAGGGTACTTCCTGTAACAGTCAGCACTGGGCTTTCAGCTAATCGAAGTTCGGTTTCCCCTTACTTAAGCCAAAGAAGATGACCCCTTGGGCCCTTGGTGGCTTTTTAATGGCTGCTTCCTTTGAAGCACACGAACGGCCCAGGGATTTATGTACGCCATGCCACCAAGCTATTGATGGATATGCGGTAAGGTACAACAGGCCAATCGCACCAATCCGAGACAATGAAAGGACCCTGAGGCTGTAGAGGAGAACATCCTGTCTCTTAGCTACAGCGTACCTGCAGTATTGTGCTTGGTCATGGTTGTATTCGGGTGTAGGTGTCATCGCTAAGTCAAGTGAGGGGTGATGGCAATGACCTTGATTGGCATCTTTCGTCAGGTGAGTGAGGTGGTGGCTACCTACCTGCTTCTGTACAGCAACTTGCTTGTAGATAAGTTATCTTGCATCTTCGTAGACCAACTCCCCCATTGTTGTCTATCAACCAAAGCAACTTCAGCCAGTTATTACAGGGACATTATCACGATGCCTTCTGCAAGCTCGTATCAGTGGTGAAATATACCACTCCAATGTTTAAATGTCTCGTTGAGTTCACAACCGAATTAACCTATGCGCGAAGAGGTGGTGACAATTTGTGGAAGTTTGTGCTAATCTGATGCCAACTCCCTCCATAGTCCATACCTGGGTTCTGAAGGCATGTTGCAATGCGAACCATGAACCCATTTAATTTACTGTGCTAATTGCTTTGCTTTCAACTTCACTCTCCTAATGCGGTCTTGCAGCGTGGCAATGGCGAATCCCATCCATTATTTAGCAATTACGGGGCACTTCTGGCCCAGCAGTGCTGGGCAACCGTATGGCTAAATTATACTGCCTGCTATCCATACGATTCGACCCAGAGCTTCCTATTAGTGCGGAAGCTCTGGAGCTCATCGAATGCAGCTCAATTGTGTCTTGGGTTAGCCTATTGCTCATGGAAGACTTCGAGGCTCTGGACTGTCATAGGCCAGTGGAGGCCCAGAAAAAAAAAATAGAGCCGCCCACGCTGATTTGTTTGTCAACCTGAACCTGCAACCTCTCAGCTCTTGTAACTCCAAACTTGGCCTTACCCATCACCGCTGCTTCTTCATTTCTTCTCGTCTTTACCGTTTCCTCTTAAAAGCTCAACACTTAATACGTCCTCATCATGGCGGCCGACATTGGTCAGATCGCTCAGCTCCTTGACGCAACTCTTGATCCTACAGAGCATCGCAAAGGTACTTGATACGTTGCTTGTCCCACTCCTTCGTTGCCCCGCGGTTTTGGTTTTGGAAGCTAATAAACAATCATCACCAACAGCCGAGACTGCCCTCAAGCAAGAAGCTACGAAGCCTCAGTACTCTCTTAACCTTCTCAACATTGTCAACTCTGACACCCTACCACCAAAGACCCGACTTGCCGCTGCCTTGGCTTTCAAGAACTTTATCCGAACAAACTACGTGGTGCGTTTTGACTATCGATCGATCAACACCGTTAAAATACTAAATGGCCATTTATATAGGACGAGGAAGGTAACTACAAGTTGCCTCAAGATGAGGTTCAAGTTATCAAGGAGCGCCTCATTGGCCTCATGATCTCATCACCAGCCAACATCCAGGCCCAGCTTGGTGACGCTATTAGCGTTATCGCAGACTCTGATTTCTGGCGGCGGTGGGATACCCTTACGCAGGTGGGCTCTCACCATCAATCTGCAATCGACTGTCCCCTGTATTGACATTCTTTGATTTAGGAACTCGTCAGCCGCTTTTCTGCTACCGACCCAAAGGTCAACGTTGGTGTCCTCGAGGTGGCACACTCCATCTTTGCCAGATGGCGACCCTTGTTTCGAACAGACGAGCTTTATATGGAGATCAACCATGTGATTGAGACCTTTGGACAGGCTTTCGTTCAGCTTCTTGTGGTAAGTCTAGGCGAGCGAAGCCTTTAACTATGCTGTGCTCATTATTTTTGTGTTAGACAACCGATAAGAAGATTGCCGAGAACAACGACAAGAAGGATGTGCTGCAAGGCTGGTTTGAGGCCTTGGATCTCCAAATCAAGATCCTGCACGATATGTCTTGTCATGACCTGCCTCCTATTTTTGAGGAGAACCTCGGCAGCATCTCCGAACTCCTCCACAAGTACCTTACATACTCTAATTCGCTATTGGAGACCGACGATGATACCGAGACAAGCATAGTCGACACTGTTAAGGCTGATATTTGCGAGGTCCTTGAACTTTTCACTGTCAAATATGACGAGGATTTTGCCAAATACTGCCAGCCTTTCATTGAGAAGGCGTGGAACCTTTTGTCTTCTACTGGCCCCGAGACCAAGTACGACATCATTATCAGCAAGGCTCTGCATTTCCTGACTGCTATCGCATCATCCGCACAGCACTCTGGCATTTTCGAAAGCGAAGATGTTTTGACACAGATCGTTGAGAAGGTCATTCTACCGAATGTGGCCCTTCGGGAGTCAGATATTGAGCTCTTCGAGGACGAGCCCATTGAATTTATTCGCAGAGATCTTGAGGGCTCCGATACGGATTCACGTCGCCGGTCTTCTACCGATTTTCTTCGCAAGCTCCAGGAACGCTTTGAAGCTCCTGTTACGACGGTTGTGTCTAAGTACATCAGCCACTACTTGTCTCAGGGCAGCAGCGATTGGAAGGCCAAGGACACTGCCATCTACCTTTTCCTGTCCATTGCCGCCAAGGGTTCTGTCACTGCTGCTCATGGTGTTAGGACTGTCAATCCTCTTGTCAATGTCGTTGAATTTTTTGAGCAGCACATTGCTCAGGACCTCATCAACTCACAAGGTGTCGAACCTATCTCGAAGGTGGATGCTATCAAGTACCTCTACACTTTCCGAAGTCAGCTGTCTAAGGAGCAGTGGAAGTTGGCTCTGGGTCCTCTGATCCAGAACTTAAACTCTGATAATTATGTCGTCTACTCTTATGCTGCCATTGCAGTAGAGCGTGTGCTATTCCTCACAGACGATGCCGGCAACCCCATGTTTCCCCGTGCTGACGTCGAGCCCTTCGCCAAAGACCTTCTCGGTCATCTGTTCAAGCTTATCGAAAAGGAGTCCAGCCCTGCTAAGTTGCAGGAGAACGAATTTTTGATGCGTTGCGTCATGAGAATTCTGATCGTCATAAAGGACGGTGCTATTCCCCTGCTGGACAATGTGTTGACTCATCTCATTCTCATTACCAATGTCATGAAGCAGAACCCCAGCAATCCTCGTTTCTACTACTACCATTTCGAGGCTATCGGTGCTCTTGTCCGATACTGTGCTCCTAGCAATGCTGCTCTCTTCAACGAGAAGCTATGGGGTCCCTTCCATCAAATTTTGGTTGAGGACGTCACCGGTAAGTCGCACACCACTCTTAGAATTGTGATCATTGTTAACTTGGAACCAGAATTTATGCAATATGTCTTCCAGGTTCTGGCACAGCTTCTCGAATCTAGCCCATCTGAGACAATTTCAGACAACTATAAGGCTCTGCTTGGTCCTCTACTTAACCCCACACTTTGGGAGACTCGAGGCAACGTTCCCGCGTGCACCCGTCTCCTGTCTGCTGTCATTCCTCGGGCTTCTCAGGCTATTCAGGTAGAGAATCAAACTGAGCCCGTGCTTGGCATCTTCCAAAAACTTCTGAGCGGCAAGAAGTCAGAGGTACTCGCCTTTGACATCCTGGATTCTATTGTCAAGAGCTTCGAGCCGTAAGTCTTCACTTCTTCGTTATTGAGTAGCCACGTCTAACTTTCCGCCATAGAGCTGTCTTGAATCAGTACTTTGGTACAATTCTGAGACTCGTCTACACGAAGCTTCAAGGAGCTCCTGCCGAGTCATTTAAGCTCCGCTTTGTTCGCTTTTACCACCTTGTGTCTGCTCGCCTTGAAGCCGGTTATGGAGCCGACTACTTCATTGAGCAGTCCGATTCGGTTGAAGAGGGCGTCTTCAAGCAAGTTTATCCTGCTTTTGTTCTCGCTGAGACAGAGAAACTTGCTCGGCCTGTTGACCGAAAGCTCGCGGTTGTCTCTCTCACCAAGACTCTGTGTGACTCGCAAGCATTCTCTCAGCAGTTCCAGAAGGGCTGGGCCAATAGCTGCCGAAAACTTCTCTCCCTCCTGGTCAACCCTCCAACTGTGTCTGCTGGCGCTGGCGACGAGGTTGTTGCTGAGGCAGATGTTGATGACATTGGCTTCGGCATGTCATTCACTGCACTCAATACTTGTAGAGCCTTGGCTAAGGATGATTTCCCGGAGGTTCTTGACGTCACCAAGTGGGTAAAGGAATACATGGTCAGCGCCAACCAGCGACATGGCGGTGCCATTGAGCGCTTCATCGGTGAGCGACTAGGCCCTGAGGAGCAGGCAGCCATTGCCAAGTATATTCGATAAAACACAAGAGGCTTGGTTCTACTTATTGGAGGCACGGATGTAGGCGTATGATGAAAAAGGGCCACGAAACCCGACACTGGCTTGAGGACGCCGTAGGTGGGTTTATCAAGGATACCAAGGACCGAAGAGGTCTAAAAATACAGTCGATGGATTACATGAAAGATAAAAGCATGAAAGCAGGATGCCCAAGCCGGCAATAATAAAATATCAGGAAGAACCCATATCAAGAAAAAGACGTAGCTCAAGAATATTCAAGTAAACGGTCAATTCTACACGAACTCTTTTCCACGTACCGCGCTTGACGCATACCGGACTAATGTTTATAGCAGTTATTTCCAGTTGTACTAGACAATAGTTTGTTATCGGTGTGCCTTGGTACAATATACTAAATATAGCACACAAATGCATTCATTATTCGATAGGCCATATAATGATACTTGAGTCCTTCACTACAAACTGTGACGAGGAGTATGTAAACTGCCAATATATCCACTAGAATACAAAAACACCGATCAATGCCTGGGGAGACCGAAAGTCATCCTCTAACAGAAAACGCCTAGGGCCACATAACCAATGGTCCCTCCATCTCCATCGTAAGAGTCGTGACGATGCTATCGTTTGGTATCAATATCGTACAAAGCATCAACATTGCACCAGAAAAACTGCTCATATACTCATCTCATGCAGTCGCATTGTGGCAAATGTTAAGCCAAAACTTTCCTGTGTCATCAAAACTTTAGTTGTGGCCATGGAATCGAGAGCCGTGTGATCGTCCCAGCCAACGAGGTTTTGTGGCTTCATAACATGGCGAACTCAAGACGAAGATTCCGTCTCAGCCGACGATGCCAACACTGTTGCGCCATCCAAATCTTGCGTTGGAATCGCCCGAGGTTCGTTCTTGTTTTCTTTCTCGAATGTAAAGTGCGGATTCTTGCGAATTTAGTGTCTCACGTGGTAAGGACGAGGACTGGAAGTCGATCTCGCTGCTTCCCCGGGGACTCCTCCAACTAGCGTTCGCCTAGACGAACAGTAAGCTATTTATGCTCGAAAGCTTCTTAGTGAACTCGGTATAACTCAACCTTTTGGTAGCAGTGCTCGAAGTGGACAGGCGCTTCTCTCCATTCGATCGTATTGAGGAATCATCGGATACTTTACTTGGGGGTGCTGTCATCTCCAACCTGGCCATACTGGCGATCATTTGAGGGGTGCTGTTCGTCCTCTGCGTAGGATTCGGTCGAGTCTTCGCATGTGCAGTGTGCGGTCGCGTGGGAGGCGACTGTGGTATCATTGAGGTTCTTGAAACCGAGGAGCGACTAGATGGTGACAGCGGTGCCGGGTCACGGCGATCTGCAATGAACTGCAATGCTCGCTGTGTTGTAGGAGGTATCAAGGCTGGACCTCGTCGTTCAGGGACGCCTCCATATGCATCCTCATCCGAATCATCCGAATCACTGTCATCATCTTCGCTGGAACTATCCGATGCCTCGAAAGCACTGCGCATTGCCATTTGTTGAGCTCGTTCGGCTTCTTCCCTTTGTTTTATCTTGTCGTCAGCTTCTCGCATTAATGCATCAAACCGAGCTAAAGAGCTCAACTTCTCCTCGCCGGGCACTTCTCGTTCTGAGCCAGGAATGCATCGCATCTGAAACGCTCTATCCAGAATAGTCTCACGTGGCCCGGGCGGAGAACTTGACTCCATTGTCGCGATAGAGGGATGTGGTGGTTGAGAGCCAATACTGCTGCGGCCACGGATTGGCGAACTCATCGTAGATGATCTTCCCTGGGCAGAGGTCCACCCCTCAATAAATTCCCCTTGATAGTCTCCCATGGTGTTGACAGGAGATGGCAGATCAGTCGGAAGCACTGTGGTGTAGTGCTGGCCAGGAATTGGAAAATTCATCTGCTGAATTGGATAGTTGTTACTCGAAGGGGAGGAAACGTCGCTCCGCTTTGATCGTAAACTAGGCGATTCGGAGCTGAAGGTGAGCGGCCGTTCCCTGGTGGTGGTGGTGGTGGTGGTGGTGGTGGTCGTTGATTGAGTAGTCGTAGAGCTTTTATGTTGAAGACTTCGTGGATCAGAACGGCCGGATTTGTTTCCACTAGTCGGGCGGGCGAAATAGTCGGATGCATCTCGAGACATGGACGCAAACGGGTTGGAAAATTGGGGCGACATTGGGCTCTCTGGGCTCATAGGAGACTTCCTGGAAAGAATATTGCGCGCCCACTCATGTAAACTGACATGATGGTCATCTGGAGGGGTGCGAAACCAGATGGTCGTTGCGCTAGCTTCTTTACTGGATGATATAAGACCGGCAGCCCGGCTCGAACGTCGCTTCTTCTCTTTATCGGCAATAGAGATGACGAGGGTAGGAAGTACAGGACCCTGCTTGCGATGATTGATCTGCTGGACCTGGCAATCGGTGATAGAGTTTACCGGCCATTGCTGGATTGGCTCAGTGTCATCCTGGAATTTCAATGAGGTGAGTTGATGACACCAAGCAGTTGTCAGAATAACGCTCTGGATCTCGTACCTTGTGTTTGTAGACGAATATGCAAGATTCTTCTATGGGCAGTTTGGGGAAAGATCTACCACCCCCAAGACTGTTATTGCGACCGTTGGATATCACTTGCGATTGACTAGGACCACCTCTGGTGTTACGTCTTCCCACGACAACATATCGCACCTTTTTTTTTGTAACCTGTGAGTACACGCGCGAAACGAGTAGGTGATCAAGGGGACTAACCTTCCAAACAGCTCTACCAAGAATCTGGCCCCGTTCTGGAGGGACCATGAGCATCCCTTCCAAGTTGTCCATGGTGGATGAGCGCAATAAGAATATGCGCAACGTGAAACCACAGTACCTATAAATAACCAGGGGAATCAAGAAGCCAAAGCGAGCGAGCGAGATCACAGTCGCATCATGAGATCTGGATCCTGAGCGAAAGCCAATAAAGGGACAGAGTGCCTCGACGAGACAAGACCAGGCGCAAGAGAAGGAGAAACAAACAAGCTCCAAGGGAACTGCAAATATGGCCAATCGAAAACAGTCTGGCTAGACACACCAACAATGAAGACCAAAAACCGTTGACGTGGAATGTAGAGAAGAAAATTAGAAGAGTTGAAAGATCCAGTGATGTTGGTGGCAACCGAGCAGAAGCAAACTAAAAGGGGACTCGGCCGGAAAATGGAAGGTTCGGTAGCTGTTCGGAGACGGGACGGGCAGATCGAATGGAACCTGGAAGTTAGGTAGGCTTATTAAGGTACCTCAGGTAGGTGCCTGTGTAGGCACGCGTATGGTAGAGAGTGAGATAATAACCGTCCCGTGTCTTGTATCGTCTTCTTGTCTAAGCAAGCGGAATAGGATGAAAAGGAAAACTAAATGAACGAACGGGTTGCTTGATGAAGAAGGATGACAAGTTTAGTTCGACTTTGGGTTGGTGTGACTCTAGTCCATCGGTTTGTTTGGTTTCCGTCGGCTGCTTACCTTACCTACCTTAGTAGGTACAGACGTAAAATAAGTACATCTTGTTGGCTGGCCGTTTGTTCGGTCTTCTCTACCATCCTTCCATTGGATTGGATTTGTTTAACCGACCATGACCCTGTTGGAGATGGGACGGGTGCGGGAGGAGACCATAATGAGATGGTCTTAGCCTTTCCTTCTCCATCCTGGATGAGACATGGACATGGTTTGCACGATGTTCACTTGTACTAGACTACCTAAGCAGGACCCCACCTTTGATTGGAGACCGGGGGGAGAGTGCGAGGGGTGATGCGGGTGGGTTGGTGCTAAGGCAGGTACGGAGGAAGAGTATGACCAGGAATCAGGCGAAATTAACTAAGTCTCGAACAGAAATGGAAGGGACGACCTCAACATCGATAGAAGTTAGAACGATTTCCCCTGTCAACATAACGTGTGCGTATGTACTGTGCTACGTAGTAGCGCCCACAACTTACCAGCAACCCAGGCTGCTAGGCACAAGTTTGTAGCCACTAGTGGCATTTACCGGCTGCAAAGTTCTGATCTAGGGAGTTCAGGCACATCCCAAGTTAGTCTTTTGGTGGGAGGACTGAGCGTAAATATCTGATTGAGATGTTACAAAGTTCGATGTACAGTATCTGACCGCATTGCATTAGATCTCGCAGGATTAAAGTGTGGGAGAAATCATAAACGAACACATATATGTAAGCACACTTGCCAGTTCTGGATAACTTTTGAGAGACTACCTAGACTAACTATCTGAGGTAATTAGGAAGTCAAGCAACACCTCAGATGAAACTGACTCGGGCAAGCTTGGTGGATCTATCATATTGCTACGGAGTAGAGAGCCTGAAAATGATTGTCTTTATCTGTTCCATGGATTGCATGAAATTGAACAGAATAATACTCAACCCATCCCTACCCAAGTTTTCGCTGTGATACTACAGTCGGCGGAGTTGGTGTATCGACTTGTCCAAAGAGTCGATAATTTAGCAATTACCTTACTGTACCTACCTACCTCCATAGCTTCGGTACTGTGTATTAAGAGCTCCAGTGCTCCGTTGGTAGATTCCGTAACAGATACAGCCCCCATAGAAGGTGCCCGCAAATCCAACCAAGTGTCCCTCCTATCCTCAGCTCATGCCAACACAGGAATACCATCTGAAGCTGTCGTCCATACCTGCAGGCTGCAGGGAGCACGACTCAGGATCGCGCCTTTCTGGCAAGATTACGTCTGCAATGGTTGCATTAGATCCTCTCCTTTACAAGCCACAAATTGAATTGGTGGGCCTGTTTTGCCACTGAGAATGCTTCGTTTCAACTCCCGCAGTTACTAAAAGGTGCTCTCTATTTTCGTCGGCTGGTCTATTTCGTCTGAACTTTCGATTGCTCGGGCGATCATCTCAACGCCATAGATGATGGATGCCACTTTCAGGAACGCGTGACCGCCTGTGCAGATATTCGCATCTCTTCAGGGGTGGGTGTCCAACGAGGATCGGTTCCAGTAACTTTCGCTCCCCTGCCCATGAGCACTCACTCTACTTGGGAAACAAACGGCATCATGAGGGTCGTGCTCACGTCTTAGCCTGTATTTGTTCAGCCCATGGGTGGGTGCTTCGGTGCATTGGTGTGCACGGAGTGCGGTATGTCATTTGTAGGGATCACCCCAGGATCGAAAAAGCAAAGGCCTTGCTGCAAGCCCTTGAGTCAAAAGCAAGGAAAGAAAAGTCAAATATATTATCAACATATCCGTAAAGTCGTTGACTGACGGATATATTGTCTTCGCGCGGGTGACTATACTCACAGCTCGCTCCCTGTGCTCAATCTGAATCAATCACGATGACATTCTCACAGCGCGGGATAAAAATTACAGCTCTTGTTGCTCTTAACATCGCGCTACCAGCGTAGCGTTCCATCAGAGAGCCGTCCAGCACACTCTGACACAATCCGCGGCGCCGGCCCATCCCGTATCCCGTGTCAACTTCCAGATCCCCCAAACAAATCAACACATCATTAACATTGTATCCGTAGGCCGGAGCATATTTACCTCGGCATCTTCCCGACTCTTCGACCCCGCTGGCTTTCCGGATCGACAAATTCGCTCTAGACCATAGCATTGTCATACAAAACATGCAGGAAATAGAATGAGCTCATGGCTCTAACAAGCACACACTCAACCATCAACCTCTGGCAGGCCTGCATAATCACTCACGCAAGCCAAATGTCAGCTCTCCCACTCAATACCTAACCAGTCGGCGGCCGTTCCTGGTCCACTCAATCTTGGCTTGAGGGTAAAGGAAATATTAAATTCCGTCGGGGTATTTCAAGGGTCTTGGGGTAACACTTGACATCAGTGTACGTTGCGTTCTCGTCCTCTTCCTGAAGGAGTTATCATCTCCATGTCTCGTAACAGGGACGTACAACACTGTTCAGGATGTCAACTACCGAGACGTTTCCATCCTCGCGTGGCCGGGATAATATCATGATCCTAGCTCGAAACAGACTGGCGGTATCAATTGCCCCTTTGTCTACGGAGTACCAGAACCACATATGGTCACCGCCGCATAGCAAAATCTTATGTGGCCCTTGCTCAGCCTCGTTAGCAGGCATATCTTGTTGCGAGATGCCTTTTCGACAACACCAAAACCGCGTCCCCCTTCGGCCCTTTCTTTGCACCTCGGTGCTGCTTATCCTCCATCCCAATGTGCACGTTCTTCAGCCATGCGAGCCATGCTGCTTTAGCGTCAGGGGTGAAGGAGGGTCTCAGTGTCTGCATGGCTCGATAATGCACGGATCACCCATGTGTCGACAGGGGCTCATCAAAGAGATCAAGGAGAATGAGCCTCGACCACACCAAGGATAAGTCAATAATCAACCCCCACATTGTGATCCAACGCTCCCACGGACTTGAAGATGCAGGTCAGTGTATGCAGAACCAGCGGGCTTTGGCTAATGTTCCGCCTTTTCGATCCGAAACTTCTCGGAGCTGGACTTGCCAGGTCTGTATGACTTCATAAGTCAATATGCCACTTCACCATTTAATATGCTAATTCACGAATATTGAACACAACTCTGAACATGGACTTCCTCGAATCCATCTTTCTCTTTCCTTGTCTCGCTTGTTATTGATGATCTGAGGCAAATGCAATTTTGATATACTATATTCGTCATCAGCATAGGTCTTGCAGTTATGTGATGGATAAAGGTACTTAGGTCGGTCCTTGATGCACCCTCCACAATCTGCAAAACGGCCATGACCAAGACCCAAGTCTTGGAAGTTGAAGAAAGTTCTGGGTGACCAGAGTTCCTGGTCCAGGGGTGAAGTACAAACAAACTGATCCAGCAGCCTCTCTGGTCATCCAAAAAGACGGTAATTGAGAAACCAAGTGCCGCATCGATATTCGCTCTTCAGCCAGTATAATAACTGCTGTGAATCAATATTGCCCCAGCACATAATCACGATGCTGTCCCATAGCTCAATATTCTGTTTATGCCTTTGTCAATAGGTTCTTCACCGCTCAACACAACTTCGTGGCTCGGGTTGGTAGATTGTTCGCGTACTGAAAATCATACTGGACTGCCAATCCACCACAAGCTATGCGCCGTAAAGCTTCCACTTGTGAGGCTGTGACCAGGACGAGTCTGATGTCGAATGCACAAATGGCGTGCCATCCCGTGCTTAATCTGGCCATCACCCGCCTTCCCTGGTCCCAGTTGCAAGGTCTGCAGGTGCCAGCAATCAAGGACTCTTCGTTCCGCATCTTGCTAAGCTTGGTTTGTTCAAGTGTCAGCCGCCAACGATCTTGGGCGAAATTTATGATTTAATCCTGGTCACCTCTCGAGCGTCGTCACCACGTAATCACAGCTATAGTGCTATACGGATACCTCTCTTGAATATTGATAGTTATCTCCACATGTCAAAATCGGCAGCGGGCCGCTCTCTGTTACTCTCGTAACTTATCTGGCCCAGTTAAATTCCGAATTCGTGGTTCTATGGCGTTCATGCCGGGATTGCTGGGAGTGCTTCAAGTTTTGGTATATGGTCACAAGATTTGGCTATATTCCAAACCGCGGCCGTGGTCAGTCGACCAATGTATGCGAATTATTATCTCCTCCAGGCTTGAAATTACAGAAGATTCATTCTATTTTCCCTTGACCATGCGTACCTGAAGTTGGGGGCATGCCTGCTGGTTTAAAAACAGAATCTCCATATTGGACTCTGGCAGTGTGGTGCCGCAAACTTCAATATTCCAAATGGAGACACTGATAGGCATGGCATACATTCTCTGATATGGGCAATCAATTCGGCCTCTTAACTGTTCAGTTGTAGGTAGATTGAAAGCTCCATTGTGCCGGCAAGACCCTCGAGCTTGACGTCAGATCATACTCACCTAAGAATAGCTGTTCTTCTGGGCTATAACGAGCCAAGGGCCAATAGGTAAAGTGTTTGTGAAGACGGGACTCTACACTCGCGGAACTGTCTACCTGAACAGAGAAGACCGGCGGACTTGAACACATTCCGGTATTTCGCTCTGTGAACCAACACCCAACCCCAACGCCGAGACAATAACCCATTCCCGATTCTCTCTCAACCCATGATAATACCAGTTGTGCTGGCTTCAGAAGCATCCTCCTGCATTGCCTTCCCATGCATTCGTTACCACCCACCCCTCTATAGAACCAACACGAAGTATGCTTATCGTATCCTAACGGCCAGCAGACAGCCTTGGAGCACAATCGATGCGTCCCGTAGTCTGAAAAGATGCCGCATCTATCTCTCCTCTCTTCCCCAGCCGTTGGCCACTTGATTATGACGAGCCCTTAGTTCGAGACTAACTGTCTTGTTGGACCAACTGTGCGATACTTATTAGCTGTTTGTTCAACTAAGAATTGACTCCGGCAATGCAAAGGGCACTTACATCTTGAGTCGGCCATCGTCTCCACAAGACGCTAGCATGTATGAGTCGGTCGGGTTCCATGCAACAGCATTACATCGGGGAAGATGCCCATGCAGACGCTCGATTGCGGCACCAGTGTTTTTGTGCCATATCAAGATGTTCCCATCCTCACTGCCACTCAGAACAAAACTCTCGTTGGCTCCACCAAATGAGCAGCGGATAAGGTAGTCACCGCCTGTATGCCCGAAGAACTTCTGCACTGAGTTCCGCGTCAAGAGGTCAATGAGCTGAGCCTCGCCGTCGCTCCTGTTGACGAGCAGGTGGCGCGAATCTTGGCTGATGCTGACTGACGTTGGTCGCGCTTTAAGTTCCATTTCAAACTCCAGTTCTCGTGTAATGGCATTGTAAACGTGGATCGTGTGCCGGTTGTCCACGGCCACGAGCCATCGGCCATCTGGCGATCCACATAAATCCTGTACGCGATGCTTCTTCCCCCAGTCGTACTGTTCGCTGGTGTCCACGTTCAGGGTGCGTAAGCTGTAGTTGGGATCCAGCGTTCCAACGACAAATGACCGACTGTCATGAGCCCAGACACAGCCGCTCACAGGTTCTGCAAATCGAGGGAACTTTCTGATCAAATTCCCACCCTGTAGTTCACTGTTAGCATGGTACTCAAGCGTGAAAGTGACAACTCACATGAGTAGCCCACAACCTCGCATGCCCGTCTCTTGAGCAGCAAAGAATCAGAGAATCGTCGGGACTGAACGCAATGTTTCCCACGCCACTTTCATGGCCGCTAAGGACCTCTAATACCTTGAACGTGTGTGTATCCCATATCATGACCTGCTCACTAGCACCGCACGCTGCTATCTTAGATCCATCATGTGAAAACTGCACTTGCCAGATCTCCTCAGACATGTTCGATAGCTCTAGTGCGACCTCTGTTGGGAAGTTTCGCCTATCGCAGAAATGATCCGAGTAAAGTGAGGGCGACAATGCTTCAGTGTGGTACAAGCAGGTATCAATCTGACTCTGTTTGACCTGCTCAAGGAGAACCGCCAGGCGGTTCTCAGGGAGCATGACCGAAGGTGATATACATTCTTGCCATGTCAGCAATTGACCAAATGTGTTGCTGGAATACTTACTTGACAACTCCGAGAGTAGCATTTTTCGAGACTGTCCGTTGGCACCGTCCCACTCCGCCTTGGCCATTAGGTCTTCGACGGAACGACACATGAGGAGGCCCGATAAGAAATGAAGCTTTCCTGTATCATGGGATAGCGGGGTCAGCTCGCTCCGAAGTACGATTAGGGCCCGACTGGTATCCCTCTGTTCTAAAAGCTCCAGAAATTTCTGTTGTCGTAGCCAAAACTTCATGGCATTGCAGTCTGCGCCCGGTGCCAAAACAAGCCCATTCCCTTGACCTTCAGTCTCAAAAGACGCGCCGACAAGCAGCTCTTCGGCCATGGGCCATGAACCACTCAGAACAGCAGCTCGGAAGCCGGCTACGGTCGGACTCTCCAATTCATAGCCACTCTCTTGGCTCACATTATCCGCGGCAGTCCGATATCCCATATCGGACAGCGCTTGTATCAATAGTCGGGTCACCTCTTCACGATCGTGGCCAAAGTACTTTGACGGCTGTTCGTTCCCTCTGGTCGCAGTACTATTCTTGTCTCGACTTGAAGATCCATTTAAGGCAGTTTTGTTACCATTGGTAACCCCCGCAGACGCTTCACTTAACCCATTAGAAGTTCCTAGAGGAGCACCATTATGGGGGTCAAGAGTGTCGCTCCCACCCATCATATCGTTCCCTCTTCGTCGCTTAGCAGGAGGCTCAGTGATAAGGTCTTCGCCCTGTGCGTGGGAGCTGTTAGTCTGGGGTTCGGATGGGCTGTCGGAAGCTGGAGGGCGTTGACGTCGTCCGAGTATCCGAGCCGGTGTCTGACCCGGAAGTCGTTCAAGGTTGGCAGCCGAAGAACCTATATTCGCGATGCCAGCCCGTGCTTGATTCCGGTTTTGTTGATGGGTTTGAGGAGTGGTCGAGGTGAGTGCCAAGGGAGCGGTGGAGGAATGGACAGAAATAGTTGTGCTAGAAGAGATCGGAAGAAGATGTGGCGTGTCTGGGTCACTGGAAGTGGTGTCGTGGAGATCGGGGTTCGATGGCTCGCCGGAGGAGTCCAGGACGGCCGCTTCGCGGTTTCCCGCCGCGGTAGAATCTGGTTTGATTAACAAGAGGCTGGCTTTTGGCCAGAAGAAAGCAATAATCAGGCAAGGCTGAGAAACAAAAAGAAGCTTCGCTTAATACTAGCTGAGATAGTGGACGTAGGAGTTGTGATATTGTAATGTAATGTAGGTAAGGTATGTAATGGATGGTGGTTGGAAGCGGGAGGTGGAGGTGGTGGCGCTCGATAGTCGTGGAAGTAGATGTAGAAGGCACCTCACTCTAGAGATGCAGGTGCATGTGACAAGGCGATGTGTCTCTTGAGGTTCTAGGGAAAGAGCCGCCAATAGTTGATAACTACTAAAATCTTGGGTAAGGGTAGCTGAATGATTGAAAGTTTTTGAGTGCCGTTGAGGAACAAAATACGATGCCCGTGGTTATTTTGTTGTGTTAATGTGTTGAGTAAAGATGTCGTTGTCTGTGCAGGTAGTGGCTGTCGTGGGGTCACCCTGGACATTGGATGCTCCTCGGTGGAGGTGTACAACACACTGAAGTTCACCTGCAACGAAACCTTACCCCTGGAGATGTATTGATCTCTTAGTGGCCAGATACCCTAGACATCGGGGCATTATATAGTAAGATCAGAGTGATTTAGGATTGATACCCAGCACGTCTGCACTATCACATAGCGTTCTCTTGTCGAAACCACTTCTCAACTACATACTCTACTCTGCGTTCTCTCATATACCTTACACCGAACCTGAATTATTTATGGATATATTCTCCCCCGTCGGGTCCTCTAGCGTCTCGGCTCAACATGCAGTGTCACCCCCATACCACTGCAGCCTTAGCTGATGACGTTTGGATCACATCCATCGTATGGGACCTGGGTAGAACTTCTGTTCTCTTGGTCTTGGACAGATATTACTCAGAGGAAGCTTGAAACACTATATTCTTGCTCGTCATTCATTCACAAAGTTGCCCACCCAAGCCCTACCACCATGCTATATTTTATGTAATGCCTTGGTATTACCCAAACTTACCCAAGGTAGGTAGCTTCATCGTATCAAGATCTCATGCCTTGTGACTGTAGAGACCCACTGCTTCTTTACATCCAACCTGTCCATCATACGCATGATCATCAACGCCATTTTAAGATTAACGTACTCTTCTTTAGACTACTAAACAGGGTATAATGACATGGCTGGCTATTTCTTCTATCTTTTCATGTTTCGTTGTAAAGAGCTCGAGAGTGAATTTCCTGGCATGGGTCTTTGCCGTATAGGTGTTTTTGGACTCCAGTCAGCCACGCAGTACACTTACTGCCATTGAACTTGGTCATATGCAGGCCTTCTCAAATGGTTTACTGTATTTTACTTGCTTCTTCTTCTTCTTCTAAATAAAAAGATTTAAAAAAATTACCCCCCC